>OZ020279.1:6760143-6845366 GCA_963971205.1 Aethes cnicana | reverse complement strand
TAAGTCCTACCTACATAAAAGTTCACAAGCGAACGAGATTCTTTGAAATCGGATGTGACAAAAGGAAAAGCCTTTTTCGACGTAGAAAGAAAACGGTTCGTGTAATCGTTAATTTCATTTACTTAGTAGGTATTTTTTTATTTTACAATTGGGAATGTAGATAAAAACACGATAATTAGTGTAGTGCATACTACTATTTATTTTTTGTATAAAAAATAAAACTCTGAAGTAAGTCTTCACGGGTAGCTCCAATAATCTGAAACCAAAATAAAACTGACTTGCTATATGAAATTACTAGCTTCTGCCCGCGACTTCGCCCGCATGGAATTCGGTTATCGCGCTCCCGCGGGAAAAATGCGTTTTTCCGGGATAGAAAGTAGCCTATGTCCTTTCCCGGGACTCCAACTATCTCCATACCAAATTTCATCCAAATCGGTCCAGCGTTTGAAGCGTGAAGAGGTAACAGACAGACAGACAGACAGAGTTACTTTCGCATTTATAATATTAATATGGATAAGATGGATGTCCTATTGAACCTTACTCGAGTTTCCAAAAATGACTATGATAGGTAATAATGCCTATTTACGCACGTATATATGTATACGGGGTCAAACAAAACGTTGTGACGATATTTTACCCACAGGATCAGCTATCCATTCTAAGCAAGTTTTATAGGTTTTGTTTCGAGTCGGTAAAAAAAGGTATGAGAGTCAGGTATCGCTCTCACCAGAAATCTCATACTGGGCCATAGTTTTTTTTTTTGCTTGACCCTATATGTGTCTCACCCGGAAACATGTTGAGCGGGCAGTACTTGTCGGTGTGCGCGCGGTCGCCGCTGGCGCCGCAGCGCCGGCACCGCAGCGCTCGCAGCACGGGACATCGCACGCGGCGCCGGTCGCGCAGCGCGTGTGACGAGTACCACGCCGCCGGCGACCCGTTGTTCTTGCAGAACGCGCATTCCTACACAGCATTCATCATCGCCTTGGTAAGGCCCTTTTCACATGCAACTCGGCCACGAGTCCACGACTTCGCGCCACAGCGGCGAGCGGACAGATCGCGCACCGTCGCGCACAATAACCTTTATGTCAGTAAAACGCCCGCCGCTGCCGCTTTCATGCGAAGTCTGGGCAAAACCGTACATAGAAATGTATGATCAACATAGACAGCCTTCACATGGCACGGTAGTCTGAAAGCTGTCTATGTACCTATAGCTCATACATTTTTACTTTGACACGCACGACAGGGCCATCATGTGACCGTTTTGCATGTGAGAAGGACCGTAGCCTCTCATGCAGAGGGTCGGGGGTTGGAATCCGACTTGCACATCTGAGTTTACTTATTTGCGAAATTCAATTTGAATCAACCACTGAGCTTTTCGGTAAACATCGTGATGAAATCTGCATGCATCTCCGAAGTAATCCAAGGGCTATACTATGGCTACTTGGGCTATAACCCAAACCCTCTTGAGATGATGAGAGACCTGTGCCCAGCAGTGGGACGTAAATAGGCTTTTGTTGGGGGTGGCGATTCATCATCATCATTTCAGCCGAAAGACTCCACTCCTGGACATAGATAGGCCTCCTCCGAAGTGCACCACTCAGGGTCTTCTGCCACTTTCATCTGCTGTCTACTTCCACCCCTGTTTTTCAGATAAAAACTATCCAGTACGAGTATATTCTTCAGACTCTAACTAACTGCCAACAATTTAATAATTTTGTACAATACTTAAACGGAATAAAAAGGGCTCTATTCGAAACGGATTCGACACAGGGATATGGGATAGGGATATGGAGCGTCCATATATCCCTAAATAATAATAGCTTTCTCCCTATTTAGCGAGGTATCCCTGTTACTGAATAGGCAGGAAATGTACACTTGTTTGGGATGTGGACGCTCCATATTCTTGTGAACCGTTTCGAAATGGAGCGCCAGGTGTACGCACCAGATGCCGCTGCGCGTTCTGCCGCTGCCGCCGCAGGGTGTCCGCGAAGGCCATCAGGAGTTCCAGCTGCTGCGGAGATAGCCCCAGCAGGGCCGCTTCCTGCGTCGCCACCACCTCCTCGAAGCTAGGGTACGTCGCCTCTGCCAATCATCGAGGCGGTTTATTCGAAACCTTTCGAATTGAGGAAAGGTTACATAGAGAAAGAGAACTTGCATATCCCTACCGTCAAACCGCCAAGGCGGTGAAACCGAACTTTAAATTGAGCGCCCGTGACATTTTGACGTTCCCTATAGCTTCTCAATGAAATCCCTTTTCCGTCCGGAATGAGGAGGACATGGACCTTTCACTCTTCTTCTTGGCCGCCCCGATGAAATTTGCCTATAAAGTTTATAACTCCCTTTATACTCGTAGGTCAAGCAAAACGTTGTGATGATATTTCATCCAAAGTAGCATTAAGTCCGCCTATTGTACACTGCAGTTTTTTTTGTGTGCAATAAAGAGTTTAAATAAATAAATAAAGTATCAGCTATCGATTCCAAGCTTGTTTTTACCCGAATGTCAAAGAGGGTTATGTTTTTCGTGCGTATCTATCTATCTATCTATGTTTTGTAGTTTTCCTTATTACCATGTTTTGGCCAAACGGCTGAACCGATTTTCATGATTAAGGTATCATTAGAATCATCTCGTCAACCCAAATGTTGTTACAGGGGTCAGATGAAAAAACAAAATGGCGGCTGGATGGGGGAGCCATCTGACGTGGAAAACGAAAAAATAGTTATTTGTTATGCAAGGCTGCAAAGTTGTTGTTTGCTGTGAGTGCGTGATTGAGACCCGAGTGAACGAAGGATTCTAGGGTATAGAATCCTGAGTGTAACGAGGGTTTCAAGGCACGAGACAGCAAACGACTTTGCTGCTGAGCGCAACACAAAAATTTTCACCTCACGCGCGATTTTTCGGGAAGAAGACTTAGTTCGGCGTCACGTACAGTTTGTGCTAACTCTGGAGGAGTTAAATTCGTATCTTCATCGCTAGAATCGCTCATATTTTCTTTATTACTTCGTATAGGTATTCTAAATTACAAAACCAGCAATCTAAAACTTTTTTTTAATTTTAATTTTTTAATGTTTTTTTTTCCGGAGGTTGCGTTCCAAATCACTCCTACTCGTACTTCAAGATTCAATTATTCATTGAATACAGTTAAAATATACACATATTTAAGTATTTTTGTGATAAAACATAGTGAAATAATGAAATACATCTGAAACGGTGTATTATTAATATAATTTTATTAATGATGATATTAAGTAAATTGAACCTTTATTTTAATAAAACTCTCACGACGAATTGCGTTTCAGAACGTATCGTTGTTTTTTTTATTGTGACAGTGGCGTCATGCGTCGTTCGAATTTCAAAAACACTTTCCACGCTAGCGGATAAAAACAACTTTTGCGCTCAGATATCAAGCTGCAAAACGACCAATTTCGAGCCAGTGAGGTGAAAAAAAGTTTGTTGATTTATACAATATCCATGGGTATCAAAATGAAGAGCTTGTCAAGAGGATTGCGAAAAAGTAAAAATTGTAATCATGATTGTCAACATGGAGAGTATGGTGCCCTTTAATTTTTCACTATGAGAAAATGCTTGGATAAATATGTACATAAACTCACGCCTGTTTTCCGTTGGGGTAGGCAGACAATATCCAAGGACTCGTCATCGTTAAATAAGGCCGCCGTCGCCGCCGAGCTTTCATTCCATACACCATACAAAACGCCATGTTAACTCATATGTGTAAAATTTAGAAACGATGCTTAGTTGACGGACTATTTTAACAAACCAACCCCATTCGGATTATTAAGGTCGTTCATTTGATCTATCGTCAAAAACTTTTAATTTTGCTAATTTATCAATTAATTGGGTAGGTAAAGTTTTTGGAAGAAGTGTTTTGACGTTTTGAGTATAATATAAACTATAATGTTCATGACAGCCATAATGCCGTGGTATGGTAGCCTAGTGGTTCGATCTCCGCCTCCCATGCTGAGGGCCGGGGGTTCGAGTTTACTGAAGTATATGCGAAATTCAATTTGAATATATCACTGAGCTTTTCGGTGAAGGAAAACATCGTGAGGAGACCTGCACGCATCTGCTACGTAACGTAATTCAAGGATGTGTGTAAAGTTCCCCAATCCGCACTGGGCCCGCGTGGGTACTATAGCCCAAACCCTCTCGTGTTGAAAGGCCTGTGTCCAGCAGTGGGATGAAAATAGGCTGTTGTGGTGGTGGTGGTCCCCATACCTACTTATCCACAAGACGCATCGTTTTGGTTGCGGAGGGTTAAAACTTGACAGTCTAGGGTTAAGTCGATTTACTACTACCCTGAGGGTAGTTAACCCTCGTCACATGGCGTACGAAGAAGTAGGGTTTACCTTTTTCCTTTTTAGCGACTGCATCTTCAGTGAGGGTCACTTCTTTGGGATATGTGGTGACGGTGACCTGAGCTTCCAAAACGGCTGGGTCCAGCTTGATGGCTTGCAACGCATCTGAAGTGGAACATCGAGTTTTATAATAAACTAGTTGACCCCGTGAACTTCGTATCACCACGAAAAACCCATACATAGTTATTATTCCTTTTCTTGGCTGTTCCTTTAGATTTTTCACATTTTTTATTTCCAAACCTAGGTAATAAAACAATAAGAAACAGCCAAATCGGTCCAGCAGTTCTCGAGCCTTAGCCAGACTAACACACGGCGATTCATTTTTTAGGGTTCCGAAGTCTGCAAGGAACCCTTATAGTTTCACCATGTCCGTCCGTCCGTCCGTCCGTCCGTCTGTCCGCACTATTGCTCGGAGATGCTTAGTTCTAGAAAGCTGTAATTTGGCATGAATATACATATTATTTACGCTGACAAAGTAGTACAATGAAATTTTTAATAGTACATTATTGCAGAGGCCGCCAAGTAGCGCATTGCCGGACGAGTCAGTTAGTACGAGTCCGGCAATCGCAATTGCGGCCAAGGTATATATAATGCTTTTGTCAAACAGCGAGGAAATACGTAAGTTCAGTCGGGGCAAGTGCGCCAGGATGGGGTAAGTGCGCCTAACATAAATATATCGAAACCTATATATATTACTCAACTAGTAGTTGGCCGTTTACAAGGCATAGGTGCGAAATAAATTTAGGCGCACTTACCCCACATCAGTATTTACTACTTCCATGATCGTGGATGATTTGGCCATGGAAGTTGTACTTATTACCTCCATGGATTTGTCAGTTTCGGGGCAAGTGCGCCAGGATGGGGTAAGTGCGCCTAACATAAATATATCGAAACCTATACCTAAATATTACTCAACTAGTAGTTGGCTGTTTACAAGGCATAGGGGCGAAATAAATTTAGGCGCACTTACCCCACATCGGTATTTACTAATTCCATGATCGTGGATGATTTGGCCATGGAAGTTGTACTTATTACCTCCATGGATTTGTCAGTTTCTATAGGTGTCTCAAATAACAAGCGAATTAAAAAAAACACACACACGACAATAATGTTTTTGCTGGCCAAGGCCGGCAATGGACAGCCTCGCGTCTTCTTTTTTTGAAAGTAACACGAACATTTCCGAGCATGTTTGAGAAAATAGGTATTTTTTATTTTTTCAAACATCGAGTAGTTATAATTTGAGTACATGGGAAATTCACTATTTAGAAACTCGAATGAGACCCCTTGTCTGTACCTCTGAGGGCTGCTTGGAACCGATTTTTTTGCATTTTATTTAAGGTATTATTTCGTTAAGCAAACGATGATGCTAATTTAATGTAACAAAATTCATTTTCTTGTGACAACCAGTAGTAGATAAAATAAAAACCATCTTCTATAAATGAAAATTATACAGCTCTGCGGTTTCACTTCAAAGGCGAACAATTTCGTGTCTCACTCACCTTTATCCGAAGGCCCTTCTCTCTCCAAACAAGTTACACGTGCCTCCCGGAGCAATCGCTGCAAATTTAATGGTGTCTCAATATTATCCCTCAAAATACAGCTTTGTCATCTTAATCACTAAATAAGGCCAAGTACTTATCTTGTGAAATTGAAAGCAGATTTTAAGCAATTTCCGATCGTTTTAGCGTTGTTTCATTGACAACCTTTGACTGACTTTAAGTGACTTTTTCTTAACCTTTCAACTATTCCATTGGATGAAGATAGGAGATTTAATTAATCGCAATTAACTATGACTATCTTAGCTTATTCTTACCCGACTGCACCAGAAGGAGGGTTATGTTTTTCGAGTGTATGTATGTATGTATATTTCTTTGGCACGCTGTGTAGCCTAAATGGCTGGATGGATTTTAGCTTGCGAGGTGTCGTTCGTTAGATTCGTATTGTGAGAGGGACACTGGGTATATCAAAACTGCAATAAATAAAATGGCTGACTTTTGGAGGCATTTTAAACTTTTCCAAATTTTTTTTTGTCAAAGCCTATAGATTGGGTATCAAAATCAAGGGTTGAATGAATGGATCACAAAAATATATATTAGGTATAATATATGTGAAAACAAAAGTTTGTTTGCAGTCGGGTTTTAGATTTTTGCAAAAATCGAGTTATTTAAAAGTTAATCTTAGAAACAAAGTTAATGCAATACACTATGTATCATTATCAGAATCAACTGTTTTGTAATTAGCAATTCACAGTCGCCCTGTATACCTATTTGGAGAAATGGAGATCATCCATCCTTGATTGATATCCCATTAATCCCATACTTCCATCCATACTAGTTTCATCGTGTACGGCTTTCCGGATTAATCTCGTAAAACAAAGGATGAACTCGCTCAAATTGCCACCCTTTATTACAAGTATAAAATGATTAACGGTCTATTTAATGTAGATATAGCTATGTTGTATAATTTAGGTAAATAATCACTAAAAACAATTTTTGTGGCTTGCCTGCAACTTCATCTGCGTTAACGGGAATACAGATTGTAGGCAGAGTAGGTGCCTATCTGTGTGTCTGTTTTATCCAAATTTAGTGTGTTTGAGTAACAAACATCCAAACCTCTAAAAACTCACATTTTGTAGGTGTACGAGTCACGAGTACTAGGTAAGTTGGGATATAAACAAATATTTGTACTACTACCGAGTCTGAAATTTGAATTGAGCTTTGTACACGTGTTTCAATAAGCATGGGACTTTTTTAGTACCTACTAAAAAAAATATTGTTTAAATACTCACTTTCGAAGATGAATATGGAACTATGTCTTGAAAAAGATTACCCTCCTTCATGTTTAAAGGTAATTCACGTATTGGTGTAGCGAAGAGCTCCATTTTTCCTAAAACAACGTATGGAATATTACGTCTAATCAGGCTGCACAACTAGCGTAGTGTACGTATCGAATAACATACTTCATGAAACAGCTCAAAATTTAGTAGAAACTACCCTCAAATTCAAATAATGAAACTATGGCTTTGTTTATAAATCATGCTTTAATTATGGATGGATTATAAGTATTTATAAATTTTACTTAATATAGTGAAAAATACTTAAATTCATTGGAAAATACACATCACATACTATATCTGATCTATTTACTAAACACTGCAAAATACCTGCTACTAATGTATGATAGGTTGATAATGGGGGCTATCGCGTGTAAATTTGCCACTAGAGGCGCTAGTGTCGCGTGAGGTCCAATAACATACACTTTTCACTGGTCTTGGCGGGCTTCGTGACGTAAATGATAATTTATTTAAGTTTAATAAGTGATCTCCTTCGCGAAATTATTGCAAATAATGGATTATATTATTTGGTTGGCGATGAATGTGAACGCTTTGAAACAAAAAAAATCCGAACAAAACGGAACTGCATAAATAACATTGCGGTGTAGCTACTCGATATGAGGATAGTTATTTATAATTAATAGAGTTAATGAGATTCAAGATTTAAAACTTTGTTACGGCGCCGATCTTATAGAGTCGCCTTTGACAGCTATACCTCTGGACCTTAGTCAACAGTGGCGCCAACTGGTGAGCAAAGAAACGATAGTCCCCATTGACACTTTCATTGACACAAAACAAACATCGAGAAAGCTTTACAAACAAAAAAATACTATTTCTAAAATTTGGTAGAATGTAATAAACTATGGTAGGATTTAGTAACATAAGTATTTGTTGGCAACATTCACACGCTGGAAAGCGACCCCGCCCCTCCCCCTTCCAGCATCCATCGCCCGCCAGCCGCCATGCTCGCCGCCGCGGCCGCCATGTTGGATAGTGTCATAGTCCGTCCGTAACCGACTGTCGAACACGACATCCAGCAACAAATATTATTAAAAATGTCAAATAAGTTTTGGAGTGAATTTCTTGTTCTTTATAGAGAAAACAGCTGTTTATGGGACATACATAGCAGCTCGTACATGCGTAGGGATTTACGAAATGCGGCCTATAACGTTTTACTTGAAAAATACCGAATACTTGACCCAGAGGCTACGCTTGATATGGTAAAAAAGAAGATTGATGTTTTTCGGACTGGTTATAGAAGAGAGCTAAGGAAAGTGCAAGGAAACGCAACGATGTCACCGGGTGTGGAATACAAACCGACACTGTGGTATTATGATATGTTGAATTTTTTGAATTTCGACGATATTACTCGAGAAGAGAATCTTAATATAGTGAAAGATTCGAATGAATCGGATGAACATAATGAAGATGCTACTATTGAATATGTAAGTTCTTGCCATGTGCCTATGTATAACATACGTAATCTTATACTTTAAACGGGTTCTTTTATATTTCTCTCTCTGTTTATTTATTTATGTATCCAAGCGATCTCAGAAACGGCTCTAACGATCTGGACGAAATTTGCTATATAGGGGTTTACGGGGGCGACAAATCGAACTAGCTCGGTGTCATATGTGAGCAAACTCGGTTTTAGCTATTTTCACCCGAGCAAAGCTCGGTCGCACAGGTCCTAGTTTATTTGTTGACCAACTTACACGGCGGCTCGCAAGTCTCACAACGTCACAGATTGAAAATGTGACTTTTCTATTACAGAGAGATAATTTGTAAAAGCTAACCAAGCTTGTAAATGTAAGTAAGTATGTACGTTAGTAAGTACCAAGTAAAGAAACTAAGCCTAAGGCCCGCCACATACAGTCGTGATTCCGTAACGGAATCCCGCAACCACCGGATTCCCGCGGCCTTTACGTGGTCGTCGCTCCATCTTGTTGGAGGCCTCATCGGCCATCAGTCCTGCGAGCAATGTGCCCCGCCCACTTCCACTTAAGAGGATGAGTGGAGCTGAGCCCTTTTTCAGATTTGAGAAATTTAAATCAATGTTGCTGTCTCGCCGGCGCGGCGGAGCGAAAAAAGGTGCGATAAGGACAACTACAGCTCCGTCGAAAAATCCGATGTAGAAAAACTCAGAAATCGAGGTCTAGTTCTCGACATTTTCCTCCTCCAAAAAAAAACAATCGTAATGAAATTTTGGGAACTGTTTGAGAAGGAAATTATCTGTATCCGACCGTTTTGATTTTTGCGTTTATTGTTGTGGTATTTGTAATTCTTTGCGGCCTATGCAATTGGGTCGTTTTCAGCACTTTTAGGAGTCACCTAGTTGTATTAAAAACAAACATATCACAAAAAGCTAAACGTACCGACACATATACCGATGATATTGATCTTATTTCAAAAAACCATTGATCTACGGTCAAAATCCAGGGAGGAAAATGTCGAGAACATTTGTATGTAAAAATTACCAGTCGCATGTCCTTTAAGCTTCGCAATGAGGGTCACCGCGAGTGAATCCTCCGCTAGAGGCGCTTGCGGTCCTAAGAGGTGCAATGCTGCCAATTTTGCACATTATGTGCCATATCACACGCTAAATTGGCAACACTCAGGTCTCCGAAACGTCAAATGTCACAGTTAAATTGACACTATTGTATGAAACGACAAAACGTTGACAGCGTGTCCTATGTCAACATCAACATTGGCGAAATACATCTCGTCGCCCAATACGAGATGTGAAAGCCATTAAAGAAGGAAAAAAAAAAAACGTTGACATTGACAGCCACCACCTTGCAGATAGTGGCGCCAACTAGTGAGCAGGAACACGAATACAAACTTTTTTGAGGGCTGGCTGGATCAGTGCCTGAATAGGTAGGTATAGGTAATTAGGAATGTACAATGTACATAAGTGGAAGCCGTGGTGGCCTAGTGGTTTGACCTACCGCCTCTCATGCAGACGGTCGGGGGTTCGATTCCGGCTCGCACCTCTAAGTTTATTTACGTGCGAAATTCAATTTGAATTGACCACTGAGCTTTTCGATGAAGGAAAACATCGTGAGGAAACCTGCACGCATCTGCGAATTAATTCAAAGATGTGTGTGAAGTACTGTGAAGTCCCCAATCCGCACTGGGCCCGCGTGGGGACTATAGTCCAAACCCTCTCGTGATGAGAGGAGGCCTGTGCTCAGCAGTGGGACGCAGATAGGCAGTAGTAGTAGTAGTAGTAATGTGCATAAGTGCGATTGAATTTGAATTTAATTGTTTTATAACATCAATAAAAGCTCGCCCCTGCAAAAAAACGTAATTAGGCACTCGTAAACCCCAATAATCTCGTTACAAACCCAAAAAGGAAACTAAGTACAATTTGCTAACGATCATTTGATTTTGTGTCCGAATTGAAATTTGTACGTACCCTACCGTCCGTGTTGCAAAATATTTATTGCTGAAGCGCTCAACAAAAAGTTCATCGATATGAGTTGGTCCATACGCAGTTTTAGGTACTTAATTAAAAATACTACAAGTGCCTGTTTTTTGACGTCAAGCTTGTAGCGTGTTTCAAACTTAGGTATAACACTTTTCCGCGCGGTAGAATAATCTACAATATCTACACCAGTCTAACATAGATTTACTATATGAAACAGTCTTATTTAAAGTTACGTCAAGACCTGGTGATTCATACACCGCTCGCTAGCGCACTGGGGCTCTATTCGAGAAGTTTTAAATACGGAAAGAGACAATCCCAATCCCTGCGCTACTGCGTTTAGGCGTCGCGGCGCACTTTAAGAGGGAAGAATAAATAGTAGGTACCTACTCGGCCCGGTACGGTAATCGTTAATACAAAAATTACAAAAAGAGAAAACGTTTTTCCAATTCTAAATATTTCTAAACTCCATTTTTTTTTAAATATGTTATTGACACAATGAAATACTAGTTTTATATGTTTTCCTTTTTTTTACCTAGTATTTCATTGTGTCAATAACATACTAAAGAATCATGGAGATTGGAAAATATTTAGAAGTGGGAAAACGTTTTCTCTTTTTGTATGGACGCGTGGTAGGTATTCTTCCCTCAAGCAGTTAGATGATGCATGAGCGCAGGGATTTATTTATTTATTCTTCTTCTTATTTATTTACCGTTTTATTAATTCCAGATTAACATACCAAGTGACTATGGTATGCCGGATCCCGTGCTAAAGTATAGATTAAAGAAAAGGAGGTTGGAGCCTCAGCCTTCCCGACCGCGAGTCGATCCCAATGTGACACCGAGCTCCTCGTTTTCCTTCGAGGAAGAAGAAGACTGTGCTACCTACTGCGCCAGTCTACGGCTGCAAATGAGGGAACTGGAAACGGAACAGAAGTACATAGCGCAGAAATTAATCTCCGACGTGATCTTTTTGGCGAGGACGTCGCAATTGACTTTAGATTCGTCAATCAATACGTAGTGAAAGTTCAAGCAAGTGCTTGAAGGACAATTTCAGATGTTGGTTTGAAAAATGCAGGATGAGGAAGGAAAGAAACGGATGGTGGCAGACATAGATTGGGTCTTGGTAGCTTTGGGGGTGTACAATTATTCTATGGAATGTGTACGGTATTGGGGGAAATGTCCACCGTGCCTGAAAAGAAGCGCTGATATAATAAATTAAACTTCGTAATATGAGATGTCATGTAATTTTCATCTTCTAGTATATTTTATTTCATGAAACAGAACAAACTCTTTATTTTGCTGGACCATTTAATTTTTTAAATCAAAGTTCATACGGTTTTTTGTAGGATTGAGGTTTTAAAGAACGTCATACCGCCCCACCTTTGTTATCTCTAATATATAAAATTTTCGTGTCACGTGTTTGTAACCAAACTCCTCCGAAACGGCTCGACCTACTCCGTCCGAGGACATACTCCGTCAGTTTTCAGTGACTGCAAAGTGTTTCAGTTCAGACCTTGTATAGTTTATCAGACGAGTAGGTACTTAGTAAATTATAAAGTATCAATTTTATAATTTATACCTACTAGGTACTCGTCTCCCGTGGTATAACCCGTGTGATCTCGTTTTTCCCATATTTATAGGAATTGATGGAAAACCATAGATCGCCCCTAAACTCCCCAAGGAAGTTAAATGCCAAACTTCAGATTTATACCAGCACTTGTTTCGGCTCTGCGTTGTCAGTCAGTCACTCAGACGGTAACTGAATATTTTTATACCTACATATTTAAATTTTTTTATTATTACGGTCTACGGTACACCAATTGTGTTCCAAAAATTTAGCGGCATGTGAAATTAAAGAAATATGGCTATGTTGATGAGTCTCAACACTTTGAATGCTGAAAGACCTCTAGAAGAGTCAGTTATGAATGAGAAGCAAGGAGGCTGGCACAGAAAGTATTGACTATAAATAATGTACCATATGTTGTTCCTACTACAATACTACAACATGTCATGAGTACTGAGGACATACCTACGTACCTACGTATTATATGATGACAGAGTTACCAGCTTACGAACATGCGACGCGCACGAGATTCTTTTTCTCCGCTTGCCACCGTCATAATACTAAGAGGTAGTTACTCAGGTCGTCATAATTGCGTCTTGGTGTTGCGTTACGCCTTCTGTTATCACATGAATGTAATCGATTTTATTACTTTACCGTACACCACCGTAAGAGTGCGTACTCGGAACATTCTATAGCCTTGGAGTCATACACGTGAGTTGTAGATATCAACGCGTTACGACTTCCTTTAAAAAGTAAAATAAATCAAAGATTTGGATTTTAAAGTGAGCGTTTATGGATATTGTCAAATTTCTATTCTAAACCGGAAATTATTGGCAGTATTAATGATTACGATATTCACAATTTGGCAATGACAAAATATGACTGTGAATTCGGAACTCTGCTGATTATTAAACACACTAAGAACGGGACTTATTCGCGTAAAAAACTATTTATATTTTACCTCGACGTTTCGGCCGTTTCTGCTGATTATGATTTTATAATGTGTTTTTTTTTAATATACAACCATCGTGCAAAAATAGATAAAATACATTAATAAGGTGTCAACGTTAATTAGATTTATGTGTGAAAGGCGCAAAATGTAAGAGGGCTTTTACCTCCCTTTTACCAACTTTTACTGAGTGAAGTACAGTACAGCGTAAATTAAATTAAGTACTTAGGATAGGATGTTTGGTTTTACGAGACCGGTACATAACGCCTTTAAAGCCATTTCAAATTGAAATCAGGGAGTCTGGCTCTGAAGTTTCCCAAGATTGAATATAACAGTCTCAAGATGTTTTATTCTTAAGTTCATTAAATATTTTGTAAGTTAACTTCCACGTTTCCATGATCGTCTGTCGAAGTTGTCACTCCTGACTACTCGTCTTACATTAGAACAATTTAGGTAAGTACATTTGGATAGTAACGAATCGATCGGCAGTCGGCATTGACGATTTTGGAAACCTGGAACGACGATATTAGTGCATATAAGCAACTCCCTTAAGTTAGGTATTTCCTTGAGGTAAAAATAAAATTCTTTTGAAGTCATCTAGAGATACCTACGTGAGTAATTATTTTTTTTATATTCCCATGGAATCAAAAATGTGTAAGATGCTCATAGACCAAAATTTTGCTTAGGCTCGGTTCCTTTATCGAGAAACGCCTCCCTCATTTTGGCTACGGATGTTTAAAATTGACATTTGCTCCATAGAGAATCTGGCAATTTTTAACCGTCCTTACTTAATAGTCAAAATGAGGCGTTTTGTGTATAGAAGAACCGAGCCTAAGTAGTGGATTGATTAGTGTTGTTACATGCCTACCTACATGTTTTTGTGGGTATTGGTACCTGCATTCTGATAACCAATATTTTATTATGTGTAGCGATATGACAGCGATGTATCACGACGCAACTTAGAAGGCGCGGCGAATGATAATAATATAGTAATATATAATAACAGTAGTAAATTGGTATTATTAACATTATTAAGGAAGGTCAAACTGAAGAATCTATCTGTATATTTTTCTTACCTGACAACAGACAAACTGTATACAAGTAGTTTGGCGGGAAAATGATTTAAGTAGTCTTAAGTTTTTATTTCTGTAAGATTTATTAATTTTCAATAAATAAATGAAAATAAAATAATAAAGCACTAAGCCATTGACGCAGAGTCTATTATTGCTTAATAATAATAATTCATTTATTTCGGACATATATCCATATAGAGGTTAGTTACACATGTTACCTTAAAGCTATGTTAGTAGGTTGAATAAACTACAAATTAAAATCAATAAAATTAAATAAATTACATTTCATTCTATTACACAATTTAAATTATAATCCGGCCGCCTTTAGAGTTGTGTTGTGCTATTGAACTTATTACAATTTCAGCAGCAACTTATTACATTGATAAATAAAATGTAGATATATGTTTAATTAACATCACAGCTGGTACAGAGCTAAAAAACGCAATACGTAGGTGTAGAAAAAAAGAAAATACTTTAGCGTAACCGCCGAGCGTCATAAAGAGTCATATAGAACTGTGTATTACCCTGAGGCCCAAGATGGAATTCCTCTGTGCCCGAAATTTCATCGTGTTTCAAGTAGGTTAGTATTTTCTTTGTGAGTCGGTTGTAATCATGAAATTCATAACGCATACGTATGTACTTACCTACTCACGTAGCCGTCAGTGATAACTGATAACGTAACTAGTTACATTGTATAATCGAAGGCCACCTGGGAGGAAATTATTGCAAGACAATTTAGGCTGATTATTGGTTGGTTATTTATTAAAAAATGTTTAAAAATTGCTCTGCTGCGCAAAGGTTACTATTATAATACAAAAATGCCTGGCCTGAATTGGACTAATAAACATGTGTGCGCTTAAGGACTTAGTTAAAATTTGATATAGTGCGTGTGATAAAAAAAAACCGGCCAAGTGCGTGTCGTGTCACGCGCAAAGTGTAGGGCTCCGAAGTTGAGGATGCCCACAGTACCTTTCTAAGACTTATTAGCATCTAGCTAGCCTGTGGTATGACGTGCCCGCCCGACGCCCCTGCCGCTCGAGAAAAATCATTGGTATTTTAATCATTTCATAAGTTGGTCGACTATGACTCGTAAGTTTGTACCTACAGCCTACTTAGCTGTGATAGTTTTCCTTTAAGGGGAGGTACCTTATAAAAAAATATATTTCAAAATTTTATTATACCACTTTGTCAGCGTAACTAATATGTATATTTATGCCAAATTACAGCTTTCTAGGACTAAGCATCTCCGAGCAATAGTGCGGACAGACGGACGGACGGACATGGCGAAACCTATAAGGGTTCCTTGTGGACTTCGGAACCCTAAAAAGTTTGATACAAAGTAGAAGATGTAGGTACCTAAATCAATGATGAAGCTTGCAGCGAATAACGGTATGTTTTAATGATAACAACATCAAATTGTACATAATGACGATGCAAAAGTGATTGTAAAATCCTACTTGAATAAATGTTTTTTTTTTAATCTTTATATTTATTACCGAATCCTACACCGGAGATGACGATGCAGCGGAGCCACGCCGTTTCGTCGCCTAAATAGTTTTTATTTGGTTTCATGCCGCATTGGTGTTAACTGTAAGGTCATTTAAACTTTTATGAATAAATAAATAAATAAATTATGATGAATATTTAAATAATTTAGTAGGTATGTTAGACATGCTATTAGGAACACATTTATGATGACTTTTCTCCAGCCATAGTCTATCTACTCTTGAGTTTTGAAGCGAAAACGAGAGAAGATGTTGAAGTGACTACCTATCAGTCACTTCAACATCTTCGTTGCTTTTATCATTTTCATTGGGTAGGTAGAGTCGACGCCAAAGAGATGTTTACACTTTTTCACCCTATTCCGTTGTATTGAGGCCCAAAAGTGTCTATATACCTATCTCTTTGACGCCGACTGTACCTATAACTGACAATCAGTATTAACTTCCTTTAGATGTTTTTTTTAAACTTGAATTTTTCTTTTCTACTTAATCCCGGCTCGTTTATTAGACTGATAATTTTATTTATCGTCGTGTCATTCAATTGTTGCTAACTTGGAATTTTATGCCTTAGTAACTATGTGATTACACCTATCTAGTTAGCAACATAATCCACGAGGAGCTGCCATGAGAAAACTGATCTATATATACCTAGGGTTGCCATACGCCCCATATATACCTACGAGTAAGTACGTACTTGGGTGAATATCAGATTTCGTTTGAAAACTTCTCATTTCTATGGCGCATTTTTTTTCAATATTTCGAGTATTTCGGACAACATACCCTGTAAAAGACTTCAATTCAATAAAATATATCTTATTGTGCCAAAAATAGCTCCAACACTTTTTGAGTTTTAGCAGTTTCAAAATTTGATTGCCAAAGAAATTAGAATAGGTCCAAAGAAATTAGAAAACATGCCAATAAAATTAGAAAATGAACAATATTTAGTCAAATATATTAGTGAAATGCGCCAAAAAAAATAGATAACCAGAAAATTAAAAAAAAAGCATTTAAATCGCAAGCGTCGATTTTTGACAAGGTTTTGTTAAGTTAGTCTCTATAGTTGAGATCATATTTTTACCCGTATTAAAAACTTTGTTTCACAAAAATCTACGTAATGTTGGTCTTTTTTATAATACCACAGATTTATAAGTGTTATTAAAATATCTTTTCCATCATAGTTATAAACTCTGATTAATATGTATGTATAACATAAAATATTGGCAGCACTTTTTACAAAGTAATACGCGACCAACAAAAAATATCAAGTTTTTTTTTACACCGTGTAATGTAAGTAATGAAATAAAAATATAATTTAAGGTTCAAGAAAATATTTGATATTTTTGGTTATCTTCAAATTATTTTAAATAAATAAATTTAAATTTTTGGTTATCATTTCAACCAAAAAAAGCGAGTAAATATGTACATGCTTATTCTTATTTGCACATCATTTATGCTACAGAGCGACCTAAGATTTTCTTAAATCTAAATTCCTTTAAAAAGTTCTGGGTACCTATAAAAAACATATTTTCAGTTCTTCTTTCGTGGTAGCTTTCTCTTGTTTTTTTTCTTCATCATTTTTGATAAACCCAAAGGATTGTCTTTAATATCTTCTAAACGTTTCTTTGCTCTTTTTCAACTTTTCATCTTTTGTTTGCCTTTTCTTAGTCATTTGAATTTTTGGTTTCTCTACCTAGTAACAGGAACTTTCATTAATTAGTTTTTGTTTAATTTTAATTGCCGATTTCTTCTTCTTTCGCGTCATTTAGATATTGAATCGGTTCGACTTTATACAATATAGTTGTTTACATTTTTATAATATTCTGTACGACAGTGTTACTTAGGTATTTAAAATGTTGAAAAATATTTTTTTGCATTTTTATATTAAGAACACACAATAAATTGCTATATTTTATAGAAATCTCCGAATATAACATTTATTTAAACTGAACAGAGACAAACAGTCGTTTTATTGATGGTTGTTTAGAGTAAGAATTATATTTTGTAGTATTATTATTAGATTTAGGTGTGATCATGAATAAAACAATCTACAAAAACAATTAAATCTAATAAAAGCGATATTTGTGATATATCTTTAGAAATATTTACAATAAACTTCTAATTTCTATGGCTGAATCTAATTTCTTTGACACTAGATGCCAAAGAAATCCAAAGAAATTAGCGCCAAAGAAATGAGATTAGGGTATAAATATTTTTTTACATCCGTAAGTATTTGAAGTATAATTTCAAATTAAAACTATAGATGTAGATAATCGCAGCATACATTCACTAAAAAAGTATTAAAAAAATCAAGTAGAATTTGACTGTGAATTCGGTCGCCGAAGAAAATAGGCGCTTAGCGGTAAAAAATCCGCAAACGGCGACGTATAAAATATTTTTCCGAAACACGTCAAACTATGGTCATAATTGTAATTAATTTGGAAATAATAGAATTCGCCAAAAACCTCGTTTTGAACTAAAACGGTCGCGTAGTTTTTGAGATATGGGATAATTTGTGGAATCTACGGAACCCTTCATATAATGTAAATGTTATAACTATGTGTAAATTTTGAAAAAAGGCCTTCTGCTTGAGTTTGTTGCGGCGCTTCTTCTCAAGCAATGGGTCTAGGAAGCGCTAGTAAATTCTTTTCTGACGTGTAAAAGTGCCCCTATGTGGCCAATTTGCTGAATAAATGATTGAATTGAATTGAATAAGCGACTCCAACTCGATCTTGGTTGGTTTATTTTTTTGACGCTAATATGTCCCGTATCAGTTATGAAAGTTTATGGCAATCCTATCTTTACCTAAGCATTTAACTTCAGTCATGATACTAAGCCGTGGTGGCCTAGTGGTTCGACCTACCGCCTCTCATGCACAGGGTCGTGGGTTCGATTCCAGCTCGCACCTCTAAGTTTACTTATGTGCAAAACTCAATTTGAATTAACCATTGTGCTTTTCGATGAAGGAAAACATCGTGAGGAAACCTGCACGCATCTGCGAATTAATTCAAAGATGTGTGTGAAGTCCCCAATCCGCACTGGGCCCGCGTGGGGACTATAGCCCAAACCCTCTCGTGATGAGAGGAGGCCTGTGCCCAGCAGTGGGACGGAAATGGCTGTAGTAGTGTCATACTAAGTAACTGCTTACCTACTGTGTAAACAATGTCTCTTTCTTCGAGAATAAACTAGTTGATTTTATTTTTGTAAACTAATAGCTTCTACTCGCGACTTCGCCCGCGTGGAATTCGGCTATCGCGCTCCCGCGGGATCTATGCGCTTTTCCGGGATAAAAAGTAGCCTATATGTCCTTTCCCGGGACTCCAACTACTTGCCAAATTTCATCTCAATCGGTCCAGCGGTTGAAGCGTGAAGAGGTAACAGACAGACAGACAGAGTTACTTTCGCATTTATAATATTAGTTGGATACTTCGCCGCAGCTGAGAGACGCCAGTCGATATATACCTACCTATATATGTAGGTATACTTTACAAGTAGGCTAGAGAGTTCTAACACACATGGATCTTAATGTTCTTAAACTGAGGATATAAATATCTATACTAATAACAAGTCTGTATAGTAGAGGAAGTCGCGTCTGTAACTTAAAAATTAAAAGAAATGGTCAAGTTGAGGGGACTATATACAAGCGCTACTAAACACAAAAAAACGATTTTTCGAAAAATTGTCTTTGTATGTAAGTATGTCCGGATTTAACTCGAAAACTACTGGACGGATTGCAACAAAATTTGGTACGGGGGTAGTTTACAACACTGGTCAACATATAAGCTACATTTTATCGGAAAAACGCATAGTTCGCGCGGGTAGAAGCTAGTCTTAAATATAGTTTTTCTCAAAAATGGCGGGGAAACTCGTCATTGTCTGCTTTCTATCAGACCGCAAAGTGCGTCATTGACAATCAGTCAAAAATTAAAAAAAAAAAACTCAACTGCATGCCCCGGAAATTTGTATGAATTTACTTCCGCGGCATCTATAAGCGCAGGGAATGTTGTATGAAATTTCATTATCGTACAGGTACTTTTTTTTTTAAACTGATAAATACGCGAAGGAATTCCCAAACAGCCAAGTCTGCATGTTCTGTATCTGTCAATTGACGCGAAACCAAACGTTTTTATCCGTGTCTGAAATAGCGCAATGTATTTCAGAACGGAATTTAAAAAAAGAACGATCCATAAAGAGCGGGAGTTCTTGTCTTGTATCAGATTTATTTAGCTAAATTTCATGAAAATAGTTTACTAGTTTGGTTTAAAAACTAATTTTAATAAAAAACGAGAAATCTGCATGCGAGTTTTTAACTTGCCGTGTTAGTGTGTCTGTTAAAGTCAAATATCGGTGAATACGAAATAAGACTGGCGTTCCATTGGATTTGTTGTAAGTACTTGACTACCTTTGCGTGCGTGTCAATGCTGTATTATGAATACCTAATATCAAGGTTTTTTTTTCATTTTTGAGAAAAGCACTATATAAGCCTCGGCACGTGAAAGGCTTTGCAGGCTTCGTACATATTAAAGGGCCTCGGCGAAGCCTCGGCCCTTTAAACCAGTACTCAGCCTGCAAAGGCCTACTTTCCCGGCCACGGCAATAATGTACTAAACATGTTGTAGGTATTTTGAAGTTGTGTCTTCGAGGGGTTGTTAGGCGACTAGTGTACCTAAGGTGCCTAAGGGTAAACCGGAGGACGCGCAATAGCGTCCTCCCTCCTATGTGTACTATCTAAGTAAGTAGTTCTAGTTAAGATCAAAGTGCGATCACCGACTGCCAAACATAGCTATTTGTTCTGCTCCTAACCGAACAGAAATCCAAATTTGCTGAGCTTCATAGCGACATTTCTGAAGGTCAAAAACGCTTATTCATCGCTCAAAATAGACTAATGGTGGTACACATAGTAAAACTGCTTCATACGTCATCTCAATTTCGTAAACTTGGAATGCATATCCCGTTTTTTCCCTTTCCTGTTAGAATTTCGGGAAATCCTTTCGTAGTGCTCCCCTACACTCTCCAAGGAACCTACATGTCACATTTCAGCTTCCAACGACTAGTAGTTTCGGCTGTGCGTTGTCATCAGTCAGTGACGGAATAGTTTTATATACACCTAACTTCACCTAAGTATTGTTATACTTACCTACCTGCCTACTCGTATTAAATTCGATACCGTGCACCCCGAACGCAAAAACACGCTAATGCATATTCCATGATCCCATGGCCAAGTCTGCGCGTCACCTTGCATTCATTATGCATGCTGTTGCAACAGAAAGATCAAGTTCGGACACCGGCACCGGCGGCGGCGCATAATCGGGCAACATTACAGCAACGGGCCTTATTCCAGTTTGTAAATAGCGATACCTGCGAGATTTCCCCTTTCCACAAAATAGGGATGACGACAGGGTGAAGAAATCGAAATTTTAATTAGTCCGTCAGTCAGGTAATAAAAAAATATTAGACACGTATTTTTTGTTGTATCAAATTAACAAAGAATGACTAAGTTAAAACGCATTAAAGTTGGAGAGTGGGGGCTAACTACGTCACCGTTAGGTATAAATCGTACCTAACCGTGACGTCACGCGACATTTCAACTCAATATATCTCCGTATAAGTTTGATTACGTGAAAAAAGAAAAAATACAATGTCCAATACTTTTCAATAATCTTCCTGATAGACTAAGGGAAAAAAAGTTGTCGTCATCCCTATTCATTTTCATTTTCTGGTAAATTCATTTCTGTTAAATTCATTTAAAAGTGACGTGTAAAAGTGGCCAGACAGGTGTGGCCTATTTGCTGAATAAATATTTTGATTTTTGGAACTTCTATATCTTTACCGACAAAGCATTACGGCGCTCAAAAACTTTAAATTTAGCTACTTGTAAAGTTCGGTTTCAACGCCGTGACGCTTTGACGGTAAGGACCGGTTGATTCAAACCGTTCGTTAAAGTTAACGTTAACGTTAAATATTTTACTATGGGACAAAATGACGTTTTTGTATGGATTGACAGCTCGGCGGCCATATTTAACGACCAGGAGTTCGTCAACTGTACTTGAATCAACTCAACCTAGTGTCACTCGGTCAAGTCCAAGGAGATGTATGGAGGTGCGCCCACGGGTGAGTTTTGTCACGCTTCAAACCGTCCGTTAAAGTTAACGTTAAATATTTTACTAGGGGATAAAATGACGTTTCTGTATGGAATGACAGCTCGGCGGCCATATTTAACGACCTACAACTGTGCTTGAATCAACCCATCCTTAAAGACTGTTTATGAGGGTCCGTTAACTGTTAAAAATCGGTTTAATATAAATCTGTATCTACACTCATATCATAAATCTTCTATGATGCGTCTAAAATGGGTAGTAACATCCTTTATGACAGCGAGTTCTGTCAAAGCCAATTTCCTATCTGTGGTCATACTACTTACAAAATCGAATTCATTGTTGTAATGACGTTCAAATTTAGAACATCTTCAAACAGCAATGCCCGCCTATATTATTTACGTCACCCTTGGCCGTAAAGTGGGATTTTCTGTCCGCTACGCGGAGAGAAAATCTCACTTCTTGGCCAAGGCAAGACGTAAAACTTTTGACAAACCACGGGCGGTAATTCGTAAAGCCCCAGATCGCATATTTATGGCCCTCACCTTCGGTTCGGGCCACAGAAACCTGCGATATGGGACATTTACGAATTCACCACCCACCCTAGGTCTGTAATGTACTATTAGTCTATGGTTTTTGAAAATCGAATGAACCGTTTCGAATAGAGCCCCTGGGCGAAAATAGCTTAAAAATGCGTATTCCCAAATGAGACCTAAGCTAGATCGTTTTTTCACATCGGTAAACCACTATATTGAAAATTTCGTCCAATTCGTAAGAGCTGCTTCTGATATCGTTTGTATAAATGAATAAATAGACACGATGTTAGCGCGTTTAAAGCCTAAGTTATAATATTTTACCTAAGTATATCAACCAAAATGTATTTCAAACGTTAACATTGCTGCAAACTTGTAAAGTTTCGTGGCAATCTGATAATTCAATTTGGATTTACCACTGAGCTTTTCGGTGAAGGAAAACATCGTGAGGAAACCTGCGCACGCATCTGCGAAGTAATTCAAGGATGTGTGTGAAGTTCCCAATCCGCACTGGTCCCGCGTGGGGACTATAGCCCAACCCTCTCGTGATGAGAGGAAGCCTGTGCCCAGCAGTGGGCCGTAAATAGGCTGTTGTAGTAGTAGTAATCTGATAATTAGTTTGCGAAAGAAAACGTAATGTAATTATACGAGGGGTGATCCAAAAGTAATGATAATCAGTATGAAAGACACATAAAATGTTTAATAAAATAAATTATTTTTCTACGTAATCTCCTTCCAAGTCTACACACTTAGACCATCGTTTCTCCAGACCACGAATTCCTTTAAAAAAAAAACTTTTTCTTGACCCTCCAAAAATGCCTCCACAGCGGCCATTACCTCGCCATCATTTAAAAATTTGTCGCCTCTAAGATCTTCCTTCAGCCGTGGAAAGAGATAAAAGTCGCTGGGGGCTAGGTCTGGCGAATATGGGGGGTGTTCCAGCAATTTGAACCCTGAATCACGGATGGCAGCCATCGCAACGCCGGCCTTGTGAGGCGGGAAACAGGATGCCAGCTCGAAGTTTACCCCGCCGCTTTTCTTTGATTGCCTCTCTCAATCTGCGTATTTGGTCAGCGTAGTAGAAGCCCGTAATAGTGGTTCCCTTTTCCAGGTATTCGATCATTATGACTCCCTCAGCATTACCAAAACACTGAAGCCATGACCTTACCAGCGGAGCTTGCTACCTTGAATTTCTTCGGTGTAGGGGAAGAGGCTCGCTTCCAGGTCATGGATTGCTGTTTGGTCTCAGGATCGAAAAGGTGGATCCAAGACTCGTCCATGGTTACAAACCAACGCAAAAATGTTTCGGGGTCAGTTTGATATTTGTCAAGATAAGACTTCGAAATCTCACATCGTATTTTCTTTTGTTCAGCCGTTAACAATCTAGGCACCCAACGAGCGGAGACTTTTTTCATGTGTAGTTCATCAGTTAAGATTCTTTGAATGCTGCCATACGAGATGCCTGTGAGCTCAACTAGATGCCTGATAGTCATCCTTCTATCTGTTAAAACGAGATCATGAATTTTGTCGACGTTTTCTCCAGTAATGGCGTCAGATGGACGGCCTTCGCGATGTTCATCTTGAGTGGATGTTCTTCCCAAGTTAAACTCCTTTGACCACCGTGCCACTGTGGAATACGGTGGAGCGGACTCGCCCAGTGTTCCCATTAATTCAGCGTATATATCTTTAGTACACATTTTTTTCAAACAGAAGTATTTAATAACCGCTCTCACCTCAGTTTTCTCCATTTTTGCGTTATTGTTCCGACTGCTCGTGAAAAAACAGCTGCAACTCTCTGACAGATACGAGGGGCGTTCAAAATATTCTCGGTATTGGAATGAAAACAAACAAGTATGAACAGTTTGATATTTTTTATTTTTCAATATACTCCCCCCCTATGTTAATACACTTAAAAGATCGATCAATTTTTTTTTTAATCCCTCATAAAAATATTTTTTATCCTTGGTATAAAAGTGCTCCTCTACTGCCGCCTTCAACGCCTCATCGTCAAAAAATCGATTTCCACGCAGATCCTTTTTGAGATTGGGGAACAAAAAGAAGTCGCTGGGGGCTAAGTCCGGACTTTACGGTGGATGAGTTATAGTTCCGAACCCACATTCAGCAATAGCTGCCTTGGCAATATGAGCAGTATGGACAGGGGCGTTGTCATGCAGAAGCAGAATACCTTTAGACAACTTTCCTCGCCTTTTTTCTTTTATTGCGTCCCTTAATTGATGTAGAATATTCGCGTAGTACTGTCCCGTGATATTTACACCTTTTTCTTTATAATCGATCAACAATACTCCTTCACAATCCCAAAATATTGTTGCCATGACCTTGCCAGCGGAAGGGACGACCTTGAACTTCTTGGGATGAGCTGAACCCTTAATGTGCCACTGCATGGACTCCTGTTTACTCTCTGGGTCATAGTGATGAACCCAGGTTTCATCTCCAGTAACTATCTTTTGCAGCACCTCATCAGGATTTTCACCACACAGGTCAATAAAATCGGAACAGCAAGCTGCACGCACATCTTTTTGAAGTCGAGTCAGCATTCGCGGAACCCATCTTGCACTGACCTTTGACATATTAAGATGGTCATGGATAATGTCATGTACGGTACCAATAGAAAGATTGGTTACTTGAGCTATTGATTTTATCTTCACTCGACCATCTTCCAATATAAGGTTTTCCACCTGATCAATATTTTCTTGTGAAGTAGCTACTACAGGCCGGCCAGGTCTAGGGTCATCTTCAATACTCTCCCTGCCACGTTTGAATTCGCTTGACCACTTTTGAATTGTAGATAAAGAAGGAGCAGACTCACGGTAAACACAATCCATTTCCTCTTTTATGGTTTTTACCCTGTTTCGTCAAGAATTTTATTACGGAACGATGTTCTAATTTCGTTAACATTGTTAATTCACTCATTGTGTTCGTGTTTGTTCAGAAATTGCAGAAAAACAAAAGAACATCTCGGTTTAAATTATACTTTTTTTTAATGTCAAAGAATGAACCTTACCAGCCAGTAACAAAACAAATTCAAAAAGAGGTTATAAGATATCAATACCGAGAATATTTTGAACGCCCCTCGTACATATATTTTTATTTTTTCTTTATGGCCAGTAACGGCATACCTATTTATTTTAATCCGATTCAATAAGTATTCAGTTATCATTACTTTTGGATCACCCCTCGTAGGTACTTAGTTTTCTAAGGAAGGATCTTGGTCGTTTGCAACTCTTCAAGGCAAGGAAGATATGACTGGAAACCAAAGTCCTTTCAGTGCCAGGAGATTTAACCTCTCGAGATAAGGGTCCCTGCTCCTGCCAGCAGTCTCCTGCCGTGCAACCCGCGTAGGTCCCATCCCTAACCCAGCATCGTCAAATTGCTCATGTAAGATCATACTGTAACTAACCAATTTGTCACTTGTTTAGTTATTAAGAAACTTAATAAATTAATTAATATTGAGGTTCAAATTATCATAACTAAGCTGTCGGGAATCAAATTCAGAATTTTAGTATCCATAAAAACTTGCTTAGTTAAATGTCTAGTAAAAATTAGTGACATCTAATGGGAAAGTTTGGAGTTGTTTGGTAGGTCTTGAAACATGGTCAACTTGGAATACGGGAGGTCTTTAGTTGAAGTAATGAGTTCAATGTTTAAACGCTAGGTGTCGCTGTGAGTAGGAGCATTGAGTTTCAAAAACTTATTAGAGTGAGAGGGTATACATAATTCTCAAATCAATTAGAAATATAACTTATATAACATAAAATGACGGTAATTTATTAAAAGAGTTCTTAATGTTTAGTAAATGTAGATTACAATTAGGAACTTTAATAAATCTACCTAAGTTCTCTTGTCAATTCAGAGCTTAGGAAAGTAATCAGAATTGATGGTTTAACTTTCGAAATAGGATTTTTAATAAATCTACCTAAGTTCTCTTGTCAATTCAGAGCTTTGGAAAGTAATCAGAATTGATGGAATAACTACTTAATTTTATATGACATTGAGTAAATTAAAGACCAGACCTATGATTATACCAGAATTTTCTAAATTAAATATATTTAACAAGGAATGTTCAAGAAACTCTCCAGAGATTCTTGCCGGTTCTTCTCAGCAGTAAGTTTTTCCGAACCAGTGGTAGCTTCTAGACCAATCTAAATGTTTATAAAGACTGCTTGAGTAAAGGCATATATTATGAATAAATAATTCTTGTTGTTGATCTTAGATTAAAACATATAACATCTTTTTAATTCAAGTACTAAAAAGAAGTATTTGAAAACCTTTTACCTGATTAGCTATGATGAGATTTCAATCTAGCTTGGGAAACAACCCGAGGTAAACGCTTACGAAACAACGGATGGCACCTACCTCTAGCGACAATTGATAGATCATTATAATATAATAAAATAATAAATCAAATATAAGATTTTCCAGTCATCTAGCAAGACAAAGCTATTGACTCATTTGTATGCAAGAAATAAGCTTTAATGTAAGATCAATAAATCATATATATTCCATATTAAAGAATATGAGCTATGGAATGTTTAGATCCCTCTTTTCCCTTGTAAACCATACAAACCGAATGACATCTCAAGACCTTAAAGTGAATATTCTTAATAATATGGCTAGGGGTCTGTCCAGTAGTGGGTGAGGACCATAGGAACGGATTTAGTCCGCGTGGTAGCAACCACGGGAGCGGGGTTGAGCTCCTTCCCTCCTTCAGAGGCCAAAGAACATTATATCATAAAAATCCAGATGAATAAATGTTTATTTCAAAACAATGTTTGTTTACAAAATCTTAAATGAACTGTCTGTACTTATTTACTCTTTGTCTTATCTAGCTATTCTACTTGAGTAGTGACTACTCTGCCCTATTTAATCTATGACATAATTTGCATTACTAACTAAAATATTTTCTAACAAACATGAAGGCAGTAGGATCTTTATTTAATAGGAATTTGAATATTACTTGAGTTGGGTATTAGTACTGTTTCATGTTCTTTAAGGTAAGGTTTTAAATACGTAAATCATGACTAAAAGTACCTAGGTTATCAACGGTTCACAATAGTAGAGTTCTAATTCGTTATCACTAGACTTCATTGGCCAAACGTTTAGTTTTAGGTAGGTATAATATAAATTTAATATGAGGTTGGGGGGGGGGTTGGGTACAATTGGTGCCGTGACCAGGATAATAGTTTTAGTATTTGGTATAGTTTTGTTAGGGAAATGGCTCTTCGGGAGCACAATTGTTGCCTGTGAAAATGGAAAGTCATTGATTGTATTTTAAAACTTACCTTGTTACTTTTACCCATTTAAACAGTAAATAACTTTCTTCTTTTAACTTATCTCTGCTGGAAGATTACAAATTGTTTAGCTAATTAAAAGTTTAACACTTGGGGGCAGGTAGGATCTTTATAAGTCTTGGAGTGGCGTCCGCGAGTCGGTAGACGAGCTGATCGGTGGGCCTTCGATAGGATGGAGCGAGTGGCACAGGTCCGGTCTGAGAGGCGCGCCTTGGGGGAGGCTTATGTTCAGCAGAGGATGTCTGTCTATCGGCTGTGATGATGATGATGATGATGATGATGATGATGATGATGAGATATTTTTTTTAAGAGGAAAAGAAACCGTTTATTTAGATATGAGTACAAGAACTTTTGTTGTACGCTTAGACACAAAGTATTATTTCTAAAAAATTCTATTTTTAGTCTGTAGAATTGTTCAGCTGCGGCTTTGTCCTTGAAATTCTTATGGTGGTGTAATCATTTCCATATGGTACAGAGATCTTGAAGGTGGACGTCTTAGTGCTTTAGGAATACCCGGAGCGCTAAAATAAAAAGAATGTGAAATTAGATTTAATTTGAAATTTTCTATTGTTCTATTGCTGGTATAATGTGGTCTTCATTTGCTGGTGCTTGGTATGGACTTTGCCAGAAATGAATTTTTGAATTGAATTGAATAATAAATCTCAGATTGAATGACATTTTGGTTTGGTTTGGTCTTTGTTGTGCAATCAACTTAAATAATGACATATTCAGTATATCTAGTTTGAATGATAAAGATAATTGAATAAGATAGGTTACCTGTTAGAATCTTATTGGAGAATCATCATTTTAGCTAGAAGATGTTGGAGTCACGTTGAAATTCGGTTCTAGAAATTTCGTATGCAAAGTCGGTTCTTAGACTCTCTTCATTGAACAGTGAATATAATCTGAAACAAAGGTATATTGAAATAAAGAAACTTAGTCATATTTTATGTAAAAACTTAGCGGTTTATTTAGCTAGAGGTCCAAACTTCAAAAGGAATTTACTTTATTAATATCGGGAACTTATTTTCCACGGTATTGTAAAAAATTGGGAAAAAGAAAACCAGTTGTTTGGTTGTCAAAGTTCAATATGCGTAACATTTAATAGGCTAATTGTTGTAAGGTAAATAATCAGATTACCTAGTGATAATTATAATAACATAGTCTTACCTCAGAAGTTTGACACGGCGTGGAGCTTGTTGTAATGTAATAAGTTTTGCCGGCGACATTTTCACGTTTTGTAAACGAGAAAATAGACGTAGCCTGTGTTGTAGTCGGACTAATAGAAGCCAAAACTTAAATAAAAGGAAATTCTCTTTTCCATTTCATATTGCACTTCATATAATAATAATAACACATTCAAAATCACTCGGGTCTTGAATCTTTCTTAAATAAATAGTAGTGTTATAAATGGATACCACACCATAGACTATAAGGAGTTGAGTCATAGACAAAGGCGCGTTTACACATATTTGAATAGGGCAAGTTTACACTTGCGTCACAAAATTCGCGAAGACAGTGTTCGTACTATTTATTGCTGGTTCATGGTGTATTCTCAATAATCCATTTTAATATAATAAATGTGAAAGTGTGTTTGTATGTTTGTTATCCTTCCTTCGCGTCAAAGTGATTGGTCTGTTTTGAGTGAAATTTGATATGGAGATAGAGTATGCGCCATCCCGAGAGCGCGTGGTTCTTGCGGGAGCGCGGTGATCAGATTCCGTACGGACGAAATCGCGGACAGAAGATAGTTTCCTATATTTTTAACACTAAGAAGGGACTTGGGTACGCGACTCAACGTTCAATACAGACACACTAAGGAGTGGTACCAGTTGTTAGTTACCAAAATTTGAGTGGCGCTGTCGTCGCAAAATAGATTAAGTAAAAATGGTCCATACACAAACAGTCAGAAGTATTATTGACATAATGCTTCGTTTACACGCTCGCCGATCAAAGCGACGTTCAACGTTCACTTTCACGAACACGGGCGCGAGTGTCTAAACCCAACATATCAATTGTTGTTCGCCGGTCACTTATAGAGGGAGTTTACATCGCTAAACGGACAAACGGACATTTGGCGGAAAAAAGGGGAGTTTTTGCCCAGCGGTGGGACACTCCAATAGGTTATAAAAAAAACATCGCTAAAAGGACTAATCATAGACGTAACATTTTGACCTAAATCCAAGTACAATGGTTATTCGTGCGAGGGCGTTGTGATGGCAAAATGTCACTGTAAAAGAATGATTAAGGCTTATGATTAACTAGTTGTGCCTCGCGACTTCGTCTGCGTGGAATATGGATTTGTCGATGGCTTTTCCTTCTGACATCCGATTTTAATCAAACATCTACTCTTGTGAGCTACATTCGGAACGGTTCGGTGGTTTCGGAGTTTGACTCAGATAAGTGGACGGACAGACGAACGGAAGGAATTTCTGGAAATCGTTGTTTTGTGGTCTGTCATTACATTTTTGAACCCTCTCTTTCTGCTTTCTGAACTTTTCATTCTATGTGCATACTCGCCGGTTTTCGAATCTGTTGCCAGTAATATAAAAACTTAAGCTATGACTAGAATGGAAAATAAGAGTTTGAGAAACTGCTACTATTACTACTTCTACAGCTTATTTGCGTCCCACTGCTGGGCACGGGCCTTCTCTAGTCACGGGAGGGTTTGGCTGTGGTCCCCGCGCGGGTCCGGTGCGGATTGGGGCCTTCACGCATATCTTTGGATTGTTTCGCTGATGCGTGCAGGTTTCTTCGCGTTGTTTTTTCTCACTGAAAAGTTCAGTGGATGACTCGAATTGGATTTCGCTCAAAGTTAACTTGAGGTGCGAGTCGGAATCGAACCTCGACCTTTTGCATGAGAGGCGGTGGGTAGAACCACTAGGCCACCACGGCTTAAGAAACATTCAAACAAAATTTATGTTAGGTATAGAAATTTAGATTGGTTTTAATCGGTGTTTTTAACTAAATGTAATGTTGGCATTTAAACAGTTCATCAGATAGATTCAGGTAGGTTGCGGTCAGACACAGACTACAAAACGGACGTTCAAACAGTTTCTCTGAATTATAACTAGATGGCGCTGGCAGTGTCGAAATAAGAATAGATTCAAATTTTAGTTAGTAGAGAAATTATCTTGATTTATTATTAAGCTATTAATAAAGTTAATTTATAGATTATACAAGTTAATATAGGATATTTAATAAAATAAAACTTACATGTTGATTTACTAACACCATAAATTCAAGTTATAGGCTGTTGGAAGTATTTGGATAACAAAGGTCGAGGTAAAATAAAGAGTCTTATTCATGTCGAATGGTGGCTTCTACGAGACAGCCATAGATTGGTCAGTACTTGGTCATTACGAGTTGTGTTGCCAATAAAATAAGAATGTAAAATATACGTTTGAATATATATTTTTAATAATTTTCTTCAGAGTATGGGGATTTTAATAAGGCCATTTTAAAATAATAATAATACTATAAGTAAATGAAATTTTAATAATTCAGATTAGTTGTGATAATTGTAGAAAATTGCGGACTTGGGTGTCGTTTGGACATAACGAAAATTTTGACAGTTGACGTTTGGACTAGTGGGAAAACGGTTTGGTTACAAGTAATATATAAAGTATAAACTGAATACCATTTATTTACATTGGTAAAGGTCTCCTTTGGTGGACTGTGTTTGCATTTGGACAAGAGAGTTAACATCGATGTACAGGGGTCTGAATATTATTTTAAAAAGGAATGGAAGGGTGTATAACAAGACAAAGTGAGTGAAGTGAGTCAGTTGTGAAAAGGAGTTTCTTATTGTACGAAGAGGTCTTAATTTGAACACAAACTGGTAAGGGAGACTTAATTTATTAAAATTAAACCCGAGGGCATCACACGTAAACAAATGTTTCATTAAAAGGTATCTCTTGGAGTTAGGTTAATGATCATAAAGAGAGAAAGATTGAATTCTTCTTTTTAGTGGAACAATACTCTACCAGTAATACCACAATATTCTTCGGCACACACCACATGGTCGCATTAGTCATGTCACAAGTTCCAGGATGTTTTGAGACTTGTGATTTTGATTCATTTTGAAGATAGAATGGGAATGTGCAGGGTGGTAACAATATCTATATTAGCTTAGATTTTGAATTGGGAACCTCTATTGGTGAAATTATATTTTAATCGGAAATAAGCTGGATTGGGTTAACTAACTGGTAGAGTTTTCTTCTAAACATGGATCTCACAAATCCATGGTCCACGGTTTAAAATCTGACTAGGAAATTGTTATTTCGCTGTATGTTTTTCATTATTGTTGACAGAATGTTTTAGAGTTATAATCTCATTATTAAATGGTTTAAATACACAACACACAGAGAACAGAAGGGAATAATTTTAATAGATTATTTGATTTTTTATATTGTAAGGAATGATCTGCTCCGGTGTCAATTTGTAAATATTGACATCTTCACATATCATTGGGCAGGAATGTAACTAACCAATTTGTCACTTGTTTAGTTATTAAGAAACTTAATAAATTAATTAATATTGAGGTTCAAATTATCATAACTAAGCTGTCGGGAATCAAATTCAGAATTTTAGTATCCATAAAAACTTGCTTAGTTAAATGTCTAGTAAAAATTAGTGACATCTAATGGGAAAGTTTGGAGTTGTTTGGTAGGTCTTGAAACATGGTACACTTGGAATACGGGAGGTCTTTAGTTGAAGTAATGAGTTCAATGTTTAAACGCTAGGTGTCGCTGTGAGTAGGAGCATGGAGTTTCAAAAACTTATTAGAGTGAGAGGGTATACATAATTCTCAAATCAATTAGAAATATAACTTATATAACATAAAATGACGGTAATTTATTAAAAGAGTTCTTAATGTTTAATTTATTATTAGATTTAATTGTGACTGGCTTCAGCAGTCGGCTTTCTTGACATTTTTCTAGATTCAAAAATTAGGAAAAGCTGGGGTTTTGAATTAGGAAAACAAAAGGTTCGCGAGGAAACGTAATGTGGAGTGGGGAGGCAGTTTTCTTTGAAACGCGGAACGGTTCACATCTCCTTGGAGTTCCTTATTGGTAGTCATTGATTTTCATTTTAGTCTCTAAGTAAGTGGAGATTTATTGTGGAATTCCTTGACTATTTACGTTTCTTTTATTTGTTTTATTATATATTGTTTACAATTCCAGTGAGATTTGAATAGGACAAAAGTCGTGTCTTTAGGAGACGATAGCTTGGGTTGAAACGCGGCTTTGCCATGGGATATACGTACATTCAAGCTATTTATCCTACGTGGGGAAGGGTTAAATTCTAGGGGTAGAAGTGAACTGGTGCTCTGAGGCGAGTCCAGGGGTTGTGCATTATACGAAGCAGGGCCAACCTTTTGCCTCCTGAGTTTGGGTGTGCATGTGTGATTTGAGAAGATCTCTCATGTTCAGTCGAATTTAGTCTTCTGTCTATATATTTATATTTTCACGCTCATCAACACAAGAGTCTGTTCTGTCACCCAGTCCAATTTCGGTCAGACTCGATCACACGGGTATAGGATCCTAGGGACAGGTACACAGGGAAGCAACCCATCCCGAAACTTTCATTTGAATTAATTTACAGCACTCTTACGCATTTAATTGGGAAGCTGTGGGAAGCAGCGATTGCTTACAAATCTTGAAAGTAAATGTAGATTACAATTAGGAACTTTAATAAATCTACCTAAGTTCTCTTGTCAATTCAGAGCTTAGGAAAGTAATCAGAATTGATGGTTTAACTTTCTAAATAGGATTTTTAATAAATCTACCTAAGTTCTCTTGTCAATTCAGAGCTTTGGAAAGTAATCAGAATTGATGGAATAACTACTTAATTTTATATGACATTGAGTAAATTAAAGACCAGACCTATGATTATACCAGAATTTTCTAAATTAAATATATTTAACAAGGAATGTTCAAGAAACTCTCCAGAGATTCTTGCCGGTTCTTCTCAGCAGTAAGTTTTTCCGAACCAGTGGTAGCTTCTAGACCAATCTAAATGTTTATAAAGACTGCTTGAGTAAAGGCATATATTATGAATAAATAATTCTTGCTGTTGATCTTAGATTAAAACATATAACATCTTTTTAATTCAAGTACTAAAAAGAAGTATTTGAAAACCTTTTACCTGATTAGCTATGATGAGATTTCAATCTAGCTTGGGAAACAACCCGAGGTAAACGCTTACGAAACAACGGATGGCACCTACCTCTAGCGACAATTGATAGATCATTATAATATAATAAAATAATAAATCAAATATAAGATTTTCCAGTCATCTAGCAAGACAAAGTTATTGACTCATTTGTATGCAAGAAATAAGCTTTAATGAAAGATCAATAAATCATATATATTCCATATTAAAGAATATGAGTTATGGAATGTTTAGATCCCTCTTTTCCCTTGTAAACCATACAAACCGAATGACATCTCAAGACCTTAAAGTGAATATTCTTAATAATATGGCTAGGGGTCTGTCCAGTAGTGGGTGAGGACCATAGGAACGGATTTAGTCCGCGTGGTAGCAACCACGGGAGCGGGGTTGAGCTCCTTCCCTCCTTCAGAGGCCAAAGAACATTATATCATAAAAATCCAGATGAATAAATGTTTATTTCAAAACAATGTTTGTTTACAAAATCTTAAATGAACTGTCTGTACTTATTTACTCTTTGTCTTATCTAGCTATTCTACTTGAGGAGTGACTACTCTGCCCTATTTAATCTATGACATAATTTGCATTACTAACTAAAATATTTTCTAACAAACATGAAGGCAGTAGGATCTTTATTTAATAGGAATTTGAATATTACTTGAGTTGGGTATTAGTACTGTTTCATGTTCTTTAAGGTAAGGTTTTAAATACGTAAATCATGACTAAAAGTACCTAGGTTATCAACGGTTCACAATAGTAGAGTTCTAATTCGTTATCACTAGACTTCATTGGCCAAACGTTTAATTTTAGGTAGGTATAATATAAATTTAATATGAGGTTGGGGGGGGTTGGGTACAATACTTTTCTAAGAAGTGTTAAAAGTTAAAAATATGAAAAAAAAACATTTGTTATATTTGATTATATCATCCTTACATTGACAGCTTTCGTTACACGTTTGCCACGTTTCACGAAACTTCGCTTGATACAATTTAATTCGAAAGTAACCTCTAACTCGGACCTTTAATCCAACTTTACACCAATTTATTATATCAGTGTAAAACTCAATATAACAGAAAAAATATCCATATTAGGTATATGCATACATTGACAGAGCTTTATAAATGCCATGGTTTTAGACGGCATTTTTATAGAAATTAAAACGCGTTAATTACTAACTAAATCGGGCGTTCTGTGCGTAGCGCTTTCTCTTCCACTCGCGAGTGACAGTGACGGCTGAGCTGGGTATGGAACGGCCTTAACTACAAAGCATTCAACGAAAGATACGCTTCAGATATGGATAATTTTGGCATCGTGCTTTAAAATTGTTATACATTATTGATCTTGCGTACAATGCTATTATTTATGTATTGCAATTCAGCCAACTATGAGCATTGGTCACCTTTAAAAAACTAGGGAAAATTAATGACTCAGATATAAATCGCTAATCGCATATCGAAAAGAACAATCCCAACCAGTAGTGAAATAAATTATGGTTACATTGCGTAGTGTCCACTACAAAGCTGGAGTGGAACAGTAACGAGCAGGCATTGTAAGTTGTCCACACTGAACTCTCCCGAGCTTGCTTCATGTAAACAGACACTTTGGTGCGGGTTGAATTAATGCAGTATATTATACACATAAGCGAGTGATCCGCGTGAAGTGCAACGTGACCGGCGTCAAGGAATAGATTGTACGAAGGTGTGTCTTTGTCTCGATCTCGCTTAAAATGGTTTATCTAAGGCCCAACGGTGAAGAGAAGTTGGATAACAGTACGAGTACAAGAATATCGAGAGTATCGAGAATGAATCTCCTTGTAGTAATTATCATTAAGCTAAGTGGTTGTACCTGCCAAAGATAGACAAAAACCTTTATTTCAACTCACTATAGCTCGAAAATCATCTGAAGGCGCTACTGCAGACTATCCGCCTAGGTGGCTTGACTGGATGGACGATCGCAGCGCCCCCAACCTATCCGATTTGGTGTCCACCTTTGGAACTATTAAGATTGCGCTCCTCTACTTCAACTCTCCATAAGAATGGCCACGGTATCACCCGCCTGAATCTAGCCGGCGCCCAACTCGCCCCTACCGTCATTTGTTTCATCCGGAGATGGTGAGTGAATCACACATATTTACAAGTGTACAGACGTCCTCGCACGCACACAGACTTCCTCGCGCGCAAACATTGACACTTCATTCGAATTGTGTTCGAAATCGTGCTTTTATAATGCCGTGTCCACCCTGTGCCCTAACTACAAAGTTGAGTAGTTAAACGCTGCTTTCGCGTTTATTACACTTACTTAATTACCTTAGGTCTCATCCCTGAAGGGTAGTGTAGGTAATTGGAACTTGAATGGGATTATAGTATTACAAAATCCGATATTACCTACATTAATTTGCTCTGAAACAAACATTAACGGAGTCTCTGGGGTTATCATTGATCCGCACTTTAGCCGGTGAGCGAAAATGGAGATTTATCCAATGGAAATCGCCTTGCTTCGAGGCGTTTTACTGAAATAGATTAAATGCAACAGTTCCACCCATATATTTATAAGTACCTACTATTAAACGAGCAATATTTGTGTATAAAATCCATATTATCCATACTAATATTATAAATGGGAAAGTAACTCGGTCTGTCTGTCTGTCTGTTACCTCTTCACGCTTCAACCGCTGGACCGATTGAGATGAAATTTGGCATGGAGATACTTGGGGACCCGAAAAAGGACATAGTAAGTAGGCTGTACAAATTTACGAGTCATTAGTCGACTTATGAAATGATTAAAAAACCAATGATTTTTCTCGAGCGGCAGGGGCGTCGGGCGGGCACGTCATACCACAGGCTAGCTAGATGCTAATAAGTCTTAGAAAGGTACTGTGGGCATCGTCAACTTCGGAACCCTATAATTTGCGCGTGGCCCGACACGCACTTGGCCGGTTTTTTTATTAGGTATATAGTTTAACCACGTTATTAATATACTTAGCTACGGTTATTGTTGTGGCTGCGAGATAAAAGCATCGCCCCCATAAAAGTACAGCACGAAACCGTGCTTCACGATTCTGAATTGTAAAAACGTAGGTACACATTTTCGTCTTCTATGCTACTAGATATAATAATAATAAGTCTGTAGAAGAAATCGCGTCTGTAACTTGATGATTGAATGAAAGTCCCTCGACTTTCATTCAATCATCAGGACTATAGATATAAACGATACTGAAAACAAAATGATGATTTTTAGAAAAAAAACTGTATGTATGTATGTCCGGATTTAACTCGAAAACTACTGGATGATTGCAACAAAATTTGCTATGGGGGTAGTTTATAACACTGGTCAACATATAGGCTACTTTTTATCCCGGAAAAATGCATAGTTCCCGCAGGAATGCTATTAACGAATTCCACGCGGACGAAGTCGCGGGCAGAAGCTAGTTAAATAAGACGAGTAGAACAAAACCGAACGAGCAATAGTTATTTGTTATGCAAGGCTGCAAAGTTGTTGTTTGCTGTGAGTGCGTGATTGAGACCCGAGTGAACGAAGGATTCTAGGGTTGATAGAATCCTGAGTGTAACGAGGGTTTCAAGGCACGAGACCGCAAACGACTTTGCTGCTGAGCGCAACACAAAATTTTTCACCTCACGCGCGATTTTTCGGGAAGAAGACTTAGTTCGGCGTCACGTACAGTTTGTGCTAACTCTGGAGGAGTTAAATTCGTATCGTCATCGCTAGAATCGCTCATATTTTCTTTATTACTTCGTATAGGTATTCTAAATTACAAAACCAGCAATCTAAAACTTTTTTTTAAATGTTTTTTTTTCCGGAGGTTGCGTTCCAAATCACTCTTACTCGTACTTCAAGATTCAATTATTCATTGAATACAGTTAAAATATACACATATTTAAGTATTTTTGTGATAAAACATAGTGAAATAATGAAATACATCTGAAACGGTGTATTATTAATATAATTTTATTAATGATGATATTAAGTAAATTGAACCTTTATTTTAATTAAACTCTCACGACGAATTGCGTTTCAGAACGTATCGTTGTTTTTTTATTGTGACAGTGGCGTCATGCGTCGTTCGAATTTCAAAAACACTTTCCACGCTAGCGGATAAAAACAACTTTTGCGCTCGGATATCAAGCTGCAAAACGACCACTTTCGAGCCAGTGAGGTGAACAAAATAATTTACTCGGAAAAATCGTGAATGTAATCTTACACGTGGTCTTTCATTTTGATCAAAAAAAACAAACTTCCACAGTTTTTCTGTACCTTCCCCTAACTTTTCTAAACTTTTCTTGTCTTCTGAACTTCTAACTTTTAACCAACTTGAAAAAGTAGGATATCAATTCAATACGTAGGTATGTTTAACAGGTATTGGAACATAAGTACCTATCTATATTATTCTTATAATACATATATTTGTAATTACTAAGCGATACTATAAAGTCCATTTAATTTGGTCACTCACTTTGGTATTGGTATTCTACGCAACATTTTTAATTGCCAAAAATCGCTCTTTCGTACCCCAAATATCAGGCCATAGCCGTGTAACATCTCCCAAATTTAGGCAAAGTTTCGCTATTATTCTCATTCTATAATAATAATTTGATTCAATTCAATTTAAACAGTAAAATGTAATATTACTTGACCAACTTTAATATTACGATTTCATTTAAAATAAGTAACGATATTTTTGAACATATTGAGTGGCGTACCTAAGGGCCCGGGGGCAAAAGAAAATAGAGGCCCTTCAGAGCTGGTGGCCTTTTTTTACGCTGGGGAAATGCTTTTTCATGGTATTGAATCCACATTTTTGAAGCTTGTATTTTCCAGAATGGAAAAAAAGTCCTGTATTAGAATTCAACGCGTATAGCGTGAGTTTTGTTAGCAGAAGGGAGAATAAATCGGGTTTTAACAATTCTACTATTATTGCTCACTCACTAATTAATTGTAACAATGTTATATTGATGAGATTATAGAGTTATCAATATATTCATAACATACCTACAGCCATTCCGCTTCCAACGTTAATTACATACTTAATCACTTGTTATTGTTTATATTAATGGCAAAAACAATTGTCTATATTTATCAGATAGGTACTAAGCTGCCGCTTCAATTGATGATTATGATGAATTTTGGTATAGTATAAATTATATTCGAAGTCCGTTTGGCACTTGAGATCTTATCTTGTGAACAATACCTATCCAAAATATCATACCAAAATACATACCGAATGGGCTATGCTATTGTAATCTCAACCTTTATAACTTGGTGAAATAGATACTTGTGTGCATTATTCTGTTATTTACTACCTTTTTCATTTTGAATCGAAGATTACGTAGAGAGGTCATAGTAGACCAACTTATGAAATGATTAAAAAACCAATGATTTTTCTCGAGCGGCAGGGGCGTCGGGCAGGCACGTCATACAACAGGCTAGCTAGATGCTAATAAGTCTTAGAAAGGTACTGTGGGCATCGTCAACTTCGGAACCCTATACTTTGCGCGTGTCCCGACACGCACTTGGCCGGTGTTTTTGCGTTATTGTTCCGACTGCTCGTGAAAAAACAGCTGCAACTCTCTGACAGATACATATTTTTTTTTATTATTTACTAAGGAGTCTTTATGGCCAGTAAGGGCATACCTATTTATTTTAATCCGATTCAATAAGTATTCAGTTATCATTACTTTTGGATCACCCCTCGTATATTAATAAGCATGTTGCATGTTATACCTAAGTAGAATTGTAAACTGTTTTTATAATGTTGGTCAAATAAATAAACTTTATTATTATTTTATCCATTGTTGGACGTTAGCGATAAAACGGTGGTAGCTCCCTACAATGTAGTGAGTTGTTATAGTGACTACTTCCAGTTGCAGGCAAGGCGCTTACAATGTAGTAAAATCCACTAGTCATGTCTATTTTGAAACGTGATGCGCAACTGCAGCGATTTCAATGCATATTATACTTACTTATATTAGGTATCGTGCTTATTAATAATCAATTCCGTCTGTAACGATGGAATTTGGGAACTGGAACATAAGGGAGGAAACCGCTTACGTAAAATAACAATAAAAGTACCCAAACAGTTAACGACTTATACTTTAAGTTATAAACAGTCCACGTATAAATAAATAAATAAAAACCGCCTTCAAACTCCGACAGACTGCGATGTCAATGTCAAGTTCACTATATAATTATCATTTCTTCGGGTGGGTTCACTTCACACCGACTTCGCAGTCTGTCGGCGTTTGAAGGCGGGTTTTATTTTTTATTTAAAAAAATTTCTTCGAACTTGACACAAAAATCGTCTACGTGCTAGCAAATTTCGAGGAGTTATTTTCTCGTAGATCCCATCATCAGAACTGAACCAAATTAATATGGGACTAACTTGGACGTACCACCTTTCAAACAAAAAAAGAATAATCTAATTCGGCTCACGTTTACTATTTTACTATTTATTTTTGGTGACATACAGTCAGCAGCAGAAGTAGATAAGCTGTCCAGGTGTTCAAAATGACCTACACACGACCTTATTCTTAAGACGTTAAGGGCTTGTGTAGGTCATTTTGAACACCTGGACAGCTTATCTACTTCTGCTGCTGACTGTACATAATTTTTTTTCCAAGGTTCCGACGAATTGAGAACCTCCGCCTTTTTTTAAAGTCGGTTTGATTAACCTTAATCCAGACCTAATACCTATCCATGATAAGTCATACTTAAGAGTATGGACGAAAATCACCAAATTCAGCATTTCTAGTAATAAACTCAATTCATTTCGTTTAATTTTAATGAATAGGTATTTGCTCTGTATCCTTGGCAGATCTGCCAAGGCCGTCGCTGTATCCGGGCAACGCGAGCGCGTGCCAAGGGCCGCTATTGAAAACGTACGTACCTTCTTTTCCCTTCCCCCTAACGCCCACGCATCTTTCCTTCATTTTCAACCCTACCTCGCGCAACACAAGACTCATCGTAGGTTTGTCATTTGAGGTTTATACGCTCTTTAGTATATGACGATGGAGGTCTCGTTTTTGTCCCGGGAAAATTGGTTCTCAGTCTAGAGAGCTAGGACAGAATTTAGAAGGCTAGCTGGTTGCAACCCCTTACTGCAGTGTTGCGTATAAATTGTGTAAAGTTACATCCTACACTAGAGCATGGTGCATTATAAAAGGGCTTGCATGATGCTTAGTCTGCTACATTATATTATTTTATTTCGTTACACAAGATTTCAATTATCTATATCAGCCAGAGGCGGCCTTTGCGCTTGCGAGGCCCCGGGCGAATAGAACTTTGCGAGGCCCTGCTCTGGGGCAATGTAAAAAATCATGAGTAACGCAGATTGGTCACGATCAGCGACTGTTTTTATAGTGTCATACCTAAATTGGGAATGTTATTTATTTTTTCACGTACCCCATGATGTGGGGTGTCATTGGATAGGCCCTTAAAAAAATATTGTGGATTTTTGGAAACCATTTTTCGATTTAGGGGCCCGTTTGTGAAATATTAAGGTTTTCAGTGCAAATTTTTATAGATACAAGTTTCCCCACCCCCTGGTAGCTAAACCATTGTTTTTGGATGCCTGAAAAAAATCTTGGTATTGCGGTTAAAGAATTTTTTATTAATCTCAAACGAAATTTACATTTCACTTAATGAGATAAACTATTATAATGTAAGTTGCGCCTGTGAGCGTTCCGTATATTTATGTATCTTATTACTAGTATTTTATAATTAAAGATTACTAAGAATTAACAATCAGTACCTAACAAAAAAGTTAAAAAATTTAAGTAACTATTTAAGAATTTAGTTTTGTCTAGTAGTATTACAATAAAGAGTTAAAACGGTAATTGACAAAACAAAAAGGGTTGTTTGTGTTGGGTATCCGTAGATAAAATAATAGTAGATTGTTTATCAAGGGACTAAAACAAGCCATTATGACACGAGATGTTTAGCCACCCGAGCAGAGCGAGGGTGGCTATAGTTCGAGTGTCATTATGGTTGTTTAGTCACGCGTTAAACACTCTGCTTTTCACTTCGAATGCGAGGGAAAAAAACGAAGTTCCATACAAAATTACGATATTTATTATAACAAAGTAGATAACCGGCTACTTCCCGATGACCTAGAATCATGAAATTTGGCCAGAAGCAAGGTCTTACAGGACACGTACAGGAATAAATCTGATAACCGTAAATATTATATATTTTGTTGCAAAAACAGCCAATTTACTAATACAAACTTATCATTTGCGGTTGGCGCAGTAGCCGTGTCTACTTCAGCAACCGCAAATAATAAGTTTGTATTGTTAAATTTGCATCATCAAGTTTGTAGGTACGGAACCCTCGGTGCGCGAGTCCAACTCGCACTTGACCTGTTTTTTTATCACGTGACGTTTTGAATGATATTTAGCCAACAGATCCAAATATTTTAAAACTAATTGGGTCATGCATTATTAAATGTATTCACTTTAAATAAAACAAGATTCATAGGTATTCGTAATCATTAAATCGTGTTTCGCGAAATTAAATCGTTTTTTCACGCCCTAGAAATTCTCTAGGTTCACTGGAAATGGGAATAATCCTCCTTTCACAAACTCTGTGGTTGGCTGTTTAGGCGGGTTTCCAATGTCAATTAAAAAAATTTTACTTTAGTCCCTAGAGACTAAAAAAGAGCTTTAGTCCCGATGTGCAGAGACTAAAGTAACATTTTAAGAGCATGAGAAGTGAAAAAATAGTTTCTCATGACTCGAACAATAAACGGCGCCAGGGCCGCACTCGGCGTTAGGTAGCGGATACGTTATTTATAATGTGGTTTTGAGTTTATTTTTGAAACAATTAAGTGAGTTTATTTGTTATTGTTAAACATCCGTGCTCCTTCATACCTAATTTTTAGTTCGCGTAGAGGGAATAAACAAGTCATCTGCGCTACGTAAAATAGTTTTGCCTTTCTGTCAGTTAGTTAAAAATGTGGATTCACAATGAATTGATTTTTGAGTAATCTTTTTGATTAATAAACATGTATTAAAAGTAAATAATTGCTTAGTACTCATTAATCTTGTTTCACGGTATATTTTATTTGTTGGGGTTAGGAAGTCATAGTGGAATAGAACTTTAATAATCTTATTTTGCGTTACTTGAAGATGTTTTAAATGTGTTTGAGCAGCGTTTCCCCATATCTCGATAAGGTAATCTAAATGAGATTTAACAAGCGAATTGTAGATGGTGTATCGAACTTGACGTGGTAGGAATTTAACAATGTTTTTAAGTGAACCGAGGAGAGAGGATAGTTTTGAGCGGACTTTAGCAACATGTGGGTTCCAAGTCAGATTGCTATCCACTATCAAACCGAGATACTTTTCTTGAGAAGACTGTTTAATGTTTATATTGTTTATATTTAATGTTTTATGATGAAGAACTTTTTTGTTTTTTGATTTGAATATAATGTAAGATGTTTTTTCAATGTTTATAGTGAGTAAGTTATATTGAAACCATCTGTGCAGATTATCTAGATCTTTTTGAGCGGTGTCAATGACGTCATTAATTGAGTTACCGAAATAAAATATACATGTGTCATCTGCATATAGCGATAGTTCTCCCTCAAGGGCAAGGTCACTGATACCATTGACATAGATAAGAAATAAAAGTGGCCCTAATATTGATCCCTGTGGGACACCAAATGAAACAGGTATAGATCTACTGTGGTAATGGTTAATTTTGACAATTTGATAGCGATTTTCTAAATATGATTCTAAGATTTTGTAAGCTTTTTCAGTTACTCCTATGCCTGAAAGTTTATTCAATAGAATTGAGTGACTAACCGTATCAAATGCCTTTTTTAAATCGATAAAAACTCCTAGGGCACATTTTTTGGCATCAATATTAGATTTTATTTTAGTGACCAAGTCTAGGCTTGCTGAAAGTGTATTTGATTTTTTACGAAAACCATATTGTCGCTCAAAATATATAGATATTTCAGTCAGATAGCCTATTTCAGTGAGATAGTTGCTAAGTCGGGTGTATATAACCTTCTCGAAAATCTTCGAGAGTACTGGTAGGACAGATATCGGATGGTAATTTCCTGGGTCAGTCCTTGTGCCTGCATAATAAATAGGAGTAACTTTGGCAATCTTCAGGTCATCCGGAAATGTCCCCTCTACTAAATGATGATTAATACAAGCTGTTAGTTTCGTAAGAACATGTTTTTTTATACATTTGATGACCTTTGTACTTATACCGTCGATACCAGTACTTGTGTTTGAGTCCAAACCAACATTAATTTTTGAAATTTCATCCTCATCACAAGGTTTCCATGCGATCAAAAAATTGGCTTTACTTCCTTTACGGGGCAATGTATAAGTACTATTATTGTGAAATTTGAAAGGTATTTGTTGTGCTAAATTCGATCCTATATTGGCAAAGTATGAATTAAATATTTCGCATACTTCATTTCCGTCTGTAATTTTACCACGGTCATTAATGAGTGTTGGAGGAGCACGGTCTGGTTTAATTTTGTTTTGAGCCAAATCGTTTATCAAAGCCCCCATTTTTTTAGGATCGTTGTTATATTTGGAGAAAGCCTCGATATAGTATTTGTTTTTTGTCGACATTATTAAATAAGATATTTCATTCCGTCTCTTCCTAAAATCAGCTTCAATTGTCGTATCGTATCGGTAGGATGTTTCTTAAGCAGCTGCCAGATAATATTTCTATCATTTATACCATCAAGGATATTTTTGTTAATCCAATCGTTGCGAGGAGGGTTTAGGATTTTTGTTTTCGTGATTGTATTTTTTTTTACGGTGCTTATAATTGCCGTCTTCAGTGAAACATAATCGTGACTTTGTGAATTGAAGTTATGCTTCAGCGGTCTTAAATAGACTCTCATAAATCACGGCTTCATATTGAGTTCGTTGTAAAAGTTTTGGTTTATACTTAAGCGCTTCTAAAAACATCTGCGTGGTCGCAGAGGCACGAGTCTATTTGCGATAAGTTGAGCTTCACATCTTGTAGGTACATTGACGTGAACGTGGTCAAGAATTGTTCTAGTTTTCGCTCTCGTACGTGTACAAAAGTTTTCATCAATTCTGTTTAATGTTGAAAATCCATTTTCTTTCACCTTATCCATATATCTTTCTGTATTCAGATCCTTACTCAATAAATTCAAATTGAAGTCTCCGAAAATCACTGCTCGAGGTCTTCTCTGAAGCTGTAGTTCAAAATCATTAAGAAATGATGTGTAATTTGTGTCCGGTGGTTTATAAAACAAACATCAAGAGCAAATTTATCAATATGGACCCAAAGGTAATTATTACCATTTACATATTTTTCAGATTCAAGGTTGTGCTTTAGGTTATCGTGTATGAAGATAGAAACGCCGCCTCCTCTTGAGTTTGTGCGATAGTTGTAGTAGTGGGTGTAGTTTGGTATCTGAATTCTGTTTGCTTCTTGTTCATTTTTTATCCAAGTCTCAGTTAGCAGAGTTATATGTAGTTTTCCTTTGATTGATTCAATTATACACTTCAGTTCATCGAGTTTGCCGGGCCTTACTATGCTTCGTATGTTGGTATAGAAGAAATGCGGTATTCATGGTAGTATTATCACTACATAGTATAAAACAAAGTCACTTTCTGCTGTCTGTCCCTATCCCTATGTATCTTTAGATCTTTAAAACTACGCAACGGATTTTGATGTGATTTTTTAAAATATGATAGAAATGATTCAAGAGGAAGGTTTTAGGTAGTATACAATTTGTTATAGGTTAACGCTCAATTCCCGCAGGAATGCTGTAACCGAATTCCACACGGGCGAAGTTGCGGGCAGAAGTCCATATCCATATTATATTAATATTAATAAATGTGAAAGTAACTCTGTCTGTCTGTCTGTCTCTTACCTTTTGACGCTTTAACCGCTGGACCGATTGAGTTGAAATTTGGCATGGAGATAGTTGGAGTTCCGGGAAACGACATATAACTTTTTATCCCGAAAGAACGCATAGGTAGTTCCTGCGGGATTGTGACCGAATTCCACGCGGGCGAAGTCGCGGACAGAAAGGTAGTTATAAAGAATCGCGCTCCCACGGGAACTATACTTTTTTTTTCGAAGTAAAAAGTATCTCCATACCAAATTTCATCCAAATTGGTCCAGCGGTTGAAGCGTGAAGAGGTAACAGACAGACAGACAGAGTTACGTTCGCATTTATAATATTGATGATATGGTTACGGATATGGATTTCCGGGAGTACCTACCTGGCTTTCTATATAATATACTAATAATAAGCCTGTAGAAGAAGTCGCGTATCAACTCTCAAACTTGAAAATTTACTATATAAACGTAATTAATACAAAAAAAAACGATTTTTAGAGAAATTGTCTGTAGGTATGTATGTATGTATGTGTGTGTGTGTGTGTCGTGAGGCGACAGATCCATCTAGGTAGACCTCAAACTGGCAAAACTACTTCATCGCCCAGGGGCTATGAAATGAATGAATGAAATAGTTTATTTGCTAGTTTAAGTGTGGGTATTTAATTTACAAAGATGTCACATATTATTATTATCAGTTCGCACACTTAGCAGCGTTCAGCATGCAAAAATACTTATTAATTACATTAAATTTTCAGTTTTTGATTGCTCTAAAAATTCTTTCACGGTGTAAAAACAACTGTTAATTAGCCATATAAAAAGACTGTATCTAAATTTTCTTATCGGCATTTCCTTAAAAGACTTTGGGATATGATTATAAATCTTAATGGCCATGGCATGACAATTGGCACCGAACAATGCGGTTTTGTACCTACGTGGGTATTAGTAATTTAGTCGGATCTCTTAGCCTTAATATCGGATTCGTTACAGTTTGTTCAAAAAAATACGGATTTGATTTGACGAAAACGGCTATTTCAAAAATATACATGCTAGTCAGGGTTAGAATATTAAGTTTTTTAAAAAGGGGTCTACCGGGTTCCTGAGGTCCCACTCCACAGATCGCTCTAATACATTTTTTGACACATAAAAGCTCTGGATACATCTGTAGAATTTCCCCAGACCACTAAACCATAGGTACATTAACACGCTAGCTACATAACCATGGTAAGCCGTAAGAGCAGTTTTTTTTCCCAGCTACACGTTTAAATCTCCTCAAAGCATATGTAAATTTTCCCAGGCGCGTACAGATATTATCTACGTGACTTTTCCAGTTGCAATGTTGATCAATGGTAAGTCCCAAGAATTTTATTTCCTTAGTCTCTTCTAACGTCTGTCCTTTACAATAAACATCGAATGCTGTTTTTTAGGGTTCCGAAGTCCACAAGGAACCCTTATAGTTTCGCCATGTCCGTCCGTCCGTCCGTCCGTCCGTCTGTCCACACTATTGCTCGGAGATGCTTAGGTCTAGGGAGCTGTAATTTGGCATGAATATGCATATTAGTTACGCTGACAAAGTGGTACAATAAAATTTTGAAACATATTTTTTTATAGGGTACCTCCCATACTCGTAAAGTGGGGATGTAATTTTTTTTCTTGCGTACCCCATGGTGCGGCATATCGTTGAATAGGTCCTAAAAAATATTAAGCTTTAAAGTGCTATTTTTTGTTAGAGTCACGTGTCCCCCCCCCCCCTGCCAGCTAAATGGTGGTATTTGGATGGCTGAAAAAAATCACGGTTGTGGCATATATAACGTAGTTGAAAGGAAAACTATCAGAGCTAAGTAGGCTGTACAAACTTACGAGTAATAGTCGACCAACTTATAATGATGATTTTTCTCGAGCGGCAGGGGCGTCGGGCGGGCACGTCATACCACAGGCTAGCTAGATGCTAATAAGTCTTAGAAAGGTACTGTGGGCATCCTCAACTTCGGAACCCTATAATTTGCGCGTGGCCCGACACGCACTTGGCCGGTTTTTTTTACTTTTAATGTTACTGAACTGTATATTATTATATTTTGTTTTTTTTTTTGCATTTATGTTTAAATTATTTTCCTCCAACCAATTAGTTATTAATACTATCGTGCTGTTTATATTATTTAAATATGCATTGTGATTATTAATGTCATTACTGAGTGATCGATCAACGCACAGCCAAAACCAGAACAACAGCTAAGCATACATTTGGCAAGTTCTTTAAATAGCGGAGTTTAGGGAATCAATTACCGAAAAATTAGGGTAGAAGATTAATTAGTATAAAATTCCAAGAGAACAAAGTATCCATTGGACGCTATTTTCTATAATCGATACTAATAATAAGTCTGCTGTAGGAGAAGTCGCATCTTAAACTTGAAAATTAAAAGAAACGATCAAGTCGAGGCGACTATATAACCGATTTTGTATGGGGGAAGTTTATAACACTGGTCCACATATAGGCTACTTTTTATCCCGGAAGAACGCATAGTTCCCGCGGGAACGCTATTACCGAATTCCACGCGGACGAAGTTGCAGGCAGGAGCTAGTTTTCAATAAGTACTTAGGTACAGAACAAAATACGAATTACACCAAAGAGATACCTAAGTATTTCAAATACATTCTTACCTATAACCAATAATATACTAGCTACAATAATAACACTAAGTTTATAATTATTACTTACCTAATAATTTATGGACATAATGAGAACGTGTACAGTCGAGTTCGCCAATATTTACACACTTTTGCACCTTACTCCTTTGTGATAAGTCGTCCCATACAAAATATCCCAAAAAATTAATCTGCCCTCTGCCCCTGGATCTGAAGCTGAATATGTAACAATCTAGTCTAAGGACAGTTCGGGCGGTCACGCGAAAATCTTGCTTACAAATTGAAGCGCCTACTGAAGATTTTAGCGATGCTTGAGCAGGTAGTACCAACTGTAATAGCGAGTGTGTCGATTGCACAAGTGACGTAACGCTGCATAGAGCTCGATGTGCGAAGATACCGGCGACAGCCTATTAACCGAGTATGCAAGGCCGCGGGGTCGACGTCCGACCAATGTCACCTTACGACGTAGATATCTCCCCGCCCCCCGCGCCTTATCTCTACGGCGCTGTGTACAGAAAATGCAGCTTGTTTATCTACTGCACGCGCCACGCCATACCTACCTAACCTAACCGGCTATAGCTCCCGGGATATAAAATAAAGGAGCTCTACCGGAACATAGAAAACTAGGACACGAGGCAAAACTTAGTTTGAAATTTAATCATTCAACTCCTCTCGTTGGTTTTAGAGTTTAATTAATTAAACAATATCTTCACGTTTAATGTGATTATTCGTAACTTCAATTCAACTGCGTACAGCCTTTGTGTAATTATATTTAGTGAATGCTCAATTTCATGGAACAATTATCTATGGGTCTCGATATTTTTTGTGAGCATGAATAGCATGATTCTACCCGTCGGAATCGTAGGATCCAAGAAATAACTATCTCCTCAATAAACTATCTCCTTAATATCGGAAGTCATTGTTTAGAATATAAAAACGTTATTGTATCCCGATGTAGGTTACTAGGAAAATAAAATTAATTGCTGACTTAGACATATCACAAATCTTACTTAGTTAGGTACCTTGAAAAAACACTGTAAAAAAGTGCACAAAAGAAAACATCAATTAATAGCTATGGTACGTGCGGTAGGTACCATTTGTCATGAAAATAATATAGTTGACCTAATAGGTTTCCCTACATATAATCCTTTGTCCCATGCACGCGACCGTCTCTTGAAATGTGTCCAACCCGTATAACTTTGTCAAACAAAGAAAATGAGGTGATGAGATTATTGAACTCGTCTGGTATACACACACACATAATATTATGTCTGGCTGGCCCACCTACAGGATATTGGTTCACGGGAAACGTGATTATTTCAAGTGAAAATCGCACAAGTGACTTCTTGAGTACTTAGTTACATAACATACTCGTACCAAAATACATACATAGTATTAAAATTTTCAGCATATTTATACAGAACATAATGGAATCTTACCCTAAACTAAATGCCTACATCAGGCGCGGTCAGGTCACGCACGAGTCACATAATTAGAAAAGGGCCATTTTTTTATGGGACGTGTCCCGTTTTTGGGGGGGGGGGTCATGACCCCCCACTACCCCCCCTGGAACCGCACTTGTCTACATTTCTTGGTCTCATACCCGTCACACACGTTAAGTCGAAATAAAATCATAATAATTAGCTTTTGTGCTGCAAAGTCACTGTTTGGTGGGTTAGTTACAAAATATACCGAGTGCCAGCCATCTTGTTTAAGGGAACCAACATAATTCGGCGTAAGTACCTAAATAGTGTCGACATTTTTATCCCTCAATTACCCCAATATGTTCAGAGAAAAGCGGATGTAAGTACCTACCTATGTATCTACACAACATACGGATACGGATTGACGGATGGACGAACATGGGCTCTATTCGAAGTCTTAAATAGGGACAGGGAGATTCCCTATAGCATCGCTCACGCCTCGCGGCGTTGCAACCGAACTTTAAGTAGGTACCTAGATTTAAAGATCAACTTGAGCGCCGTGACGCGTGAGCGATGCTATAGGGAATCTCCGTGTCCCTATGAAACTAATAAGCATCCATTTTCATTACTGAGCTTCTAAAAACATATCTATCTACAAGGACCGATCCGCATTCATAGTATAAAACGGAAAATAAAATTTCTCGGGAACTAAGTAAGTACAAGCGACACGGCGCAAAACATGCGCCTGTTTTTGCTAGCTGCTTAAGACATGACTGGTCGAAATGTCAGTCAACCGGCTTTTGTCTTGCCTTTGAGAAAAAAGTAATTCAAATCGAGATGGCTCTGATTTAAAATGGTTTTTTGCTAAATTGTTTTGTTTTTTGCTTTCGCTAAATTCCCTTAAACACGTACTTATTTTATAAACTAAACCGCAGCCCGAGTGTTAATTGACGCTCGGGTATATGATGATCTGTCAAGTGAATGTTCTTCATACCATACAAGAACCATATTTTATTTTTACCCGAATGTCAAGGAGGGAATGTTTTTCTATCTATCTATCTGTCTATCTACGAGGATGGTTTGATAAGTCAGTAACTTTTTGCAGAAAAAAAAAAATTTTTCACCTATTTTATTTTTATTTCTCTACATAATCTCCATCCAACGATGTTCCAGCTTTTTCAACCCCTCCAAAAAATATTTTTTGTCAAACCCTGAAAAATATGCTTCAGTTTCAGCTATGACTTCCTCGTTTGATGAAAATCTTTTCCCACCAAGCGATTTCTTCATGTTTGGGAATAAAAAAAAATCACATGGGGCCAAATCCGGAGAATAAGGTGGGTGGGGCAGTATTTCGTAACGCAATTCTACTAATTTGGCTGTTGCGACTGCCGACGAGTGTGCAGGGGCATTGTCGTGGTGAAAAAGGATTTTCTTCTTTGCCAGATGTGGCCGTTTTTTCACATCTTCTGCGTTGAATTTTTCCAACAATGTAGCATAATAAGGGGCATTTATTGTTTTACCTTTCTCCAAATAATCTATATAATTACCTGGCCATTACCTTTCCTGCCGAATTAACGGTTTTCGCTTTTTTTGGGGCCCGTTCGTTAGCAGAAGAGGCGGCCTTAGGGGGGGCGAAGCGGGCAACCGCCTGGGGCCTCGCGCTCGCAGGGGCCTCGCGCAGGCTTACGATAATCCAAGTAAAAAAAAATACTAATTAAATATTTAGTAATCTGTGCTAATGCTTAGTACAAATCTATTTAAAAATTTCACCCCTTATAGTATTCATTCTGAAATCGTAAATAACGTAACATAAAATATAATTTATACAGTAAAGAGTGAATTATTACATTATACAACAAATCGGCCAAGTACGTGTCGGGCCACGCGCAATGTGGGGTTCCGTAGTTGCCTAGTATTTAATGCACAACATTTTTACTTCGCCGAGTAGGTACTTTTTTATGTTGGTCGGCTATTACTCGTAAACTTGTACAGTCTACTTAGCAGTGAAAATTTTCCTGTTAATTTCGTGATCTAATTGTTTGTGGACTTTATCTAAGGACATAGTGTACGTCCTTAGATAAAGTACACAAACAATTAGGGATGAAACGTGATATTCTTTCGATGAAAACAATAAAATGAGAAGTTCCTGAAATATTCTTACAATTACAAAAACGCAAGATATCCGAGTGTCATATCTGAGTGTCGTATTGACCTTTAATCAGCGGGATTTAACCAAAGCGTAATTCATTCTATTTAAATAAAAAAAAACCGGCCAAGTGCGAGTCGGACTCGCGCACCGAGGGTTCCGTACAAACCTGCAAGGTTTACAAAGTTTATATTTATTAAAAAATATATATTTTGTAATGTAACTAAAAATTTAAGGTTTTCGGAATTTTTCCTTTATGTGTGCTATAAAACGTTGCTTTATGCCAAATTTCAAGATTCTAGGTCGACTGGAAGTACCCTTTAGGTTTTGATTCCCTTGCGAGTACTTGCGAGTTTCAAAATATGCAGCTTAAATTGCTGTTTCTTTTGATTGCGTTGACATAGAAGTTTGATTTTGTTACAGCTTAAAGGTATTATAGACCTGAGTATTTGGTATGAATTTCAATTTAATACCTCTACGCGTTTATGAGGAAATGGGTAGTAAGGTTAAAATTATTAAAAAAAAATATATTATGTGATGTAACTAAAAAATTATGGTTTTCGTAATTTTTCCTTTATCTATGCTATAAGACGTTGCTTCGTACCAAATTTCAAGATTCTGAGTTCACGGGAAGCACCCTGTAGGTTTTGATTCCCTTGCAAGTGTCGAAAATTTGCGGCATAAACGGCTGTATCTTTTGATTGCGTTGGCTTAGAAGTTTGATTTTTTCACAGCTTCAAGGAACAGTAGACCTGAGTAATTGATATAAATTTCAGCTTCATACCTCCACGCGTTCCTGAGAAAAAGGGTCTTGACAGACGGACAGACGGACAACAAAGTGATCCTATAAGGGTTCCGTTTTTTCCTTTTGAGGTACGGAACCCTAAAAAGAATGCAAAAAAAGTAAATTATAAAAAGCGGCCTTTTAAACGTGGCACTGCAGCAAGCTTTCTGGGCACCGTGCCCCAAGGCAGCGATTTTTTTGTTTTTTATTTTTATTTCTAGCTCTATTTTAACTATTTAATTTACCGACGTATTTTTTTCATCTAATGTAATATGATTTCTTTAACATTGTTAAAGAAATCATATTACATTAGATGAAAAAAAACGCTTTTTATAATTTACTTTTTTTTGCATTCTTTTTTATTTAAATAGAATGAATTACGCTTTGGTTAAATCCCGCTGATTAAAGGTCAATACGACACTCAGATATGACACTCGGATATCTTGCGTTTATGTAATTGTAAGAATATTTCAGGAACTTCTCATTTTATTGTTTTCATTGAAAGAATATCACGTTTCATCCCTAATTGTTTGTGTACTTTATCTAAGGACGTACACTATGTCCTTAGATAAAGTCCACAAACAATTAGATCACGAAATTAACAGGAAAATTTTCACTGCTAAGTAGACTGTACAAGTTTACGAGTAATAGCCGACCAACATAAAAAAGTACCTACTCGGCGAAGTAAAAATGTTGTGCATTAAATACTAGGCAACTACGGAACCCCACATTGCGCGTGGCCCGACACGTACTTGGCCGATTTGTTGTATAATGTAATAATTCACTCTTTACTGTATAAATTATATTTTATGTTACGTTATTTACGAATTCAGAATTACTACTATAAGGGGTGAAATTTTTAAATAGATTTGTACTAAACATTAGCACAGATTACTAAATATTTAATTAGTATTTTTTTTAACTTGGATTATCGTAAGCCTGCGCGAGGCCCCTGCGAGCGCGAGGCCCCAGGCGGTTGCCCGCTTCGCCCCCCCCCTAAGGCCGCCTCTTCTGCTAACGAACGGGCCCCAAAAAAAGCGAAAACCGTTAATTCGGCAGGAAAGGTAATGGCCAGGTAATTATATAGATTATTTGGAGAAAGGTAAAACAATAAATGGCCCTTATTATGCTACATTGTTGGAAAAATTCAACGCAGAAGTTGTGAAAAAACGGCCACATCTGGCAAAGAAGAAAATCCTTTTTCACCACGACAATGCCCCTGCACACTCGTCGGCAGTCGCAACAGCCAAATTAGTAGAATTGCGTTACGAAATACTGCCCCACCCACCTTATTCTCCGGATTTGGCCCCATGTGATTTTTTTTAATTCCCAAACATGAAGAAATGGCTCGGTGGGAAAAGATTTTCATCAAATGAGGAAGTCATAGCTGAAACTGAAGCATATTTTTCAGTTGCGAAGTTCTGGTAAATTATGAATTCTGAAAAGCTTTATCTCAGAAACTATTGGGTACAGAGACGGTTCTAGTCCCATATTACAGCAAATTTAGTCTTCTTTAAAAACTTCCTGAGAAGGTAGTATCAAAAACTAGTCCTTTGTGATCAAAAAAATCGTCAAAATCTGAAAAGCGGCGGAAAATTATTTTTTTAAAGTTGCATTCGGCGCTCGAGGTCACAAACTCGGATTATACATTAGGCCAACAACTAGAATTATCTCGCGAAGCGATTTGAGCGTGAAGACGCAACAGAGAGTCAAAGTTACTTTCGCTTCGCATTTATTATTATTAAGTATGTACTTAATATTAAGTATGGATGTATCAATGCAAACGAGCACACAGGCCACCTGATGGTAAGCGAACAAATTTCAACAAAATATGTTAGGTAGTCAGTGCACGGGAGCCTAACATACACCATCAACACATCTACACAGGCAAGGAGGGGGGCCCCATTTCGATTTTCCGCCCCGGGCCCCCGATAGGCTTAGTCCGCCACTGGATAGTGCTACGGATCTCTTAAAATCCATAGTAATATTATAATGCGAAAGTAGCCCTGTCTGTCTGTCTGTTACGTCTTCACGCTTCCACCGCTGGACCGATTGAGATGAAATTTGGCATGGAGATGGTTGAAGTTCTGGGAAAGGACACAGGCTACTTTTCATCCCGGAAAAACGCGTAGTTCCCGCGGGAACGCGATAACCGAATTCCACGCGGACGAAGTCGCGGGTAGAAGCTCGTTTTGTATAAAATTCGTCCATTCTTGCGCAATCGCTGTGGCTTGCGGTCGACATGAGTTTTATCGATATTTTTTGCCTTTACTTGCTATTTATATTTACTAAAAAAATATTTCCATTGCGTGTGCTCAAATGATTATTTTGGTACTTAAATATAAATAGCAAATAAAGGCAAAAAATACAGATAAAACTCATGTTGGCCGCAAGTCGCAGCGATCGATCGGAGATATTGACAACCGACCTTTAGATTTAAATTAGCTGAATCACTCGTGTTATCAAATCTAGATTACTGTGATACTGTCTACAATCCTTGCCTTTATAAAAAGACTGAAAAAAATATATACAAAGAGTACAAAACTCTTTTATTCGATTTTGTTATAATATAAACAGGGGCTCTTTTGAAAGAGACATTCTTAATATCTGCGCTCACGCGTCACGGCGCGCTCAATCCATTATTATCAATTTTTTTATTAGTTATCCATATTAATATTCAATCCAAATCCATATCCATACTAATATTATAAATGCGAAAGTAAATCTGTCTGTCTGTCAGTCTGTTACCTCTTCACGCTTCAACCGCTGGACCGATTGAGATGAAATTTGGCATGGAGATAGTTGGGGTCCCGGGAAAGGACATAGGTTACTTTTTATCCCGGAAAAACGCATAGTTCCCGCGGGATCGCGACAATCGAATTCCACGCGGGCAGAAGCTTGTTTATTAGTCATTATTATCAATTTTTTTATTAGTTATCCATATTAATATTTAATCCAAATCCATATCCATACTAATATTATAAATGCGAAAGTAAATCTGTCTGTCTGTCAGTCTGTTACCTCTTCACGCTTCAACCGCTGGACCGATTGAGATGAAATTTGGCATGGAGATAGTTGGGGTCCCGGGAAAGGACATAGGTTACTTTTTATCCCGGAAAAACGCATAGTTCCCGCGGGATCGCGACAATCGAATTCCACGCGGGCAGAAGCTTGTTTATTAGTCATTATTATCAATTTTTTTATTAGTTATCCATATTAATATTTAATCCAAATCCATATCCATACTAATATTATAAATGCGAAAGTAAATCTGTCTGTCTGTCAGTCTGTTACCTCTTCACGCTTCAACCGCTGGACCGATTGAGATGAAATTTGGCATGGAGATAGTTGGGGTCCCGGGAAAGGACATAGGTTACTTTTTATCCCGGAAAAACGCATAGTTCCCGCGGGATCGCGACAATCGAATTCCACGCGGGCAGAAGCTTGTTTATTTGTAAAGTTTACAAAGTTCGATCCAGCTGAAGTATTTTATATTTATTTGACATTTTATCCATCATATTCATTGCCTAATCACAATCCGATGCTAATTTACCCAACTAGTTTGTTCTATTTCCAATCGCCAGAAGGCGATTATCAGTTTGGACAGACTGGTTACATAGGTAGGTATAGATAGAGGTCACATTAGTACCTATGTCGAATTGAATATAATTTCGTGGCATAATATCGTATTGGCTACAGGAAGTGAATGTTTGATTCCAATGTCTACAATAACTTACCTATCACTATCGGCCCGACAGCAACCGACAAGTGTTTAGAATAATATCCAAGTCGTACCTACCTAATAAAAATTCCAGAGGCGCTCAGACGCTCATTCACAGGCGATCCAGGTTTACGCGTCGTTTTTTTTTTGGCATTGGGTCAGAAAGGCGCGAAGCGTCGGGTCACCTTCAAACTGGCGTTCGTTCGTTGACCGTGGTCAGGGACACCCTAGCCCTGACCGCTATGCCCCCGAGATACTACGCTAATGGCTGCTTACACGGCGCTTCCGCTTTAAAAGTTGCGTAAAATCAATACTGGCCGGTAACAATAACAGTCACTTTGTTTTTTTTTTATGTCGCCCTATTTTCGGCGATAGGCAAAATTTGTGACGCAGTGTCGAATCATGCGTAGAATATTGTTCAAAAATAACCTCGCATAGGTACTAGCTGCAATCTAAACTTCTGTCTCGTTCTCTCGTTCGTTAATAACCATATTAATGTAGAAACGCCGATTCAAGGCTATCTGGCTAAGACAATAACGTTATTCGAATTTACTTAGAATTAAAAAAAACATTTTGCTCGATCTAACGGACAACCTTCGGACAACAGTTGGGCTGTTTCTGAATCGTCTCGAATTCATTACGTATTCATGGCCTCATAGGTTATGGTCACGTCACGGAAATGGTAGAGGTAATATGTATTTTACCAGTTCACAAAATAGTGGCGGGCGCTGACGCGGTTAAAAATAAACATTATAATAATAAAATTCACTTTTTAGGGTTCCGTACCTCAAAAGGAAAAAACGGAACCCTTATAGGATCACTTTGTTGTCCGTCTGTCCGTCCGTCTGTCAAGACCCTTTTTCTCAGGAACGCGTGGAGGTATGAAGCTGAAATTTATATCAATTACTCAGGTCTACTGTCCCTTGAAGCTGTGAAAAAATCAAACTTCTAAGCCAACGCAATCAAAAGATACAGCCGTTTATGCCGCAAATTTTCGACACTTGCAAGGGAATCAAAACCTACAGGGTGCTTCCCGTGAACTCAGAATCTTGAAATTTGGTACGAAGCAACGTCTTATAGCATAGATAAAGGAAAAATTACGAAAACCATAAATTTTTAGTTACATCACATAATATATTTTTTTTTAATAATTTTAACCTTACTACCCATTTCCTCATAAACGCGTAGAGGTATTAAATTGAAATTCATACCAAATACTCAGGTCTATAATACCTTTAAGCTGTAACAAAATCAAACTTCTATGTCAACGCAATCAAAAGAAACAGCAATTTAAGCTGCATATTTTGAAACTCGCAAGTACTCGCAAGGGAATCAAAACCTAAAGGGTACTTCCAGTCGACCTAGAATCTTGAAATTTGGCATGAAGCAACGTTTTATAGCACACATAAAGGAAAAATTCCGAAAACCTTAATTTTTTAGTTACATTACAAAATATATATTTTTTAAGATCTTTGTCTTAAATTTATGCTACTCCATCTTTCCTCATTGTAATGTTATGAATTTCATTTTGCAATAAAAATACCATAGTTATGACTCGATTGTCGTAAAGAACGAACTTTGTAAACCTTACAGGTTTGTACGGAACCCTCGGTGCGCGAGTCCGACTCGCACTTGGCCGGTTTTTTCATGTCAATGGTATAGGCAAACGAACGCACAGCCCACCTGATGGTAAGTGGTCACTGCGGCTCATGGACACCGAAATCTTATGATCCCCCATTAAGAGACCATAAGATCTCGAATGCGTTGCCTACCCTGAGGCCTAAGATGGAATCCCTCTGTGCCAGAAATTTCACCGGCTGCCTTAACCCCCTACTGGAACACAACAGTGCGAGCATATAGCGGGGAAAGACGGTGGTCCAACCCCGGACGGACCTAGCACCAGGCCCTTCCTCTAGCAAAATTGAAAGAAATTATATCCTATTTACTTTGAGCTACTTACGTACTCGTACGTCGATGCCATTATTCGATGCATAAACTTTGTGTTAAATTAAAACGAACAGCACTTTATTTTCATTTTATTTTATTACATTAAAATATCAATGGTTTGTATTTACAGTTATTTGCCACAACATCATTGAGATACAACCATATCTCGAGAGAGGGGATATATTCCAATAATTAATTAAATATAGCTTTAGCAAATATACTTTTAAATTAATAATGGGCGGTTGTTCTCCATACATAATAATGAATGAACGTATTCGTCTCTGAGTGTGCCCAGAGGCAAATCCATAGGGACTTAAGTATTTAATCTAGCTGTGCCCTACGACTTCGTCCGCATGGAAATTAAATGACAATAACGTTTTTCCCTATATCCAATTTTAATCACACAATTATATGCTCCGAATGATACTCTATACACTTGCGAAAACTGCATGCAAATCTGTTCAGCAGTTCCGGAGATTTATCTCTAATATGCAGACAGAAGAGAAAGCGACGAAACTACTGTTACCTACTACAGTAAATTAATGTGAATGTGTGTTGGTTTGTTGGTCCTTCTTTCACGTTGAAACAGAACGTTTTATTTTTCGAGGAGATAGGTAGTTGGAAGGCTGGAGTGTAAAGTCTGGCTATACCCAGGAAATCTTGTACTTTAAACGCGCTAAATTTGTATAATATTTATTTATACAAGCGATCTCTTATGTATTGGACAAAATTTGGAATACGGGGTGGTTTACGGAGCGACAAAATAATATCTAGCTAGGTCTCATACCTGAGAAAACTCGGTTTAGCGATAGCTCCGTCCAGGTCCTCATCCCTTAAGGAGTATAAAATTTTACAAAGACGAAGTCGCAGGTAACACCTAGTAGGTTAGGTACGCGATACGTGTATTAAATACATCTATGGTTGACAACCCTGGATCTTTAACTGTCATAACGAATGTCTATAGTTGTCTAATTAAGAAGTAAACAACACATCTCTGACCCAGGCACGAAGGCCCTATGACACACAAGTCACACAACATATGTTATAATACACAAGCTCTTTTATATATATATAGATACAATCAAATATAACATTTCGTGAAAAAGATCGATATTTTAAATACATTTCGCTTAAGAAAAGACAGATTGTCGGCAGGTGCTTCCGTGTTCTATTATTGACAAAATTATGTAGGTATTTGTATTTCGTGATATTTATAAACCCTTTCTCAACTCAACATCGTAAACTGCAAAAAGGACCACGGATCAATTTTCTCTAAACGTAACTACATAAGTCTTACATACTTGCTAATCCACTTCCACAAATGCACTTGCTACTATCAAGAACGACGCAAGCGCCTGCCGCCGCAACACTGCCGTTTGGAACCATTTAAGGTACTATTGTCACTGGCTTGTCTCCCCTATTCAGCTATACAATGTATACTGTTGCTGTCTCAATTTTACTTACAAAATATAACACGGCATCTTTATCATTTAGCGACTCATTCGCGTTGAGAACTTGATAAAAAACGGTGGAAAAAATCTTTTATTACAGGGATAATGATAAAGATGGGCTCATTTTACTGAAAGGAGTCAAAGGAGACATTCCTTTATTTTTAAAAAGAAAAAAAACTGCATTCAAAGATTTTTAAATTTTCCTTAGTATTTTATTTACGTACAATACGAATAGTAGTTCGTATTGGAAATGATAATAAAACAAATACGCCCCTGTACGGCGTTTCTCACCTTTTTATATACAAACGTATTTTCGCTTTTATTCCCAAATTACTAAACAGATTGATTCGAAACTTGGTAAGTACACATAACAAAATCATTATTGTAAGTGTCCGAAATTAGTAGATATCGTTGTTAAATAAAACACAATTAAATTACAGCCAAAAAACTGAATTTTGAAGTTTGTATGGAGGAAACTAAAATGATCCTAGTTTCTTTGTTATTCAATTTATTACAATCAAAGTGTATTTTGGACACTAATATCTCTGCTCCACTAGGTATTACTTGTAAAATTTGGTGCCAATCTGATAAGCAGTTTGCGAATTAAAACGGAAATACGTTTGTATGGAGAATGGAGCTTACAGGGGACTCTTAATGTTTATTACTTAGAGTAATTTTATCCTGCTCAATAATTCTGTCTATTAGTATGAAAAAGGTGTGTTTTTTGTATAATTTTACCTGGTTCAATTCCCGAGTGATACTTGCGATTTTAAGAAAAAACTTTTAATTATTTTTTGGTTCCTTTTAAAAATAGAGGAATGTTAAGGATTTAAGGCCGTCCCCTGACCCAGCATCGTCAAATTGCTCATGTAAGATCATACTTTTCTAAGAAATGTTAAAAGTTAAAAATATGAAAGAAACATATGTTATATTTGATTATATTATCCTTACATTGACAGCTTTCGTTACACGTTCCACGAAACTTCGCTTAATACAATTTAATTCCAAAGTAACCTCTAACTTGGACCTTTAATCCAACTTTACTCCAGTTTATTATATCAAACAGTGTAAAACTAAATATAACAGAAAAAATATCCATATTATATGCATTGACAGCTTTATAAATGCCATGTTTTTAGACGGTATTTTTATAGAAATTAAAACGCGTTAAATACTAACTAAATCGGGCGTTCTGTGCGTAGCGCTTTCTCTTTCACTCGTTGCACGAGTGACCGTGATGACTGAGCTGGGTATAGGAACGGCCTTAAGGCAGTTCCCCTCCAGGGACCATAGATTTTTCCACCCTGTACAGTAGTAGGTGGGTAGGTTGGGGCAAACACATGACGTTACATTTTACGCGCCGTGTGACTTGTAATATAAAATTACGGTACAGGCTGTGTACCTATTGCCTTCATAGTTTCGAAAAAAAAACCTTACTTACTCGAAGCTAGTGACTAACACAGTCACTCAAGTATTCTCAACACGAAATAAGTATGTAGGTATCTACTTAGGTACTTGATTTGTACTGTATCAAAACAATTAAGACCTAATGGGCATAGGTAAGCATACCTTCTTATCACAACCTTTATATCCAATTGAAAGTTCAACATCAACACGGAATAGTCATATGACGTAGAGAACCTTAGTAACAATTCGAGACAAATGCTCTTTTTTTCAATAAACAGCTAGTGCATCTACTAAAGTGTTTATAGTGTAGATCTATCTGAAGAGACACTTAAATATACAGCACACCGATATTAATAGTCATGTTTTCCGTAATTTCCACATATCTTTAATTAACATTTATTTTATATTATAACTATCAATTTAAATTAGGCACACAATGTTGGGGCCTCATTCGGGAAGCAAAGGGATTTCATAGGGATTCTATTGCGAAGGACAAAACCCCACGGACTTGAAACAGACGTATAAGTAATAAATAAGGAGCTAGATTTAAAGTTAAATTTCAACACAAAGAAAATTTAAAATTTATTGAAATTAAAAAGGAACGGACCTACTGAGGTACCTTTTTACGATCCCTATAGAATCCCAATAAAATCTCTTTGCTTCCGAATGAGGCCATTGTATATGCATGGACAAATGGACATATTGGGCAATTTTCGGCGTGTACAGGTAATTATAAAATGAAAATGTAATCCCCGACGACCAGAATACTTTCAAACCGCTGTTTTAATTAAAAAGCCGGACTCTACTTGCCTATTTTATAATAAGTATCTGGCCGGACATCAAATCGTTAATGTGGCCTACATAGCTCTCTCTCCGCTAAGACTACGAGCGCTAACAAAAAGCAAAATTTGGTTGGCCGGAGACGACTTGAAAAATCCAAACATTTCACTGCTAAAGACGGACAGATACAGGCAACCCTAGTCGGGAGCGTGGGAAAAAATGCGCCCGGATATGAATTTTAATTTAAGCGCCTAAAATCAGTAGGTACCTAAGGTATCACATATTAAAAAGTCCCGTGCCATGTATGTCTGACTCAAAAGCTTCCAGGGCTCATAAGGGATTTCATATGGAATCTTTAAGGAACGTCAAATCAAAACGGCACGGCGCCCGCCCAAATTGAACTTGTATTATATATATATATATAAGCTGCGGTGACCCGAGGTTTGCTACCTGCCATGCTCGATTAAAAAAAATCATTCATTATTTAAATTCCTAAATTTAACTTTACAGACCCTGACACAGTTGCCATAAATTCGCCAAACGTCTCTTGCTCATCCCATTAGTTCTAACGATTCACGAAAACCGTTATGTGAAAAAGGACTCTTTTCTTATACATTAATATCGAAGTAAGATTGCAACGGAATTGTTTTTTATTGACCTGGAAAATGGTACCAGTATTTTAATTTTATATATTTTACAAACACTTTAGTCGAGTTTAGATTTTGCCTCGAGCGGGTGACTCGAAAGCTCTAGTTAATTACTATTAATTAACCTACCTTGTACCTATGTACATAGCAAGCGTATTCGTTGTGTTGGAATTAGTATGTATTTATATAAGCAAACATTAAACATTACTTAACATTGACGTACGTCACCTGACATACGTCACTACTGATGTGTGTCATTGCTTAGAGCTGTCAAACTTGACAGCGCTCCTTCCTTATATCGGCCCAATGGCGTAATTACGTGTCTCTTGTGTTGTCCTGAAATATTATGATTCTATTTAATCAATCCAATGTAATCATAGTGAAATATTTTGTTTTGCTATACAATGGAATCTAAGGTTTAATGAAATAAATGATTTGTTTATTGGTAATTGACGAAACTTTAACTGCGATCGACGTCGTGCACTGCTCAACAGGTTATGGGCCCACACTATATGGTACGTTTACTGAAACGACTGAAAATTTATATTGAATCAGAATGGCTGAAATTATGAAACAAAGGCTCCCAATGATCGACGTCGTGGACTAGTCAACACGTCGTCATTGCTGTCAACGATGGGATAGGGACTGGACTCGACCAATGCTCCTTGGTTAAATAAATGGATAAGTATATATAGGTACTTTACACATCGTCAGTTCTTTATAAAACCACCAATTTATACCTACGTTTCCGCGTGAGATCGAAAATCAATTTAATTCTCATGTAGATATGAGATGAGATCGAGTTTTTTCCAAAGTAGGTACTGACGACATACCGAAAACCCAAAATCATGTTCTTTCAGAGTGGTAAACACCATCGTTAAACATCGTTAAATGGCATCTTCGTAATCTTCGTTAATTCTTAAATTTATCTAAGGGCTTTAGTGGTAAGGTAAGGGCGCGCTTTATCATACCTACCATCGTGGATAGGGACCTCGTTTCATATTCATACAACTTGAGAAGGATAACTTTTTTGATTGTTTAACTAACCGACAGTGCAAAAAAAGTACTTAAGAATACAAAAAAAAAAGTTTAGGTTACTTCACTAAAGAGTTATTCATTTATACGTAAATGGCATAGACATCGCATCGCATAGACACGTCATTGAAAATTAATACGAGACAGACGGTAATGGCCAGCATTAGTACCTGTTTTAAGAAACAGTGTTATACAAGTAGTAGCTATAGATAGACGAAATGTCTGCAATGCAAAGAATGAAGCAGACAGAATACTAATTTACCTTTATATCTGTAGGTAGGCGTTCTCCATGGTTAAAAATCGGCGGTTCCACGGGCATATGTCGTAGAAATTAATCGCCTCTTTCGTTGTCTAATGCAAAAAAACAATGAATACACTTTTGAACCTTGTAAGGTTCAAAATTCTTTTTCTTTTGACTGTACCTGTCAATTATAGAATGCGACTGATGCATTCCTCAGGATGCAGTTACAGGTAAAAGTAGGAACGGAAAATATTATTTCTAGATTCAAGTAAAATAACTAACGGATTTAAGGCAAGGGCCCAAAACTTTTTTCCACCCTGTATAGTTTACTCACAAATGTATGTATAGCATATAGTATATCTAGATAAATTGTGTAGGTATGTATGTTGAATGTTATACACTACAGGGGAAAATAACTAAGATAAATAACTCTGGAAAAAATCTTCCCTTAGGTACAATTCTTATCTGACAAATGTTTTGTTACAAAAATAACAATATTCCAATATCTGAAGTAAATGACCTTAAATTATTAAACGCTCATAGATTCCATGGTTATTTATTTATGAATTGTAAGTTACTTAGTTACTTAATATTAGTAGTTAAATTGGTCACCAATTTGCTTGTATTTTTTACATATTGGATTCGTCAGCATTACCTAAATAATGTTTTGGCACAACAAAAATTATGGCACTGAAAAAATAAAATGAAGAATAAATTGGTCAATGATTTATTCTTTTTAAATGAAAAACTGATAATCATAATAGTCAGAATTAAGAAATAACAAAAAATAAAAAATGATTTTATTGCAACAGCAAATTCCTTCAAAAAGTATTTTGGTGAAAAAAGACATGATTAATGAATATTTTGAATAAAATTTCGATACACTTGCCAATATACAACGCCATTAATATTTAACAAATATTTAATATTGAATGTGTTAAAAAGAATGAGTTCGCAAGCTCACATCTCACTCAATTACGTAGCTGTAATAACAACCTTGCTCCATATAGTTAAATTCCATTTCAAAAAATACAAGGGCATTGTACCTACTTCCTTGTGGATTTTACAATTTATATTTCTCTTAAAAATTATTATATTTTCTTAACTATCCCATTTTAATCCATGTATAAAATTACATAGCGAGCTTAAACCTAGTTCCTATAGTTTGCCACTGTAACAACTTTTAACTTTAATGAACTTGGACAAAATTCACAAATTTTTCCATTAGGATTTTAGACACTATTGATTGTATAATTGATTTTGGCCATTGCATCGCCCGCTTAGGAACAAATCAATGAAACCCTAACTACGATCTAATTCATCTAACAGATCAAATTATTCCATCAGTCCACTGAGCCGTTTTTGAGGATCACTATTGTCACAGTGAGAGTTAAATTTTCTCTTCCGGCAATCAAACCTCACACCTGTCTCTTCCACAATTTTTTCACTATTTTTAATGGCAGATATTATATTCTCCTTTGAAGGAGGTACAAGCTGCAACTCCTCCGAGCTTTCAACTGAAGAGGGCTCCACAAGGTGCATAACAATACGCTCAAGTTTCTTAGGGTGCTCCACTGGAGCCTCATCGCCTATAGTAACTTGTTCATTAGTTTCCTGGTTCATGTCAACTATCACAGAATACTTTCGTTTCATTTCTTTCATCATCTTTTGCCCATATTCATCCCCAATAACGCTGTTCACACAAACAAAGCTTTGAACCCTTTTAGTGTCCCTGTCTATTTCAAGGAAACCTCTAGTCCTCATGTAAATGAAGTGCCCCGAACGTGACATTAATCTATAATATGACTCACCAAATTCTCGGCTTTGATCATACATTTGTCTCAGGACACATATAACCCATCGTACATCTTCTTTATGCATGAAAAAGAAAGCTGAGGTCCCCGTTACTTCCTCTGTCAAGTACCCAGCCACCAAGGATATGCTCTGGTCACATTGAACAATGCGGCCATCTATCAGGTGTCTTGTCCAATATTCTGTGTAAGCAGTAGGCATCAAAATTCGAGGAGGCATATTATGTGTTATCACATGTACCATTCCTATGAATACAAAATCATTGCCACTGGATGAAAATGTTCGGTTGTGCCTCACTCTTTGCCTTCTAATAACCTGTTCATCCTGCACTCCAACTGCAGTAGCTTTGTCAGATCGCCTGAGAGTGCCATCGAACCTGCAACGCTCATACCTAGGGGGATCCGATCTGGCACCGGCTCGTACAACACGAATACAAAAATTATGACGTTGCTCGGCAAAGGAGTTATCACACGCCTTCTGCAGCTCAACGGGATAAATATGCTGGCGTAAAATTTCCTTATCATCAGGGTGGATGTAATTATAGATGTCTTGGCCCAACAGATCAACATGGCAATATCCCAGTTTCTCCTGGACGTTGGGCGAAACGTTAAATACGCGGCCACGACACGTGACGGATATCATGAAGCCGCCGAGCAGGTCAAAGAACTTGAGGAAGGCAGGAGACCAAGTCTCGACGTGGCCGCACGTAATGGAGTCGCCGAACACATGCTCGTTGCGCAGCTTGTTGGCAGCGAGGCGCAGCACGCTGGTTTTGTCCACCTTGCGCTGCGAGTGCACGATGTCCGTGAGCAGGGACATCATCACCGTGATCTGCGAGTTGTACTGGCTCCGGCGCTGCTTCTCGGCGATGATGCGCGACTCGCGGTCGCTGGCGCGCGCCGGCGGCAGCTCGGGCGACCGCGACTCGGACGAGGAGTCGCCACAGCCGCCGCCGAGCAGCTCGAAGGCCGGCGGCACGCTCGCGGCCATGCCGAACTCCGGGCTTCCCATACCGATCTGCCCTGCCATCACAGACTGCATTTCGAGCCGTGTCCTCACTTCGTCGGGCGAACTCATTGCAATTTCACTAGTATCACTACACTATGCACGCTCACACTTGTTTATACCATAATCATTTATTAGTACGCAGTGTTATTCCGAGCAATAAATTCACAATCTGTCTATTATCATAGTGTTAATTCACGTCACTTTTAAACCGAGAACACATGAAATGGTTAAAAAGTCCATTTTATTATCAACGCAAGCGAATATGGATCATGATACTTTATTTTAATAAATATTATGATCTAGACCAGACGCGACGGACGAATGGAATGAGTGACAGTATTGACGAGCACGAGCTCTGACTATGTTGATGCCATTAAAATTCCGATTTTCTTTTAACTTCTATCTCTCTTGCTCTACACACAACAGTGTCACAGCACAGACTAAACTAACATCTAACACAAAATTATCTTTGGTCAATTCGCTTGCTGAAATTTTAGTGAAAACCTGTTCAAAGTGCGTAATGCCAACATTGCCAACCAAATATGAAAATTTTTCGATTACACATGATACAAATCTATAGTCTAGCCAGCCTGTCACTCTCGCAGGGCTTGTAACCGGTCAATTAAAAAAAAACCCGAAATAGCCAAATATTTATAATTATTTTATACTCTTTATATGGAACTCCATAGTGTATTTAGGTTATTACTTCGTATTATTTTATAGCCTTCTTAAACATGAAATAGTAAACGAAAGAACGATAAGCAAACTGGTTTATTTGTATGGGGGCAAAAACCGGTTTTAAGCCTCGCTACTATTCTGACTTTATTCTAAGCATTCTGAGTAAAGACAAAATTTCCTTAACACTTTAGTTTCCAATGTGGCTTAATTCATTTTAATTAATTGTTCGCTTTGGTGCAACTTTTGCGCCAATTGTTTAACAGGCGTTAACTTTTTCATGCAACCGAGGCTTAGTAGTAGTCTGTGTCATGAGGCGTCAAGTTGACTTCCGCGTTGATGCCATCAACGCGGAAGTCGCGGAACTTGCTTGCGCGACTGCGCGGGATCTGTGGGCAATGTTGTGATGGCAGTGGCCCTGCAAGTAGTCGTCAAGTAGGGCCCTAATGGTTTATTTACGCCACACACTGGCCTCACAACCGTTTTCGCCTCAGCAGTGCCATCTGAAGGCGCTACTGCAGTGCAGACTGCAGAATAGCCGACCTAGGCGGCTAGTAGGCTTGACACTTGACATTTTACAGTCGCGACCACAGCGCCATCAAATTATCCAGATTCGATGGCACTTTTGGAATTATAAAGATTGCGCTCCTTTATCTCAACCTAAGATCTCAACCCTCCAGTTGATCATTTGACATATTTTGACATCATGTTTGACATGTTGTACTGTGGCTAGTGTGGTTCCCTTTGGTTCCTCTGTAGCTATTTAACGCGCGTAAGTTTGGTTGACAGATGATTTGAAACAACTCTCAGCTATATTGGAGTGAAGTTTTCTTCTGTTTTCTTGAAATAATCTATGAGTAAAGTTGGCAGGCTGCAAGGCAAAGGTAGTGGTAAAGTTGTATCTAGAGTCGTAAATGGTCGTAACTAGTAAGTAATTGCTTTCTGTCTTCAGATTTTTTTCAAATTTAAGATACAAAAGTTTTAGAAATTGGTTATTATCTAATACAATCAAGATGACATCTAATACGATGACTGCACTAGTGAAATTATAGCTGAGTGATACATAATAACAACGAGAAAACATACGAGAAGATTGGCTTTATTCAACATTAAAATTAGTATAGTGTGACTGACAAATTATATTAGGTAGCTCCATGGAAACAGCCATAGAGTAATACGTCACTGAGATTGGAACAAACTTCATAATGACCGGGTAACCGGTTTATATATTATACGCTGTTATGATAACGTCTTCCATAGGTCAGATGATAATAATTGAGGAAAACCTGTGTTCGTTTGAACCGACTATCTAATTAAAGTTTTTGGTCTTCAGATAAATATGTGTCCTTCGTGTGAATATGTACAATCTGACTAGATTCTAATACGACGAATACATTATCAAAATGTTTTTGATTTATCGGGTTTGGTTCGGCGTTTGTGTTTTTATACACATAATAACTGCAAGAGAAGGTAAGCTTATTTAAGTTTTAATAACGCTGCTAAGGCATATCTAGATTTTGGTTTTGCATGTAGCAACATATATGTTGACCAATGTTATAAACTACCCCATACCGAATAGTCCCCTTGTCTTGATAGTTTATTTTAGTTTTGATGTTACAGACGCGACTTCTTCTACAGACTTATTATTAGTATAGATAAAGGCTCATGCCTTTTTTCCAAGGAGTCAGTCAGAAGCCATAGAATGCTGCTAATTGTTTATACTAGAATTTAAAGAAGAATGGGCAAAAGTGTATGGAACCCGGCCCCAGGTCCAATAGACATAATTTATATATCATTGGAAAGGTAATTTTATGCAGATTATTGTTAACTGGGGCGCTTGGTTTCATTTGCTGTGGGAAGCGAGTTATTAAAAAAAGAAAGGTCGTCGAATTAATGTTAATTAACAAGATTATTATATTATTTAGGTATAATATATTCGGTCTAGCGATGTCTACTGTTGCAAATACTCTGCCTGAATGATTTCCATAATATAACGGTGTCCGATGCCGCCCGCATTTCACGGATTCCTGCAACTTTCGAATAAATATTTTTCGATCTTGTGGAAAACATACCGAGTAGGGTACCGAAGCCACGCTTTCACATCCCGAAAAGCTTTTGGTTCCTGGTAGAGGTCAGTAATATGAGCATATACTTATTTTGCACCATTTTTATGAGGTCGTCATAAAGTAGGTAACTAAGGTACTTAACTGAATTTAACCCACTTGTAATACTTGTTTGGGTTAGCAAACAGGATAAGGGTTTCTTAACAGTAATGCAGCTAACAATGCTGTATGATAAGAAACGGAAAAGGAAGGAAGCTCTCCTATAAGTTTCGAGATTTCTTTAATTTATTTTCTAATTATAAGTATGACCTGTACGCCGCAAACCACATTTGGTATTCTATTTTCTAGTTAAGATAGTGGTCAAATATGTATGTATCTTCAAGGCTCAATTAAGCACATTGGCACTAATAAATACAAAAAAACAATGATTATGTAAATCGGACCAAGTTTCGAAGTGGATTTTTGAGCTTAAGCACGCTAACTCACGGGAATTCATTTCACTGAAGATGATCAAACTTCGTTTTATTTCTTGAACTGCTGGATACATTTTTCATTTCATATTAGCTTTAGTGGATACTTGATGAAGTTGAATAGTAGGTACCTATTTAACATCAGGCAGCTATGATTAGCATTTTTCATGTTTTTCTTTTTAAGGTAAACCGAGTTCTATTTTTACAGTCTGAGAAGGCAGATATCCTTATTTTCAAAAATAAATGTATGGTTTCTTTAATTAAAATAAGCTGGCAGAAGAATTCGAGATGGCTTCCCTTCATATTATATACCACCCTTCACCCCTTTATATCTCCGTTCACACAGCGATACGAGACTCGTCGCCATAGTGAATATTGTACCTCTCAATGAGACTTAATTAACGACATATCACTCAATCTTATTGGTCCTGGGGCCAATTTGCACATTCTCCTTTGTATTAATAAATAATTCTATATGCATTTCACACTCCGTCCGTATATGTTTCCTTTAACAATATATTACAACCATTGTGTTAAGCCCAATAACAACTTCTTCTTCTCTTTAAATAATGGCTTCTGTCTATGTGCAAGACAATTTCGCCAATGTCAAGTAATTGGCCTACAGGCCGAGTACTGTACGGTAATAATGATAAATGTACGTTATAAAAGATAAATCAAGTAAAAATGGGGAAGCTCAACAAACGTCAACATCTTGGACGACAGCCATTGAGCCTCCCCCCCAATAACAACTTGCTTGTGGTGATCTTTTTGAAATTTCATTTCAGTTGGTGATAAATGTCAACCGAATGATCAAATTTTTGACGGAGTCTGCGCTCTCATTGTAAATTGCCAAGAGGCCATAAGGTCAGTGTCAAAATAATATAATATCTGGACTAGATGTCTCTATAGTACCTATGGGTGCGTTCCGAATAGCGCTCAAAGCGCTCATAGCGTTCACAACGCTCATAAGTGTCCCGAATTGATTGTCACGCTCACGACCGTGTGAGCGCGTTTTTGATTCGGAATGATCATAAGCACGCTCACGGCGCCAACACTAGTAACTGACAATCTTTTTTTTTAAATAGGGAATCATGTCCTGTCAAATGTATAGTCAAATGTCACTTTAACGTTTGCGCTCACAGCGCCCATGCCCCGCAGCGTGAGCACCGTGAGCGTCGATCAATGACGTCATCGATGACGTCATCAATTTCCTGAGCGTTGTGAGCACGCTCACAAAGTGTCCCGAAACACGCTATGAGCGCTATTCGGAACGCACCCTATTTGAAAACAACACACTTGTTGATTATTTTATGAATGTAAAACAGAACTTGAATGTGAAACAGAACCTCTTTATAATCAGTTTCAGTATAAAGTTTTTTATCTAGAACTTTAATCTTTGAATATCTTATTTTGTAACTGGATAAAAATTGTTTTCAGCGAAATTCGAAATCGGAGGTATCATTCATTCCAAAGGTGTGGTTTTAGTGGTAATGATGAAATTGTATGCTGTCCAACAACAGAAACCAGATTTGGTGAGACAATACCTAATCTAACTAATAAACTACTTACTAAGTTTAATCCCATTAATATAATTAAAAACCTATATTCTACTTGCACATGAATATTGTGGCCTATTTCCAGAGGTCCACACTACTGGGATTTTTCCCTAGTTGTCCTCAGGTTGAACAAATATGGGAAAAATACTTGCCCATTTATTTACACTGCAAACAAAGGGGTGTGGACTACTGGGAGTAGGTATTATGATTGTGAAGTATAGTGTAGATAGATAGATGTTTGTTTGTAACAATAGGGATGACGACATTTTTTTTCCTTAGTCTATCAGGAAGATTATTGAAAAGTATTGGACACGTATTTTTTCTTTTTTCACGTAATCAAACTAATACGGAGATATATTGAGTTGAAATGTCGCGTGACGTCACGGTTAGGTACGATTTATACCTAACGGTGAGTAGTTAGCCCCCACTCTCCAACTTTAATTCGTTTTAACTCAGTCATTCTTTGTTAATTTGATAAAACAAAAAATCGTGTCTAATATTTTTTTATTAACTGACTGACGGACTATTTAGAATTTCGATTTCTTCACCCTGTCGTCATCCCTATTTCGGGTAATATCTACTGAAAAGATTTTGTGTAAATCTGGCATGGAGACTGATAGACTAGAGTACAATAAACAACCTACCTTTTATCTTGGAATTCTCACACAACCAGGATTTCCGAAGGTACACTGTATATGAGTGGTAATATAATCAACCATGTCTAAAATTTGTGGAACCCTGAATAAAGAGGTCTGAAGCACAGCATTCACCTAAAAGTGCTGTAGTGTGGACCTTCGCCCGTAGGATCTACATAGTACTGCTTCCATCTTATTACAATAATATCATCATCATCATCATCATCATCATCATCATCATCATTTATGCCAAAAGACGTCCACTGCTGGACATAGGCCTCCCCCAAGGCTCGCCACTCAGACCGGTCCTGTGCTACTTGCTTCCACCGGTTTCCCGCGACCTTCACGAGGTCGTCGCTCCACAATACAATAACAATAACAATAATACAACTATTACAATAATATATAGCTTTATATTTTGTGTGCAGGTACAACAACTCAACGAAATGGTAAGGTGCATTAGTTCATATTAATTATAATTGAATACTTAAGCTAAGCATATGCTATTTACTCCAATCAGATACTTTTGATTAAATCTCAAAACACAGTTTTTATTCGGATTAATCATATAATTTTTTTAAATTAATTTTTCTTTTAAAATTAATCATTCAACTTGCTTTCCTGACATAAGATCGCTTGACAACTTAGTCAATTGTAAAATCTTTCTTTATGCATTAGAATCTATCTCATACTTATTTTAAACAAGTTAACCGTCTATACTATATTTATTTGTATAGAACTCAGAAACGGTTCTAATTATTTGGACAAAATTTTCTAGGTTATAAAGACGACAAATTAATCTAGTAAGGTCTCATATCTGGGAAACTATTTTTTCAGCCATTTTAACCCAAATAAAGCTTTGTAGCGAACGAAGGGAGGTTCAATTTACGTTATGATTGATTACTACTGTCTTTGTTTATAGGCCATACACGGAGTGATCAAACTCGTCCTACAGGCCAAAGGATCGCAGATATTGGTATGTAATTTAACCTTCTTAAGTTCTTGCTATTTCTATTTCACAAATTCCTGCCTACTGACTTGTCCAGTAGGTAGTAAAAATGCTAGAAATAATGAGAAAATAAGCTCCTTTTTTTAAGTTGGTTAACAATCCACTGTAGTACTACTAGCGGTATGAGTGATAAAATTAACAATAATAAAGAGAAGGAATTTCTCAGTACTTATTCCTACTTGTAGGAAAATTAGGATCATGAAAATAATTTATATATTTTTTTTTTGTTAATTAATCAGCATTGATTTCAAAGCAGTGACTCAATTCAATTGCATTCAATTGTATAATTTGTTGTTTAATTTTTCATTTCATATCTTACAGAATGTAAAAAAATCATTGACTCCACTTTGCCACCGTTGGACCTGCATATAATTGGCGGAGAGCGAGCCTCGCGCGGGGAATTCCCTCACATGGTAATCGTCATTTTACTTAAATTATATAATGATCGTATTACAGTCTGTAGGTACCTACATCATAGTCGTGGCGTGGATTTGACATTTCCGCAAAGCGGCTTTTTAAATATTGTAACGAAAAAAAAGGAGCCTTAAAAACAGACAAGAGCTAGTTAAACTCCTCTGGAGAGGGTTTCGCTCGTTGATTATTTTCTTTATTATTTAAATTTCAAACTAGCTTCTGACCTCGACTTCGCCGGCGTGGAATTCGGTTATCGCAGGTTACTGTGCGTTTTTCCGAGATTAAAAGTAGCCTACTTATGTCTTTCCTCGCGAGTACCATATTTCAACTGAATCGGTCTGGTGTATTCTATACTATTTCAAATATAAGTATTTACACGTCCGTCTTTAGACATTTACCTACCAAATTGCAACTAAACATGGAACCCTAAAAATATTTATTACCATCTTGCCCGCTAACAGCAGTGTTCGCGCTCGCACTCAAACATTCCCGCCCTCCAAACCTACTCAAACTGCTGGTAAACCCACCACTGCTGTTAGCGGGTAAGATGGCAATAAATAATAATAAATATGCGACAGATGGGAGAAAAATTTGGACTGCTTTTTAGGGTTCCATGTACTCAATTTTCAACTTTACAGCGGACTCACGACATTCCTTTTCAGGTAGCGCTCGGTTTTGAACGTCAGAGCGGCTATCAGTTCGACTGCGGCGGCTCGCTCTTGTCCAAGCGCTACGTTCTCACGGCCGCTCACTGCGTTGACACATTAGACCAGTAAGACCCACTTGCCTCTTAAGTCAGGTGTAGTTTAGTTGTATCAACGTAACTCGAGTTAGAGGCTGACCCGAAGTTAGCGGCTTTGATAGCGAAGTCGATTCGCTTGTAAACTACGCTGACATTATGAACTCTGTAATCACTAAATAAGGTTGAAATGAAATTATCTGCCACCGAGCAATGCTTTGCATGCTGAGAAGTTTGCCATTTAAAGGCAATGTGCTATTACAGGCGTGGCTAGAAAAATACCTTTATGTAGTTTTTTTTTAAATTGAAAGTAGCCGTTTCATATTTATATGCCTCCGTCGCGTCGCGTTAGGTCTGTGCCCAGCAGTGGGATGTAAATAGGCTGATGTGGTGGTTTCAGATGTACCTAAACTACAAACCTAGCAACAAACTGAAATTCACAATCCAATTCCTTTGCAAAGAAAACTAAAACATTTTATTTTATACCTAGTGTAAATATAAAACAAGAAACAGACTATAATGATCAATCAACTCACCGCCGAAAGTTAAACTCATGGTCTTAGAAAGCCGAAATTTGACATGACATGAGTGTAGGGGAGCACTAATAGAGGATATCCCGGAATGTCTACGGGACGGGAAAAAAATATGACCCACGCGGGTTACCTATAACCGCGGGAGACGGCTAGATTTCTTAATGAAATGAAATATAAGTATTTATTTGCCATAATCTTACTAATATAATAAAGCTGAAAGTTTGTGTTTGCATGTTTAGACGTTTGGATGTTTGTTGCTCAATCACGCTAACACGGCTCAACCAATTTGCATGAAATTTGGCAAACAGATAGTTTGTAACCTGGAATAAGCTGTAGGCTACTTATTATCCCGAAAATCCCGGAAAAATCCCGAAAACTCATTAGAGGGACCCCGGAAGAGGACTTTGGATAGAAATCCTACAAATCCCGTAATTCCGGGAATCCCATAATCCCGGAAAAGGGTTTAAAAGTATCCTGGAAAAAGGGCTGTGGGAATGTACTCGTATTTACAAAAACGACTGACTTTTTTTCATAAACGGGTACTTATCAAACAGCCGTCGTAGTGTTAAATTCGCTGCAGACGAAGTCTCGGGGTCTCGTAGTATATAAGATGATAATGTAACATCTTGTATTAGTAGGTAGGTATAAAACATTTAGACTTAACTACGTCATACAAATTTGACGTGACCATAACTACTTTTCAGAATCGAGCCAACCATAGCGCGCTTGGGAGTTATCGAGTTGGGAGACAGCGCTTTCGATCCCGAGACAGACCTTCGGATCGAAAGCATCATCAAACACCCTGATTATATCCGGCGGGAGAAATATGATGACCTCGCGTTGCTCAAGTAAGTCCTATATCACACACAAAAAAAAAAAACGCCTTCTAACTCCGACGGACTGCGATGTCTATGTCAAGTTCAGTTGTTGGTTCACTTGACAGTTGACACTGACTTCGAAGTCTGTCGGGAGTTTAAAGGTGGTTTTTATTTTTTTCTTTATTTTTTTTCGGCTTCAGTTTCCAAACATTACTATAAAAGGGCATAAAAGTATATCTAACTCTATAGTCTTCGAAATTGACACCAAAATCATCAACGTGCTAACATGAGGAATATCATAGTTTCAATTACACTCAACCGCAATGAAATCGGGTCACTCTGTATAGGAAATCCTATACAAAGTGACCCGATTTCGTTGGAGTTGAGTGTACATGTAAGTATTGATTACCTTTAATTCGTGATAATTAACATTATCATTTTGATCGTATTCCAGGTTAGCCAAGCCGGTGCAGTTTTCGTCGTACCTAAACCCTGTCTGCATTTACACCAGCCCTGATGATCCCACGACGCCGCTCACCGTCACCGGTTGGGGCACCACTAGCACCACTAGTGAGTTACTACTACTAGAATACTACTACAGCCTATTTGCGTCCCACTGCTGGGCTTCGCAGAGGCGTGCAGGTTTCCTCACGATGTTTTCCTTCACCGAAAAGCTCAGTGGTAAATTCAAATTGAATTTCGTACATAAGTAAACTTAGAGGTGCGAGCCCGAATCCAACCCCCGACCCTCTGCATGAGAGGCGGTAGGTCGAACCACTAGGCCACCACGCCACACTGCTAGAATAGATCGGCCCCAAAAACTGATCATCACATCAGTTACAGGCATCAGCACGGAACTTGAGCTGTGGCCTTCAATGCGCAGAAGTCAAAAATAAGGTCTTATCGGCATAAGGCTTATCGCTTTGTCGTGCACGGACGCTTATTGGCCCTTCAGTCGTAAACATGCGCAGAAATCCCCTCTACTTTCGCTCGCCGCTCAAGATCCGTGCCATCGTGTTTTGTTTCCCGCCGCCAGAGGCGCTTGTCTCGCGTGAGTTTCAAAGTTGCCTATTCAGCACATTGAATGCTATATTATTATATGGTAAATTGGCACCACTGAACTTCAAATGTCACAGTGACGTTGACAACTATTGTATGAAATTACAAACTTACATTTATGGAGTGTGAAATGTGTCTTGGTAAGGAGCGCAATCTTATATGGCGAAACAGTTGAAAACGTGTCCAGCGGATTTGAAAAGCAACAAAACAAAACACACTCGCCTCACAACCGTTTTCGCCTCAGCAGAGCCATCTGAAGGCGCTACTGCAGACTATCCGCCTTGGTGGCTTGACTGGAGTGGCGACCGCAGCGCCCCCAACCTACCCGATTTGGTTTCCACTTTTGGAACTATAAAGATTGTGCTCCTTTACTTCAACCCTCCATACTAACATTGACAGCCAAACCTCACAGTAGCGCTAACTAGTGAGCAGCAATACGATGGCCCACATTCAGCTATCATCAAGGAATTTTTCTCTGGTGGTAGGCCCTGGCGAAAGAGCCATCCGGCAGCTACCGCCGTCTACTCGCTTACCTGCCAAAATAGCAGTGCTCGCTGTGTTATGTTCCAGCATGGGGGCCGGTGAAATTACTGGCATAGAGGCATTCCATCTTGGGCCTCAGGGTTGACAACGCATTTGAAATCTTATGTTAACCTATGTTCATGGTCCGCAGTGACCGCCTACCATTAGGTGACCTATTTGCTTGTTTGCTTACTTAGAGCTAGCTAGAGGTACAAAAAACTATCCTCATTTACTCTTATCACGTTACTTGACGTCATTGAGCAAGCGGGAGCGAAAAATCGATTCAGCTCTCATGTCTGGGAAATATCGTTTTAGCAATTTTATTTATTTAAACTATTTATTGCACAAACATAAAAACGCAGTGTACAAAAGGCCGACTTAATTTTCACCCGAGAAAAGCTCGGTCGCCCAGGCTTTTTGTAGATATTCGATGTGTATAATTCCGGTCCGGTCACATCGCGAGAACTGCGGATAGTCGTTGGAGTAAACGCGTTCTTGAGTGGAGACCACGACAAGGCAAGCGAAGTGTAGGGCGCCCTGTTGCCAGGTGGAGTGACGATTTGCGCAGGGTGGCCGGTGTACATTGGATGCGGCGCGCCTTGGACAGAGCTCATTGGCGTGCATTGGGTGAGCCTACGTCCAGCAGTGGACTACTATGGGCTGTTGATGATGATGATGATGATGATGATGATGATGATGATGATGATGATGATGATGATGATGATGATGATGAGGATGATGATGATGTGATGATGTGTATAATTCCAGAGGACGCGCGTAGCAGCGTGCTGTTAAAGGCGAACGTGACTGTGGTCACTCGCGATCGCTGCGGGGAGTCCTACACCAAATGGCGGAAGTTGCCGCAGGGCATCACGGCCAGCCAGCTCTGCGCCGGCGACCCCGACGGGCTGCGCGACACGTGCCAGGCGAGTACCGGTGTCTACACCCTGACTGTACCAAGTTGCTCCTTTAGCTCGCTCAACGCTCGGCCTTTTGAAATCATACTCAGCCTGCAAATGCGTATTTCCCGCCCTCGAATATAATTATGTATTCTCACGAACAATTCCAAGTCATTTTCCATCCCCCCCCTCAACTCAAGTTGTATTACACTCCAGAGCTGTCTGTTACCTCGGACCAGACAGACAGACTGCTACAACCGCTGGACCGATTTCGATGAAATTTGTTATAGAGATATTTGATGTCCCGGTAAAGGCGTAGGCTACTATTATCCCATAAAAAACGCATAATTACCACAGGAACGCGATAACCTAGTTCCATGCGGGCAGAAGCTAGTCTAATAGATCTTAAATTATTGACGGTCAAAAAGTACTCAATTTTTTTTTCTATGCCATCAGGGTGACTCTGGCGGGCCGCTGCAGGGCCTAACAGCGCCGGATGGCTTCTACCGTCTGATCGGCGTGACGTCGTTCGGCCGCGGCTGCGGGTCGGCCGTGCCTGGCGTTTACACGAAGCTCGCGCTCTACCTCGACTGGATAGAGAGCGTTGTGTGGCCCCAATAAATCACTAGCCCCAAAGAACACGCGACACAGCTCTACATACTAAGGCCGTTTGACCACCGCCACCGTCGCCGGGACGTCGCCGACAACGAGATGACGGCGCCGATTAAGCGATACATACATTTACCTTCGCGGGAAACCGGTGGAAGCAAGTAGCACATGACCGGTCTGAGTGGCGAGCCTTGGGGGAGGCCTATGTCCAGCAGTGGACGTCTTTCGGCTGAAATCATGATGATGACATTTACCTTCTTCCTATGACCACCGCACGCCGACGGTAGCGGTGGAAAAACGGCCTAAAAGAAACAAAATTATTAGTTAAATTAAGCTAACCCTAACCATATGACTCGACTTGGAAGGGTCACTACATCTACATTTGACTAAATCTACTCAAAAATATGCCATGACACCTTATGCATGCTGATAAACATGTTAGGATCAAATTTTGAATAGGTTGAACATAATTTTACATTTAATAACAGAATCTCATGACAATATTTTGCAAAATGGCCATCGCTGACTTGAAATAGGTCAACTAATATGAGGTATAGGTTAGGAAAAATGGACGGAGTCCCGTTCCGTGACTATCATAAAACTTTTTTATAAGTGAAAGTTAAGCGCAGACTAGATAATAAATATGTATAGTACAGGCACCTAATACTACAAGTGTTTCAACAAGACATATAGTACAGCCTGTTTTCACTACCACAAATTACAAGTTCTTTGCTAAATTAATGGTCACAGAACGAAAAACCGTTTGTACTTAATGGCCTACAAAAAGAAGAAAAAATGGCCCATTTAACATTTAGGCCAAATCTGTGCCATATTTTTTTTAATGTTTAACGTATCTGAGTGTTTTTTTTTTCTGATTATTTAATCAAGATTGTTTTCGCCTTGCGCTATGGATACGTTACTTTACTTTGTAAGAAATGAAGAAATAAAGTGTTTTTGTACCAACAAATTGGTCTTCTTTACCGGTTAAAGCCCGGGTCACACCGCATGCGTCTGCGGCGCGTCTGCTGGTCCTCGGCATCTGTATAGCATTAGTTCTCGTAAGACCTGTTACACCGCGAGCCGTGCGCAGACGCGCTGCGCACGGCTCGCCAGGGGTGTGACCGTCTCGTCGACACAACACCGCCGAGCGCGAGCGAGAGCTGGAGTCGTGAAGTGCAGAGGGAGATGGCAATATATCGCGCTCTACCAGGACCGTCAGCTCTCGGTGTGACGGAAACCTGCGCGGCGCGCGCACTTCACATGCGCGGAGATGCCGGCGCGCTGCATGCAGAGGCATGTGGTGTGACCCGGGCTTTATGCCCGCGTGGAATTCGGTTCGCGTTCCCGCGTTGTTTTTTTTTTCGGGATGAAAATGGAATCTAACTATCTCCATAATGCTGCGTACACACCGGGCCAACGAACGTTGGCTCTGCATGTGCGTTGGCCTTCGTTGGTACGTCCAAATAGATTTGATGTGATCGCCAACGACCGTTGGCATCTAATTCTTGCTTTCATCCCCAATGTCCAAATCGATGTGATCATGGCCCACGACGAAATAATTATACTTAAGTAATTGCTAGTTTTATATATCTAACGAGTTAGCCAGGACAAGAAAATTTTTACGAAAGTGAAGATGGTGGACAACCGCATATTTCAAAAATAGAAATGTGTATAGTAGAAGCTTAATGATAGCAGACTTACACGTAGAAAAGAATACAGTTTAATTTGTCAATTTTAGATGAACGTCTTCTCTATTTTCTGAATGGTTATTTAATAATATTGGATCGAAAATATCATAGAAAGATACAAATTATCGTCCACTCCACACCGAATTCGATCGAACGGTCGTTGATGTTGCCAGCTCGCTTCGGATCGCCGGCACACGGCAACGAACGATCGTTAGCCCGTCCACACTATGCCAACGAACCCATTCGTTGGGCTTCGCTGGCGCGGTGTATACGCAGCTTAGCATATTTCATCTTAATCGGTCCATGGGTTTAAGCGTGAAAGGGTACCTAATGGGTAACAGACAGACAGGCTGAGTTAATTTCGCATTTATAATATTAGTAAGTAATGGTAAGTATGGCTTATTCACTGCGTTCATGTTCAAAATGCTAAATATAGAGTGGATATTCACTAATAGTATTTTGTCGTAACTGAAGTCCTATCGTTTTTGTACCAGATGTAATGTAATGTGATGTATTTACCTTGTGGGGGAATATCTTTAACGGTGTTGCCAAAACTAAATAATAATCTCATTTCTTTTACGCATGGAATTAGAATAACATACATCTGGAGCTAGAAGTGTCAATTTAAAAATGATAATTTTAGCGTTTTTAGCAATGAGCCCGAAGGTAATTTTCGCTCACAATCCTAAAACGTGCCCAAGATTTCAGCTGAGGCATCTTCTATCTGTACCTATTTATCTAAATGTTACCTCCATGGGCTCATTAAAGTTAAATCATCTTATTTCCTCATTGCGTTAAATATGGCCGCTGAGCTGTCATTCCATACAAAAACGTCATTTTATCCATTAATTAAAATTTGATAAAAACTCTTAAGTTGACGGACGGTTTCAATCGACCCACCTTATGATGTTTCAGTCAATGGAATGGCAGTTACGGGGGCCTTTTTTACGTTAAAGGCCCTACAGACAACCCTACTACAGAGGGCCTGCATGCAGTGCCTGCCGCAAGGGATTTTGGTCCACACAGCCCTGCAAACAAGGCCTGCCGCTGTGGTGTTGGAGTGAACTAACAACTGGAACTACTCATTAGTGTAGCTGTATTGAACATTGAGTGTTTAAAAATATAGAAAATGTCACTTTTTGACATTTGCGTAGACAACCACGGATTAAAAGTTATCATCACAAGCTACAGATACAAAATAGCGACATAAAGCGGCCCGACCGCGCTACACACGACCCTGCTTGCAGGCTGAGGAGTGGGGAGATCGTGTGTTCCCTACCTAACCTGTGGCGTCGGGTTCGCAAGGTGCCCCTGCGGCTCTGCGGCAGGGTAGGCAATTAAAATGTTGGCCCTGCAAACCTACAGACGGCACGATTTGGCAGTGGCCCTGCAAGTAGGGTCGTCTGTAGGGCCCTTAACCCGTCCTTCGAAGAAGACCAACTGTATTCACTTTTTATCACGCTGGCAACACTGGTTCGGTACAATTACTCGGGGGAATTCCGGACAGTGAGTACTTCTACCAACCATAGAGTTTTCAACCAATCAGGTGCATCCAACTATGTTTAAGAATAATTTAGCCAATCATCGAGAATAAAATAACCAATCACACGACTGCAGTTACCTAGGTACTGTTTATTTTTAGACGTTGACTAGACACACAGCAGAGCACAGCATAATTTAAATACTGTTTGGCTTTGGTTGATTTGGTCGAATGGTCGTCTCGTTAGTTGTTGTTTAGTGGCAGTCGTTTTACCCAATTATATAGCTGGTGTCTTTTCTTGCAGAATGTGAGTATTTCTCATTTAAGTCATTTATAGTTACAGTAATACTTACCTTGTATAGGTATGTATCAATTTAAGTAATGTGTGAAGAAAGGTGATAATGATATTTAATTGATACTCTTAAAGACTACCACTAAATATCATTGAATTACTTACGTATCATTTAATACGAAGACAACTTTCTAATCGCTAAGTCTACACTTGAATCCATTTTTTGTTTGTTTGGTGTGTATAAGTAATTTACTTATCAGAATGAACCTTAGACTTCGAAATCTAGATAACAATTACTAACTAAGTACTATAGTTTCGAAGAAATTGCTATCTAAAGCATTGATTGCTATCTATTTCTAACAAAAGCATTGTCTGTTTCGACTGCCAAGCAAGGATTAATGGGCACGGCCTATCCCATTACAATTTTGCCTACAATTTTTAAAGGGTGAATAAAAATTCGTGCCAAGGTGAAAAAGGCTACAAGTACTTTTTGCATTGACCGAACTCATAGTAGGTATACTACAGTAGGTAAAAAAATGGAGCGTTTACCTAATTTGTTTGTTGTTATTGTGCTAATTTTTATCCTTAAAAGTAGGTACCTTTTTTAAATATGAAATACCTACTTATTAATTTAACTATTTGAAAGTCATCATATTCTTAGGCACCCTAATTAAAATTTAACTAATTTGTTCCTACCTATTTATCTTACAGTACGTAAGTAACAAAGTTAGAATTCTTTCGATAACATAACATTACGTCAACGTAATTTAATTAACAGGGTAGTTTCCTTAATAATCTCATTCACTATGTACATAGTTGGAGCACCTAATTAGTTTAGTGCCATAATAAGAGATGTCAGATGTCCCTGTGAAAAGTATCAGTGTTCAAATAAGGGTAGGTCACCCGTCGGTTAATTCTTACGTCAATAACTTAAATATGTAGGTACTTGATTAAAAGGGACGTTAATAGACAATTATAACCTCATGTCTGATTGAAAGCTTTTCCATATTTTTTTTACAAACGAATATTAATGAATCTTTGTTGATAGTAGACCATAGACATACCCTAAATACAGACAGGTAAATAAGCAGTATTAATTATGCTGGCAGTATGTAGGTACCTACTTATGATGAGTTGTTAAATTAAATGTAACCTCACCAAACGTTTACATTACAGATATAATTATCACTGGATGAGCAATAGTCAACTATGAGTGACTTCAATGGACCTGGTAAGTTTATTTTTAACTGTATCCTTAGGTATTTTGTGGAAAGACGTTTTGACATTGTTATAAGTATATGAATTAAGTACGATACTGAGATGTGTCGATCAGTTTAAAAAGGTTTATAATTACGTTACGTCATTATACAGTCATGTAGGTATATATACATAAAAAAACCGGCCAAGTGCGTGTCGGGCCACGCGAAATGTATGTAGTGTTCCGAAGTTGACGATGCCCACAGTACCTTTCTAAGACTTATTAGCAGCCTGTGGTATGACGTGCCCGCCCGACGCCCCTGCCGCTCGAGAAAAATCATTGGTTTTTTAATCATTTCATAAGTTGGTCGACTATGACTCGTAAGTTTGTAGAGCCTACTTAGCTGTGATAGTTTTCCTTTCAACTACGTTATATATGGCAGAATCGTGATTTTTTTCAGCCATCCAAATACCACCATTTACCACACCATGCACCATGGGGTACGCAAGAAAAAAAAATTACATCCCCACTTTACGAGTAGGGGAGGTACCCTGTAAAAAAAAAAAAAAAATTTTATTGTACCACTTTGTCAGCGTAACTAATATGTATATTCATGCCAAATTACAGCTTTCTAGAACTAAGCATCTCCGAGCAATAGTGCGGACAGACGGACGGACATGGCGAAACTATAAGGGTTCCTTGTGGACTTCGGAACCCTAAAAAACATGTAAGAGATAAGATTTTACCTACCTACCTACTTTCATTTGATATGTCACACAATATTTATACTTACCTACTTTCAATTTATTTACCTCCCAAAAATTATGTGGTCCATGTTTAAACATTTATTTTCGTTACACATCCGCGGCATCCGCCTTGGATCAGTAATTTACATTATGCGTATTATTCATATCAGTATATATTATGCAATTTGCTACTCATTCCGCCCAGTAGTTTCGTAGCAAATTGGCTGTGACAGACGGACGGACAGACACACTAAGGGTGCCGTTTTTCCTTTTGATATTCGGAATCGGAACCCTAAAAAACAATTTTACAATCTGCTTCCTTTCTGAGGAAGTAACAAGGGCGGTAAACTAAACAATTTGTTATCGCTAACATCAGTTCTACGTACTTATAAATGAATGTGACTGACTGACTACATTGTTTAATATACATTGTAACAAGTTAGGTACTTGTTATTTGTTTATACAAGCAAGCGATTCATGGAATGAATAAGTTTATTATTTGGATTATTTTTAGGTAATTGTAACTCAACAGTTCTGTTTTTAAGTAGTAGATATAGCTGTTCCTATCCAGGAACATTACCTAGCTACACGTAGGTAGTTATTGCATACGACTTTTATTTCTGCGAGATTTCTTATTTTCACCCAAGACATGGGTTCGACATTTACGATTAAGTCAAAGACGATCGATTAAATCAAAAATAAAAACAATAAACAAATAAAAATATGTTAAAACATTACTTCCCGGTAGAAAAGTACAATGTACATGCAGATCCTTTATCCTAAATAAAACAATCCACTATTACCTATATTACATTTATTATACTTTTGTAAAATGAAAACAAAATACCTATCTATTGTTACCTATTACATAATACTTACCTTTATCGCATTTTTATACTACTGTGAGCATGCGACAACTCCGCAGCACGTAATCTTGTGTAAAGATTGAGCGGGAGTTTATAAAATGTAATTTATTATCTTTTTAATGGAAATAAACAGATTTGAAATTTGAATTTGAAGTATACTTAAGTACATTTCTTCTAGTGTTCGAACTAGTCGCCACTAATCATTTACTTGTAAG
>OZ020279.1:6650606-6759943 GCA_963971205.1 Aethes cnicana | reverse complement strand
TGAAAACCCCACTCGTGTTTTAAGGACCTTTATTATGTAGCAGTTACATAAACTACTATTAATTTATATTTCCTATAGGCAATAAAGTGCCTAATATTCGGCATTTTTCGCCGACTAGTCGCCGACTAATCATCATCATCATCATCATTTCAGCCGATAGACGTCCACTGTTGGACATAGGCCTCCCCCAAGGCGCGCCACTCAGACCGGTACTGTGCCACTCGCATCCACCGCGTTCCCGCGACCTTTACAAGGTCGTCACTCTATCTTGTTGGAGTTTTCCCGACTTAATCGTCGACTAGTCGGCCCATGTCTACCCGAAATCCAAAATATTAATAAGAAGGTCGAGCCCCATCTCGTATCACATGAAGATATTCAAAGTTGGCTTTCAATATTATTCATGTCATGATACAGATGATCGGGCCTACCACCACCGTCGTGATTATACCCCGGTCCTATCTCCACCTCGAAAAAAGTTAAAAAGTAGGTATCCATTAGTATATCAAATTAGATCAGAAGTAGTCGAACCGACAACCTTTCCTCCATGTGGGTTTCTCGTATGCGTAGTAATGGCACAATAGCCTGTCCATGACTGGATTAAGTGTGTCCAACACTGGGATTTTTACCTTACGTAGGTGCCTATTCGCTATATAGTCTATTGTGTGGCAGGCAACTGACCAATACCATTCCAAATCAACTGTTCTACATCGAGATCAGTCACGGGTCAATTGTGTAAAATTTCTCGTGAAGATGGCGTCCATTTCGGTTTACTCTGTCGGTGTATGTTAGGAGCTCAAAAATCATTTGCTTGGATTGCTTAGACAGCTATCTTAGCTTAGAGAACTGGATTCACTTACGAAACCTAATATTTCTTGTGTCTTTTAAATTACAATATAAGTTATCACCTTTTTATCCGTGAAGCAGATCATTGAGGATGTACTTACGATACCATAGCTACGAGTATACTCATTAGGTATTTTGTGTATTGTAGGTATTGATGTTAGAAACCAAAGCCATGAATTAATGAACATAAAAGTCTTCCCATAAATGCTTAGTTACTTTTTAATTACAGCCGGCACTGGGTCGAGTGGCGGGAGGCCCATGGATTATAATGTAACAGAGCCATATGATCCATATTCACTGGAGCAAATTGTAGCAAATAACTCCAATTATCATAGTGGGCAAAATACCAGAGAAGATGAGAGCCGCAATCGGCAGCAGCACCGGCGTAATCCCCAGAGAAATAACCGAGATAGACCTATGGGATTTAAAATATTGGAGGAAATATCTCAGTCTGATAGCGCGGATATCATAGAGAAAATTAATCACCACAAACAGCTGTTCACTAACCTGCTGGAGACCCCGGTAGACAAAAAGAAAAATGACATATTTGCTTTAATGATGGACCTCATTAAAAACGTGTGGAAATCTTCGTTTGAAGAGTCCAAGAAAATACTTCTTCTTCAATTGTGCAATTCGAAATTCATAGATCACCTGCAGTTGTATTTAATGCATCTACCGTACTCTGACATACAGGATAAATATTTCAATAAGTATTACTGGACAAAAGAGAAGGAGTTTTGGGCAAACTTCATGACGTTCTGCGAATGTATTATAAACGTGTCGCCGTCGACTGCGGTGCGAAAGTGCGGGTCGTTGATCGAGGCGACCACGAAGAGCTGCCTAGAAGGCTTGAAGGACAGGCATAACTTCGAATTACCTGAAGACTATACAACGAGGATGACAAAAATACGGGACAGTATCAAAACATGTGATGAGGAACAAGTAAGTCTCAAGTTACATGCCAAGTGATGATGTAGCTAAGTGCCTAAGAGGGGTGGTTACGGTCGGCATCTGACAGCGAAAATTGTTACACATTTACTACTTAGGATACTGTTCAAAACGATGCTCGATATTGAATGAGTGTCGTTTGTTTTTCAGGTTCAAAAGAAGAAAATTGATGTGAACGAGACGGATGGCCCGAAGGAGAATTTCCGCGAGTTGAGTATCCTGCCGACGCCCGACGAGCTGGTGAATCGGCGGCCGTACCTGCGGCCCAACGTCGTCGACGGGAGCTACGAGGACAAGGAACATTATTTGGACGTGCAATTCAGATTGCTCCGAGAGGACTGCTTCGGCCCTCTTCGGGAAGGCATTCGTGAGTTTTTTCCTGGACCTCGGTCGCGTTTTCATCATATTGAAAGGAAATCATGGGGTTAACTAACTATAGTGTATTTGGTTAAGATTATCAAGTGGTTTGTGTTTATTTAATAGAGCCATTTATTTTGACAGATCAATTTATTGAGGAACCGAAGAGGAAGAAATTTGATCACATACGGTAAAATGTTGTTTGCATCCACATAAAGATCACTTTTATCGGCTATGCGCTGATTATTTTTCTAGCACATGGTGGATTTTCTAATATCTTTTTATTTATTTCAGTGTATACCCTAATGCCAAGTTTTTGGAGCCGTTTGTTTCGAAACAAAAGATTGGCTCTACTGTTCTTCTGGATGAGGCAACTATGAAGAGATTCAAGAAAGTAAACTGGGCGCATAGCAAACGATTTTTGTTTGGCTCACTCGTTCTATTCACTAAGGACAACTGTAAAAACTTTTTGATCGGGACCATCTTGGAGCGGGACGAGAAATATTTGAGTAAAGGACAGGTGTGAAACGAGAAACTTATCTACTGTTAGGTCGATAACAATAAGACAAAATGATAATGAATACAATTTAATAAAGTAAAACCTTTTTAATAATTCCCAACAACTTCATTACTGTTCAATGTTCATTATTAAAATCATAAGACCTTGAAAAAAATTGTTGAATAAAAACATTTGACTTTTTCAGTTGCCTGTGAACATCGTTAATGTAGCAGCAGAATCGACCAACCTATATAATGACGATTTGTACACCATGATAGAAAGTGAAGTGTACTTCGAACCCTACTACCATGTTCTTAAGGCACTTCAGGATCCTAATTTCCCTCAGCACATTGCAATGAGCAACTATATCGTCAACGTTCAAGTTAGTACCTACTCCGCAGTGCATAGCACCTACTGAAATATATTTCATTGGACTTTTATTAAAAATACTATAAAAAGTTTAACCTAACTCGATTCTTCGCTGCGCTCAAATTTCGACACATTATTGTGTTTGTCATTTCAAATGCTAATTAAACTGGTCACTTTTGTCTTTGCAGAAAATACCCGAAGCACCGGCCTATTTAAGTCCTGACACAACCTTCAAAGTGAAAACTATAGATCTTACGAAAGTTCAATTTACAGTTCTCCGAGATGAGACTTGGCCAACTGAGAAAATGCTAGGTTTAAATAGCACTCAGTACGAGGCGTACAAACTGGCGCTCACACACGAGTTCGCAGTAATTCAGGGACCACCAGGCACCGGCAAAACATTTCTCGGTGTGAAAATTGCCGAAACTCTCCTAAAGAACGTACCCTTTGCTCTGAACAGGTGTCGTATGTTGGTCATATGCTATACAAATCATGCCTTAGATCAATTTCTGGAAGCTTTGTTGCCTGTGACGCATTCCATGGCCCGCATTGGCGGCAGATCAAGAAACGAAGCATTGGAAAATTTAAATATCAATAATTTGAGGCGAAAAGCCAACAACAGCTATTTTCATGATAGGAGAATAAACCTCAAATTGGAAATTAGTGCATTAGAGCATGCACAAGCACGCGTAGACACATTGTACTCATCGGTCCTCAGTTACCAAACTGTGGTTGCTGTCGCCGAAGAGTGCAAAGTAATACAAAACTACTATAAGGGAAGCGGTATTCAGGATCCCTTGAAGCATTGGCTTTTTGATGACATTGATAATATTGAATTTGAACCTCTGTTAGAGCAACATATCGAAATTGAAGAAGAATTGGTGAATGAGGATGCGGACGTAGATATCTTCGACAGGGATGACGTCGTATTCGACGATTTGGACGATGACGATGTGCATATCGAAAAACGTAGTTTTGATTTCATAAAAACATCATTTTCACTATCTGAAGCCGAAGAAGAAATTAAGCAGCTTTTAATACGGTTTCAAATCAGCCGAGATGCTCATCATCCATTGCATAAACAAAGAGAATTGCAAGATGAAATATGTCATCTACATTCTCAAGTGAAACTATTCCAAGTAAGTATTATAGACCATTATTTTTTAAATTGATTGTGTAGCTATTATATTATATAGGTATTTGTACTAAATATTATTGTTTCCTATTTAAGGAAATGCAGCAGTATCGTTCTCGTGCTCCTAGGACCCTAAGGCTTACGGATGTGCATGATATAACAGCCATTCCGCGAATAGAGCGCTGGGCCTTGTATTTTAAATGGGCCGAACTCGCTATGGGAGATGTCAAGATAGAGATAAAGAATTTAGAGGTAAGTTTCATGGTAACAATTCTTTATAAAGGCTGAGCGAAAATTGAAAGCTCATTAACTATCGATTTATTTATAGAAAAAGTTACAATCGACCGCAGAGTCATACGAAGAAGCTAGAATGTTGGTAGACCTGGCGGTATTGAAGAAAACGCAAGTCATCGGGATGACGACCAGCGGAGCAGCGCGATTGAGGAAATTGTTGGCAGAAATAGCTCCTCCAATAGGTTCGAATTTCAATTTAAAATTTGTGCGTAATTCATTTAAGAATCATGAATATTTAAAACTGCTGTTAGGTATTTTGACCATATTTGCATCAACGTGAGGATTAATGCTCGTTTGTTGTATTTCCAGTGGTGGTAGAAGAAGCAGCAGAAGTCTTGGAAGCTCACATCGTGACTTCTCTTACACAGAGCTGCCAACACCTCATCCTTATCGGTGGGTAATGGACTGGGAAATTCGACCTAAAATCATAACTATTTGGTCACTAAAGTAAGAGTTGGATTAGTGACAGCTTAGCAATGAAATGAAATGAAAGACCAGCAGCTGTGGCGTTTGGCAGTTGGTTTCAACAGGCGGTTGGCTTGGGAAGGGCTTACGCGGCAATTTACGCGGATTGTCAGAAAAAAGGCAAGACGGATTCGAGAAAAGCCAAGTACTGATGATACAAGCAGCACAAATATGTTGTGTGGTGGTCGGTGGCTTTCTTTAGAAGAAGATAACACGCAGATATCTACAGCCTAAGCAATCATTTAATTTCTAGCTATACTTACTGGGTAAAAGCCACGCATTACATTCTTCATACTGTTTCAGGGGATCATCAACAGCTGCGCCCGTCTGCTGCCTACATGAGGCTTGCGCGTCACTACAACCTCGAGGTTACTAATTTCAACAATTATTTTTGTTGAATGACCTAAATTTACCTTATTATAGTAGTAGTGGACACTACTAGTGGAGACAACTTCCACCCCAAACCATTCATTCTATGGCAAACCCCGAAAAAAATAAACACAAAAATTCAATTACAGTTAAATTTCGAACAGGTTATAGAAATATTAGAAATTAACTCGTCAAATTCAAATTCAATAATTTATTCAACTAATTGACCACATAGGGGCACTTTTACACGTCAGAAAAAGAATTTACCAGCGCTTCCTAGAACCATTGCTTGAGAAGAAGCGCCGCAACAAACTCAAGCAGAAGGTCAGATCTCAGTTCACTTCGTGGGTTCCCGTGGACCCGGATTCTAGCATTAAAACAACATAATGAGGGCCACCGTAATCCTGATCACCAGTTGGCGTCGCCGTGCGATGAGGTGTAGGCTGTCAATGACAAAGTTGTCATTTCATACATTAGTGTCAACGTCGCTGTGACATTTGAGGTTTCTGAGACCTCGGTGTGGCCAATTTAGTTTATACTTTATGTGGCACTAGCTTTTCCCCGCAACTTCGTATGCGCAGAAATATTAAAATGAAAAATCCCGTTTTTCCCCCGTTCCCGTGGGAATTTCGGGAAATCCTTTCTTAGCGGATGCCTACGTCATAACATCTACCTGCATGCCAAATTTCAGCCCGATCCGTCCAGTGGTTTGGGCTGTGCGTTGATAGATCACTATGTCAATCAGTCAGTCAGTCACCTTTGAGTTATATATATTTAGACTAGCTTCTGCCCGCGACTTCGTCCGCGTGGAACTTGACTTGATAGTTTCTTTTAATTTTCAATTACCAGCCGCGACTTCTTCTACAGAATTATTATTTATTATATGTATAGATTTTTCATTTTTTTCTCTGATTTTTAATCTCTTATGAATAAATAGTTTAGTGCCAAAATTCATTATTTAGGTAATAGCAGACTGGTTTAAAGAATGTTTTAGTGAACTCATCAATCATTTCCTTTTTACTGGACAAGAGGCAGGTAATCTAACAGTAGGTAATCTGCATAACATGTTTCTTGAAAGTGTTTGTAATCTAGGATTATAAAATAATTTTTCCCATTCCCGTGGGAATATCGGGAAATCCTTTCTTAGTGCTCCCCTACGCTCCCCAAGAAAACTGCATGCCAAACTTCAGCTCTCTACGGTGATCCCCGCGACCTAAACATTAAAATGTAAAAATACCATTTTTTCCCGTTCCCGTGGGAATTTCGGGAAGTCCTTTCTTAGTGCTCCCCTACGCTCCACAAGGAACCAGCATGCCAAATTTCAGATCCGTACGATGTTTCCCGCGACTTCGTACGCGCCTAAAAATTTAAATGTATAAATCCCTTTTTTCCCATTCCCGTGAGAATTTCGGGAAATCCTTTCTTAGTGCTCCCCTACGCTCCCCAAGGAACCTGTATGCCAAATTTCAGCTCTCTACGACCAGTATTTTCGGCTCTGCGTTGATATGTCAGTTAGTCAGTCAGTTCCTTTTTTTATATATTTAGATAGATAGCAGTTTCCCGCGACTTCGTACGCGCCTAAACATTAAAATGTAAAAATCCCATTTTTCCCGTTCCCGTGGGAATATCGGGAAATCCTTTCATAGTGCTCCCCTACGTTCCCCAAGGAACCAGCATGCCAAATTTCACCTCTCTACGATGATCCCCGCGACTTCGTACGCGCCTAAACATTAAAATGTAAAAATCCCTTTTTTTCCCGTTCCCGTGGGTATTTCAGGAAATCCTTTCTTAGTGCTCCCCTACGCTCCCCAAGGAACCTGCATGCCAAATTTCAGCTCTCTACGACCAGCAGTTTCGGCTCTGCGTTGATATGTCAGTCAGTCAGTCAGTCAGTCAGTTTCTTCTTTTATATATTTAGATAGATAGATAGCTGTTTCCCGCGACTTCGTACGCGCCTAAACATTAAAATGTAAAAATCCCATTTTTCCCGTTCCCGTGGGAATATCGGGAAATCCTTTCTTAGTGCTCCCTTACGCTCCCCAAGGAACCTGCATGCCAAATTTCATCTCTCTACGATGATCCCCGCGACTGCGGACGCGCCTTAAAATGTAATAAACCAATTTTTTCCCGTTCCCGTAAGAATTTCGGGAAGTCCCTTCTTAGTGCTCTCCTACGCTCCCCAAGGAACCTGCATGCCAAATTTCAGCTCTCTACGATGATCCCCGCGACTACGTACGCGCCTTAAAATGTAAAAAAAACATTTTTCCCGTTCCCGTGGGAATATCGGGAAATCCTTTCATAGTGCTCCCCTACGCTCCCCAAGGAACCTGCATGCCAAATTTCAGATCTCTACGATGTTTCCCGCGACTTCGTACGCGCCTAAACATTAAAATGTAAAAATCCCATTTTCCCGTTCCCGTGGGAATATCGGAAAATCCTTTCATAGTGCTCCCCTGCGCTCCCCAAAGAACCTGCATGCCAAATTTCATCTCTCTACGATGATCCCCGCGACTACGTACGCGCCTTAAAATGTAATAAGCCCATTTTTTCCCGTTCCCGTAGAAATTTCGGGAAGTCCTTTCTTAGTGCTCCCCTACGCTCCCAAAGGAACCTGCATGCCAAATTTCAGCTCTCTACGATGATCCCCGCGACATCGTACGCGCCTTAAAATGTAAAAAAAACATTTTTTCCCGTTCCCGTGGGAATTTCGGGAAGTCCTTCCTTAGTGCTCCCCTACGCTCCCCAAGGAACCTGCATGCCAAATTTCAGATCTCTACGATGTTTCCCGCGACTTCGTACGCGCCTAAACATTAAAATTTAAAAATCCCTTTTTTCCCGTTCCCGTGGGAATTTTGCAAAATCCTTTCTTAGCGGATGCTTACGTCATAACATCTACCTGCATGCCAAATTTCAGCCCGATCCGTCCAGTGGTTTGGGCTGTGCGTTGATAGATCACTATATCAGTCAGTCAGTCAGTCAGTCAGTCAGTCACCTTTGAGTTTTATATATTTAGATGTGCTTAATTGGCAACACTGCTCTAGCGGCGATTAATTCCGGACAGGTGTCACTATTCGAGCGCATGATCCTGAACGATGTGCACAGTCGGCGGCTGGGCGTGCAGCACCGCATGCGGCCCGAGATCGCGGCGTTGGTGTCGCCACACATTTACCCCGAACTACGGAACCATCCGTCCGTCGAAGAGTTCCCGCCTGTCCGCGGCGTGGCGCATAACCTGTTCTTCTTCACCCACGAGAAGGCTGAACAGGTTTGCACTTTTTTTTCATTTTCTGATTTCCGGCCAACAATAATAATATAAGCGTTAACATTATAATGTTAGCGCCAGCTATATGTTAGCCAAGGTGATAGCTATGTCAGACATCCTATCCCAACTCTCCGAAACTGGTTGGCTAGGAGGATACAATTAAACTTCCATCAGCCACTCTCTCGCTTCATATGCCAATGCAAGGCACAAGACTCCAGGATTTGTACATCCTGAAAATCTATTTGTATTTTTGTGGACATCTATTATTTGGATGTTTAGTATTTATATATGTATGTATTTCTCTATATAAGTATTTATATCGTTGTCTAGCACCCATAATACAAGCGTCGCTTTAGTTTGGGGTTAGGTCAATTTGTGTTAATTATCCCAAGATATTATTGGCTTTGTTAACTGTATTTTTACTTCTTTGCATACTTGTTTACTGTATTGCCGTTGATGCCCCTAATAAAAAAAAAAACTGTGCACGTAGAGAGGAGGAGTGTTGGAATCCAAACGAAGTTTTACTTCAGCTTCATCACATGCCCAGTCAGGTCTTTGAAATCTCTATCCTTCTTCATGAATTTGACCGCTTGTAATTTTGAATATCGCTTGCAGTGCGAGGACGACAGCTCAAGTCGCAAGAACACCTACGAGGGGGACATGGTATTGCGCCTGGCGAACTATTTGATGCAGCAGGACTACAGGCCCGAGGACGTCACCATTCTCGCCGCTTACTCGGGCCAGATGTTCTATCTGCGAAAGGTCAGTGTCGATCTGAGTGTCTTGGAATTTACTATAATTTGTAGTTACGGTGGTTGTAAGCCTAGTGGTTTGACCTACCGCCTCTCATGCAGAGGGTCGGGGGTTCGAGCCCTGCTTGCAATTCAAAGACGTGTGTGAAGTCCTCAATCCGCTGGGGCGGCGTGGGGATTATGTAGTCCATACCCTCTCGTGATGAGAGGCCTGTGCCCAGTAAGTTTTGGGAAATAAATAGGCTGTTGTTGTGTGTACGGAGTTGTATTTTCCACTAATCATCAAGTAGTAACTTGTTCTTTTTCAAGTACTAACCAAAATTTATCTTTTCAGCAACGGCCATTATACGCTCATCTGTCGAACGTAAAGATCACCGTACTGGACAATTACCAAGGAGAGGAGTCCAAGATCATTCTGCTGTCACTTGTGAGAAATAACGCGAACGACAGTATCGGCTTTCTAGCCACAGAAAACAGGATCTGTGTCGCTCTGTCTAGAGCAAGAGAAGGTAAGAACGTGGTCAGTGCCGGATTAAGCTAGCGCGGGGCCCGTAGCCAATTGAGTCAAGGGGTCCTTTTTTACCAGCTCAGCTAACGCAGCTCAGGCTAAATACACATACTTAACACACACTAAATAGACATAGTTACTTATACAAGTAAAGAAGCGATGACATGACCAATGACCTAAGAAACTCTTCGTGCACGTGAACCGGACTTCTCAATTGTTTCGGGAAAAAAGTAGTACCTTACATTCATTTGTCGAAATATTGGAAATATTTAAATTGATATTTTTTTGCGGTCAGAAAGTGTGGTGCGCTGGGAGCGCGAGGCCCCCAAACGCGCGGGGCCTGTAGTATTTGCTACTCCTGCTATATGGTTAATCCGTCACTGAACGTGGTAAGAACCATAGGATCGCAAAATATACACCTCTAGAGGCAAGAGCGACACTTCTTGAGAGAACTCCTCTACCGTAGGCTTGACTTTTGTTTTAATCGACAGGGTTCTACATTTTCGGTAACATCGAGATACTGAAAAGGAAGTCGACATTGTGGACAAACATAGCGAAAACTTTGGCCGACAATGGATCCCTCGGAACGAGTTTGATGTTGAAATGCTCCAATCATGTAGGCCAGATTACTACGGTTTGTATTTTTTAGATTTTCGCTAGAATAGAGACTTTGTGGCATCCATAGGTACACAGTCACATTATTGAAACTGCATTCAAAATGTAAAAGCCCTTGTGAAAGTGTCAAAAGCAGGAAACATATACCTCATCCTGTGCGTCTATTTGAGTTCACGAAGTGATTCTATAGCGTATGGAAAAGGAATCCCCATCACTTCTCGCTCTCGGGTAAACCTGTTATTCAGGATAGCATTAGCAAAACGCACGGATGGATAGTGTGCTTCTTGAAATTGTATTGTATCAGTAATTTGCTCTCGTAAAATTTGGGAGACTGTTTATCCTTATTTCGGATACGGTAAATCCTATAATCCTATGTATGGACTCAAATGTTATTTAGTACTGTAATTATTGATTGTAACTGTTATTTTTTAGATTGAGAAAGTGGATGATTTCGTGAAGGTGCCCGAAGGTGGTTGCTTCATGGACTGCAAATACAACTTGCCCTGTGGCCACGCCTGCCCTCGCGTCTGCCATACCTACGACCTTGTGCACGCCAAAATCAAATGTATTAAAGATTGCGACAGGTGCGTGCTTTATTTGTGAAAGCCCCCCTTTATCACTCAAGCCATGTGTCTACATTTTAAAATTAGTTTATAAGACGACAAAGTTACACATGATGTTCGATGCAGTCATTGTTTTCATTGACACGTCAGCAAACAGAATCTTTAACTTTTTTAAACGAATTTATTATTTCAGATACCTCACAAGTCACAATTTTGGTCGGGTAAACTAAACGTATCGCATTCAGTTTGCTGTTAAGAATACCTTTTACCTCTTGAGAATAGTTTGCCAAAAACTGACCTTTACCAAAATTGAGACTTAATTAATAAATAATCGATCCGAATGTTCACGAAGTTGAACTTTCGAACCACTATTTACAGAACAGTGGAATCGCCTGAGCATGAGATTAAAGTTACTAATGCTTCTCTTTGAAACACAACAGGAAAATATGCGAGATCGAAAACCACAAGTGTCCTCTGAGATGCGCCGTGCCATGTCAGCCGTGCAAACGTTACGTGGAGAAATCCCTGCCGTGCGGGCACAGCATGGTGATTCCCTGCCACAAGGAGCCTGGTGACCCAAGTATACACTGCACCTTCGTGGTGTCCGTCACTCTGCCGGATTGCGGCCATGAGGTGAGAAAATCCAAATTGGCATTGCAAAACGGGTTGCTCCCAAGTCTTGATGAAGTTATTCCGTCAAGAACTTCAGAAGGGATAGATTCATAAAGCGACGTCTTTTGACATCGAATACCTATTCTTACTTTCATTAACGATACTTTAATATCATTATTTCGACCGTTAACTTTTCGATCGTCTTAGGTAACTATCTCTCATAGGAAGGGAATATGTTCTTGTGATCTTTAAGGCCAGTAAGGTCTTCATCCTTTTCAAACCTTACCTTAGCCTTTGAAACTATCATCATCTTAAAACCAAATGCTGTTGTAAAATTTAGGGCACAGTTTTTTTATACAAAATTCCCTGTGACTAAGCTGATAAGTGGGACCACGATTTCAGGCCAAGAAAGCGTGTTCAATGAAGATATCTGAAGTGAAGTGCAAAGAAAAGTGTCCGAACAGCCGGCTCGCGTGCGGCCACGCTTGCCGCCGCACCTGCCACGTCACCGACGACCCGGAACACGAAAGGGTAAGCTAACAACAAATATGAAGTTGCATCATACTACAAAGTAGTTCCTTTGGACAAGTTCCAATCTTACCAGAAGGAACAATCAGTCGAAACTAGATTTCAGATAGAGAAGGCAATGCAAAGACCAGGCTTAGGTGGTTGAATTTAGTTGCATTACAATGTTCTAAATAACAAAAATGTCTTCTCATTTTCAGTATACGTGTTTGAGGCCGTGTCCGAAAGCAAGAAAAGGCTGCACGGCTAATCTGGAAGGCGATCTCGGTGAACATAAATGCCTCCGATCTTGTTTCGAAGAATGCCTCGATTGCAACGTCCAGGTTAGTATTTTAAGGTTAAAAAACTCCATCCATGCTTAAGCATCCTACTTATTTGTAACCTACCATTTCCTAACGAATGCTGCGAACCCAATAAATTCATGATCGCAGAAACAAGTTAACGAGTCGTCACATGGATCACTTTACCGCATCATGAACATTATCAGGTTATCAAGAAAAGGAGCGGGTGCAGGCACTCGAAGCGAGTGGCATGTCACGAAAACCCGGATGAAACTCCCTGCAGAGAGAAGTGCGCTCGCTCACTTCCTTGCAGCCATCACTGCAAGAAACTCTGCTTCGAGCAATGCGGAGACTGCCAGCAAAAGGTATTTGTAGTTTTAAATAGTTACCATCAAAATGAAGTTTTCAAAGCCATCAAAATAACGTGGAACTTGCACATTATTTACACAGGTAAAGAAGACAGTACCGGGCTGCTTGCATGAAATAGAAATAGCCTGCGGAAAAACGCCGACCCGCGCCGACTGCAAGCGCAAATGCGAGCGAATGAAGAGTTGCGGCCACGTTTGCACGGGCCGCTGCGACAAACCGTGTGATGAGACCAAATGCAACAAACTCATGGACCGGGATTTCGACTCACCCTGCGGCCACAAAGTCAAGATTCCGTGCCACGTCTACGGAAGCATGATGGCCGGTAAATATTTTACTGTGGGTTTTGGAAAACACCCTGGTCCAACAGATAATTCAATGATGTGTTTGTCATTTTTAGGGTTCCGAAGTCCATAAGGAACCCTTATAGTTTCGCCATGTCCGTCCGTCTGTCCGCACTATTGCTCGGAGATGCTTAGGTCTAGAGAGCTGTAATTTGGCATGAATATGCATATTAGTTATGCTGACAAAGTGGTACAATAAAATTTTGAAATATATTTTTTTATAGGGTACCTCCCCTACTCGTAAAGTGGGGATGTAATTTTTTTTCTTGCATACCCCATGGTGCGGCATATCGTTGAATATTGTGGGTTTGTTAAAACCATTTTTTGATTAAGTGATGCGTTTGTGAAATATTAAGCTTTAAAGTGCTATTTTTTGTTAGAGTCACGTGTCCCCCCCAGCTGCCAGCTAAATGGTGGTATTTGGATGGCTGAAAAAAAATCACGGTTGTGGCATATATAACGTAGTTGAAAGGAAAACTATCAGAGCTAAGTAGGCTGTACAAACTTACGAGTAATAGTCGACCAACTTATAATGATGATTTTTCTCGAGCGGCAGGGGAGTCGGGCGGGCACGTCATACCACAGGCTAGCTAGATGCTAATAAGTCTTAGAAAGGTACTGTGGGCATCGTCAACTTCGGAACCCTATAATTTGCGCGTGGCCCGACACGCACTTGGCCGGTTTTTACATTTTCTTCTACACATGCCAATCTTTAAACTTACATAGACTATGACATTGTTGCGGCGCTTCTTCTCAAGCAATGGTTCTAGGAAGCGCTGGTAAATTCATTTTCTGACGTGTACCTAAAAGTGCCCCATTTTGGTCAATTTGCTGAATAAATGCCTGAACTGAATTGATGATACGTCAGTAGTAATAGTAAGTGTAGACGTAGACTTGGTTTGGTTCTTATACCTTGTGCAGCTTTATGTTATCGAGTGTTAAATTTTGCTTATAAATGTTACTCCAGGCGGTGTAAAAGCGGAGGTTCTCCTGTCGTACTGCACGGCTCCGTGTGGAGTCCTGCTGCGCTGCAAGCACGCGTGCGGGGGCACTTGCTCCACCTGCCACCAGGGCCGCCTGCACGCGCCGTGCGCCGCCACCTGCCACCAGCTCAACATCTGCGGCCATCAGTAAGTAGCACTGCCATGCCGAGTGGCTCCTTTCGGAGTCCTGCCGCCTGCAACCACCCGTGCGGCGGCACTACTTATATATCTTGGGACATTTCACACATATTGACCTAGCCCCAAACTAAGCAAAGCTTGTACTATGGGTGCTAGACAACGATATAAATACTTATATAGAGAAATACATACATATATAAATACTAACATCCATGACTCGAGCACAAACATTCGTGTTCATCACACAAAGTTTGCCCTGAGCGGGACTCGAACCCGCGACCATCGGAACAGAAGGCAGGGTCACTACCAACTGGACCAATCTGGCCGTCAAACTTACCACGAGAGCTACGTGCACGTGCCAACTAAGTAACACTATTATCGTACCTACTGCAAGCAGTACGGCCTATTTAATTTACGTCCCTCTGCTCAGCACAGGTCCCCTCTCAACAGGAATAATCTTGGTGATACATAATAACAACGAGAAACCATACGAGAAGATTGGATTTATTCAACATTAAAATTAGTATAGTGTGACTGACAAATTATATTAGGTAGCTCCATGGAAACAGCCATAGAGTAATACGTCATTCACCCTCCGTTAAGGATGTCTGATAGTCCTTGAGGTAGGCTGGTGGATGCCTAACACGCGTAGAGTGCCTGGCTTCTTGCTGGATAGCATCTGTTGGAGTGGGAACCTCTATATCCGTCGGATCAATGTCATTCCCAGAAACAGAATCATTTCCTACATTTGCCTGAGCATCAGACCAGGATGTATCGTTGTCTTCCGCATTTGAGGATATGCCGTCTTCCTCATTCGAAGGCAGTGGGGCTAAATGCCTATTTGATATGGTGCCTTTTCTACCATCAGAATATCTGACATACGGGTAGTTTGGATTACTTTGTAGCAGCTGTCCCTCCTCTACGACAGGTTCGAATTTCGAATGAAGTACAGCTCTTTTTATAAGGATAGGGCCCGGCCTAGAGTAGTAAGCCACGCTGGCAACGACACCCCATTCGGACTTCTTCTTGCATGGTTGAACATTCTTTCATGTGGAGTGGCATTCGTCGCCGTGCACAACAGTGATCGTATCGAGTGCAGGGCTAGTGGTAAGACTTTCTCCCAATGTATTATATCCATACTTTTAGATTTCAAGCTTAGTTGGATCGTCCTCCAAAGGGTACCGTTAAGCCTTTCCACTTGGCCGTTGCCTTGTGGATTGTATGGTGTAGTTCTGCTACAAGCAACTCCGAGTGATACCAGATACTGTGTTATTTCTTGAGACATAAAAGATGTACCTCTATCAGAGTGGATGTACATCGGAGTTCCGAAAATGTAGAAGATTTGATTTAGGCAGTCTATAACGGTTGTGGACGTCATGTCTTTACAAGGGAATGCGAAAGGGAATCGGCTTCTGTCGTCAATGACAGTAAGTAAGTATTTGTTTTGTGATCTAGATGGCAATGGACCTTTGAAATCAATGTTGAGTCTTTCTAAAGGGGCGGTAGCTTTAATGAGGTGGCCGTTTAATCGAGCATATCGAGGTTTAATTTCGGCACACACCCGGCAATTCGCTGTCATTTGTCGAATGTCATTAATTGAATACGGTAGATATTTCGACCGCGCCCAGTGATTCATACGGACAATTCCTGGATGGCAAAGATTATCATGTAAAGTTTTTAGATTATCCGTGTCCATATGCGCACAGACTCTTGTCAACGCATCAGCAACTTTGTTTTCTTTACCTGGGCGGTAAATAAAGTCGTACTTAAAGCAAGACATCTCTAGCCTCCAACGTTCGATTTTCTCATTCTTTATCTTGCTTGAGTGCGATTGGTTGAACATGAATGAGACTGACTGTTGATCCGTTATCAGCAAGAAATGTCTCCCAATCAGGTAATGACGCCACTTACGTAGAGCTTCAACAATAGCGGCCGCTTCTTTTTCAATGGAGGATTGCCGTCGCTCCGAGTCAATTAGTGAGCGGGAGAAAAATGCTACAGGCTGGCCGTTTTGAGACAGGGAAGCAGCAAGCGCATTTTCCGACGCATCGGTTTCTACCGTGAACGTAGCTTTTTCATCTATAGCTGAAAGTGATGTCTTTGCGATATCAATTTTTAAGGTGTTAAATATGGTTGTTTGAGATTGTGAAAGAGGGAATGTGCTTACTATGAGAAGTGGCTTAATTTTTTCTGAAAAATTTTGTATCCACCTTGAGTAGTGAGCGAAGAGTCCCAGTGCTCGTTTTAAAGCGGCTGCGTTTTGTGGTGCGGGTAGATCGAGAAGCGGTTTCAGTCTGCTTTCGTCTGGCCGGATCGTATTATTATGTATAGTACTTATAGCCGAGAAGATTGATTGATTCCTTGTTGAATACACATTTGTTTTCATTTAGTGTCAGATGATATTTAGCGGCTGCTTCTGTAAACTTGGCCAGGTTCAGATCGTGCTCCTCTTTTGTCGCTCCGCAGGCGGTCACGTCATCTAAATAAGCGTATATACCTTTCAGGGCTTCTTTCTCGATGATGTAATTTAAGGCACGCTGGAAGGCCGCGACACCGTTAGTCACCCCAAAGGGTATTCTCGTAAATTGATAAAGCTTACCATTTGCTTCAAAAGCCGTGTAAATACGCTCTTTTTGAACAATGGGTATTTGATGATAGGCACTTTTTAGATCGATTTGACTGAAATGGTTGTATTTAGCCACTTTGGCTACGAGCAACTCTATCTTGGGTAATGGAAAGGCATCCAATTCAGTGTACTTATTTATAGTTCGTGAGTAATCTATGACAAGTCTTTTCTTATGAAATCCTCCTCCTACGAGTACAATGAGGACTTGAGCCCGCCAGGGAGAGTTGCTTGGCTCAATGATTCCATCTTTAAGCAGTTTTGTGATTTCTGCGGAAATAAATCTTTCGTCTTCTTCATTGCGATGCCTGGATCGGACTGCGATAGGTTTAGTTGCGGGTGAAGAGTAAATAGGGAAGCTGGAGGCACCGACGCAAAAAAAAATGCTTATCTAAATGAGACAAAGTTATTACACTTAGCAGTCTACAGGCATCGGCAAGGAAATTCAGCGGTGGCCTTCGATGCGCAGAGGTCGAAAATATGGTCTCATTGGCAGAGGGGCGCGGGACGTCGAATGCGCAATGTCGTCGTGCGCGCACCCTTATTGGCCCTTCAGTCGTAAACATGCGCAGAAATCCCCTCTACTTTCGCTCACCGCTCAAGATCCGTGCCGGCACGTATAACTTCTGTTTGTTAACTTGGAAACTGTAACTTGCAAGGGGTCTAAGGGTGGGTTGCTTCAATTATTTTTAAGATTAAGAAGAGGCCGGTCCATATGTTACGACATTTTAAACGGAATAGCATTCGTAAAAGTTTGCACAGTGGAGGAAATGATGTTTTTGTATGGACGGCTCGGCTGCTATATTTAACGTTGACGAGTCCTTCAAACGTGGTGGATGCAACTTGAGCTAAGTGTGCATTTATGTCTTTTAGATGCGAGGAGCCCTGCAACCAAGTGTGCCCGCCCTGCAAGAAGCGCTGCGAGGTGAAGTGCAAACACTCACAGTGCGGCAAGCAGTGCGGCGCGCCCTGCCCGCCTTGCACGGTTCGTACTTCAATTAAAGTTATCAATAAATATTATACGGAAACACTTGATATGCAGATGCGATATGTGCGATAGTTGTAAAAAAGCTGGCCACAAACCATATTTTACCAACACCAACCCAACCACCAACCAACCAACCAACATTATACCAACATTTCAGGAGCCGGATTGCAGTCGCGCATGCGAGCACTCGCGCTGCTCCCGGCCCTGCGGCGCCGCGTGCGACCGCGCGCCCTGCTCGCGGCCCTGCCCCGAGCTGCAAGCCTGCGGACACCCGTGCCGCGGGCTCTGCGGCGAGCCCTGCCCGAGGGCCTGCAAGATCTGCGACCCCGAACACTTCCCCACGGACCTACTCGGCGACCCTTACGAGGACGACGACAAGTTTGTATTTCATATTCACTAGTCCTTTACTTCCTACTGCCCCAAGCTGCAAGCCGGCACCCGAGACGCCAAGCCCTGCCCTAGGGCTTGCAAGATCTGCGACCCCGAACCAGGCCTCCGTCACTCGCCCAAGGCCACGCGTTACATGCTTACCGCTCGGCGTATCGCCCACGATACAACCGACAGAGGGCCGCCGCACGCCCGCCCCGCCTCAGCGCTCGCACCGCACGTTTCCCGCGCTTACTCGTCGAAACGCCGAAACCACGTAATTATTGAGCAGTGAATGGTGTCAATGTCAAAATAAAAATTCAATATGTATTAATTATTTACGCGATTTAGGATATTTTCAACGATAAAATTTCATAACTGAGAATTCAGAGAGGGAAAAAAATGTATAGGTGAATCATTTTATAAAATGTGTAATAAAATGTCGAACGGACCCTTCGCATTATGTGTTATACTCGTGGTCTTTGCATTGATTTGATTCCAGATGTTTTTTTTTAAGTAATTACATATTGGTATTATTCTGTTCTCTGATAACCAGCCATTATGAGTTTTTACAAAAAAAACCAGATCTACCGATCTACGTATAAATAAGATACGTATCTCCGTGTACACGTAGCTACGTATCTTAATTACACGTAGCCGAATCACACGGAGCAAACGGAGCGGATCTCCGATGCCGAGTAACACGGCAACGGAGATTCGGCTACGGGTACACGAAACACGGTCACGACCAGGAGCACTAGTTACAACCCTTGCACATTCGTGCGATGACGCGCTTGCACGTGAGTCGCGCGGCGGGCAACACAATCGCCACTCTTTGTGCGCATACTTATGGTGCATTTCTTCTCGCTGCGAACAGCAGATATTATTATTAAGATTTTGTAGGCTATTATAGCGTAGGTATTTTCGCTTTCGTACGAGAGTGACGTATCTGTTACGTAGTAACTATTTATTAATCTGTGCCCGAACACTTCCCTACGGACTAACTCGGCGACCCTTACGATTTGTATTAATATTCACTAGTTCCTTACTTCCGACTTTACATCTAGTGATTATTTAACCATAGGTAGAGATCTTCTACTATCTAAAGTCCCGCGCCTTCACATTTCAAAACGCTTCAATGTATTTAAAAAGCACCACCAACACTCTCAACACATGTGTGCGTGCTGAGACAGCCATCAACTATGCGTTGAGAGTGTTGATGGTGCTTTTTAAATAATAATGAAAGAAATGAAGCGTTTTGAAATGTGAAGGCGCAGGACTTTAGATAGTACTTAGAAGATCTCTACACGTCGTAAGAAGCCTTGAAGAAAAGTCGGTGATAAATGTATATTTATTTAGTCCACGTGAGAAGAAATATAATAGAAAATAGAAACATTAATCTCCTCCACCCCCACCATTTCAGGGTTTAAATTTTTCAAGAGTTTTATAGTGTTAAAACAGTGAGTGTTGAATAATACCTAAAAAATTCTTAGTACTCAATTCAAACTCACCACCACCACCACAGCACACTATTTACATCCCACTGCTGGGCAAAGGCCTCCTCTCATCAAGAGATTCAAAGCTAAGTAGATAGTTATTTTGAGTTATCTAAAACACAGCGATGTTATCTTTCTTCTCTTTTTCTTCTTGATTCCTACGAAATATTCTGTTAAAATTATAATGAATGAAATGTACCTTATACCTATTGTTTTAGACTTGTCCAGCTTCAAGACTGCCAGCACATTTTGGATGTGGACAACTTGGACAATTTGATGAAGAGCGAAACGGAGACTATCCAAATCAAAGGTTGCCCATTTTGCCGCCAGCCCATCGTCAACACCTACCGCTACAAAGACATCATCAACAAACTGTTGAAAAATGACTTCAACCCCATCAAGGAGAAAGTCTACGGATCCATCAAACAGAGAAATTTGAAAAGAGAAGAGCTGAGAAAAAAAGTTTTACGTCTTGAAACATCACAAGGAATTGCTTTAGGTAAAAATGTTACCTTAATTTACTGCCATCAATAATTCACAATCTGCGCACAATCTACTCCCTGCAGCTTATTTTTGCGAATTATTGTCTTTATTGTAAATTATGATATTAATATAGAAACTAAACTAATAATAAATAGCTAAAAATCTTTAGTTACCCGTTTAATATTAAACATTCTTCTTTTTTGTTTACAGTAAACAAGCATTGGAAGTTTGCATTTGACATAATAAATAATTCGATACAACAAAAAGATAGAAACACTTCGCTTCTACACTTGGAAATGTATCATATCTACTTGGACATATTGGAAAACGTGGGAGCCTATTATAGAAAATATAGAACGAACAAAATAAACGAACTGAAAACTGAAGTCGAAGATCAGGTGAAATTGATCTGCGTCACTCTAGCTCGTAACAAGCAGAAGATTAGCCAGCAACAACAGTTAGATATCGGGAACGAGTTGAAACGTCTGAACTCCATGATCCAATTGGCTACTATCATTGACAATGTGAGCTATAAGAGCTCAAAAAGCGCGAGTAACGTAGCACAAGCTGGTGAAGAGGCGAGCGAGGCTATATTGAGCCGGCGTACTTTCGACGAAGGGAAGGCAGTGGAATGTCTTACGAAGCTTCAGACTGTGGTGAAGTTGTCTGGTATCGCAAGTAAAGAGGAGCGCGATATGGTCGTCAGAGCTATAGGGTTGAAGGCGGGGCATTGGTACAAGTGTCCGAACGGGCATTACTACTGTATCGGGGATTGCGGTGGGGCTATGCAGTTGGCGAAGTGTCCAGATTGCGGGGCGGCCGTAGGCGGTCAGAACCACGCGCTCACGGCCGGCAACCAGCACGCGGGCGAGTTGGACGGCTCGCGCTTCGCCGCCTGGTCCCAGGAGGCCCAAAACATGATGAACTACCGTTTCGATTAGATTCTATTGAAGGAACGCGAAACTGCGACTCGTCTTTTTCAGTGGTCAAGACCTTAGTTTTATGAAAATTAACTATTAATCTGAAATTAATTAGAAAAGTTTTTTTTATGATGGCAAGATTATACTCGTATTTTATTATATTTGACGATATGTGAAATATGGCGCAATTATCACAAAAAGTATAGTAGGAAATAGATTTCAAAGCCCAAATTCGTGAATTTGCACATCACTGAAATAATTATTGAATAATGGCGCTGTTGATTGTAGCTTAACTTATAAGTACATAAAATTAAATTTTAAATTGAGCTTTTACATTATAGATTAAATAGTAGTAATTATCAAATAAATATTATCAGCTGCATTGTTTATTAAAATTGTTAAATGCTGTATTTGTATCCAAAATAATTATTATGTAGACTTGTATTTTACTGAATAAAATTTGTTTAATATAATTACGTGTGTTATTGGATTACATTTTGTTCGTGCTCCGGCAGACCACTTAAGTCGTGAATGAAAAAATCGTTCCTTCCACTTCCTTTTATTGAAAAACTAGAAAGTGATAATGATAATACAATACGGCATGTCATGTACAAAATGCTAGCGCGCTAACCTTACTATTACTGTTTAAAGAGCTAAAACAAAAAACCGGCCAAGTGCGTGTCGGGCCACGCGCAAAGTATAGGGTTCCGAAGTTGACGATGCCCACAGTACCTTTCTAAGACTTATTTAGCATCTAGCTAGCCTGTGGTATGACGTGCCTGCCCGACGCCCCTGCCGCGCTCGAGAAAAATCATTGGTTTTTACCCGACTGCGCACCGCAAAGGAGGGTTATGTGTTTACCTGTCTATGTATGTATGTATGTATGTATGTATGTATGTATGTATGTATGTATGTTTGTTCCTTTGTGGCACACTAGAGATCAAACGCGTGGGTCGATTTTAATGAATCATACGTCAATCGATTCGTCTGAATCGCGCGAGTGTCACTGAAGATATGAAATCAATCAAAATTCAAAATGGCGGCCACCAGACGCCGTATTGTACAAAATAAAAAAATAAAAGTCAACCAACTATGGCATGTGAGGTATCGTTGAATAGGTATTTAAAAATCATTATTAAGTTTCTTTGACCATTTTTCAGACAAAAGAACCGTTTATGATTTATAACGATTCAAAGTTCCTTTATTAACCACGTAAAGTAGGTACCTATCCACCCAGTAGGAAAACCGTTCGAATTAGCAACACAGGAAATAATCTAGACCAACGAGTCTTCAAGCAGGTCACGACGACTATAAAATAATAATAATGTCTAAATATATAAAACTCAAAGGTGACTGACTGACTGACTGACTGATATAGTGATCTATCAACGCACAGCCCAAACCACTGGACGGATCGGGCTGAAATTTGGCATGCAGGTAGATGTTATGACGTAGGCATCCGCTAAGAAAGGATTTCCCGAAATTCCCACGGGAACGGGAAATACGGGATTTTTCATTTTAATATTTCTGCGCATACGAAGTTGCGGGGAAAAGCTAGTTTTTCATAAATCTCAAACTTCAATCAAGTACGTACGCATGTGCAATGTAGTGTACCAGTAGCGTCATCTATCCGTTGACTTGAAGACTTTTAGTTTCGTTATTACATTTAAAGTGTCAATAGTGTTATTTACCTACTTAATACAGTAAAATATAAACTAATTGATTATAGGTACCAATTACACTAGTCAGTATTCAGCGCTCGTAAATAAATAAAATAGCTACCTAATACTCTTATGAAGTACCAGTAGCGCCATCTATCGGTTAACTTTAAGAATTTTAATAGGGTCAGGCTTATGTAGCGTTTTGAGCCGGGTTAGGTCTCTAGAGGGATTAATAATCAGTAATTTAGATTATCGCAAGCTACTTAATAATCCCCACGATAGCAACTCTCTCTTGAAATGACAAGATTGCGGAATTTACGGTCTTATAATCCCTAACTAAAAATAGTAAAATAAAAAAAGTTAATTAAAAAAAACAAAAAACCCGACTGCGTAAAAAACTAAAAAGAAAAAAACAAGACTACTTAGTTCAGTAGTAGCTAGGATTATGTTGAGTTATATTTACCGTCGCCATCAGATATATGGTAGCGAACAATGTGATCATAAATATCTGGACACGATCTTAATGTCAAGACGTTAGACTACATGTTCAGATATTTCTGATCATTCTTGCTTGCTCATATTACGTCTAATGGCGATCGTACCTACTGAAAAATGACACCATGGAAATAATTTCATGTTCGACACTAACATAAATCAAATATTGATTGCTATTGAGGAATCTAAAGATGCCTACAGTCGGGACCCATTTAAAATCTAGGTTAAAATGTTACAAATAATGGGTCCCGATAGTAGGCATCTTTAGATTCCTCAATAGCAATCAATATTTGATTTATGTTAGTGTCGAACATGAAATTATTTCCATGGTGTCATTTTTCAGTAGGTACGATCGCCATTAGACGTAATATGAGCAAGCAAGAATGATCAGAAATATCTGAACATGTAGTCTAACGTCTTGACATTAAGATCGTGTCCAGATATTTATGATCACATTGTTCGCTACCATATATCTGATGGCGACGGTAAATATAACTCAACATAATCCTAGCTACTACTGAACTAAGTAGTCTTGTTTTTTTCTTTTTAGTTTTTTACGCAGTCGGGTTTTTTGTTTTTTTTAATTAACTTTTTTTTTAATCATTTCATAAGTTGGTCGACTATGACTCGTAAATTTGTACCCTACTTTTTTTATATATATTTGTAGCCTACTTAGCTGGGATACTTTTCCTTTCAACTACGTTATATATGCCACAACCGTGATTTTTTTCAGCCATCCCACGTGACTCTAACAAAAAATAGCATTTTAAAGCTTAATATTTCACAAACGCATCACTTAATCAAAAAATGATTTTAACAAACCCACAATATTTTTTTAATACCTATTCAACGACATGCCGCACCATGGGGTACGCAAGAAAAAAAATTACATCCCCACTTTACGAGTAGGGTACCCTATAAAAAAATATATTTCAAAATTTTATTGTACCACTTTGTCAGCGTAACTAATATGTATATTCATGCCAAATTACAGCTTTCTAGAACTAAGCATCTCCGAGCAATAGTGCGGACAGACGGACGGACGGACGAACGGACGGACGGACATGGCGAAACTATAAGGGTTCCTTGTGGACTTCGGAACCCTAAAAAGCCTTCACACGCCGAGGGTAGCTGACGCAAAGCAAATATGGAACTTACGCATACGTATTTAACCTCTTTTCTTCTGTTGTACCATGACGTATATACGAGTCGTACGGCGTTGGATCTGTGGTGACGATGTACCTACTTACAGGTTTTACATAACTTAGAAGGCGCGTGGATTGAGCAAAAATAGACTCTGCATCAACGGCTTAAGCGCTTCACCGCGCGCCTTCTAAGTTGTGTCGTGCTGTACCTATGCGTAGTTGGCGGTGAAAATGATAAAATACCTAACTACAATCGAGTGGAGACATGTGGGTTTTTACGGGTCCTTGAATTACTTACAAATCAATGAAACTAGAGTTATTATCATTATTATTAGCCTTGTATCAGACCCCCAATATCTGAGTTTGGCTCTTCCTTTGTAGGTATGTTTGCCCTTCGGCTATTAAATATTCTATGCCATCGGCACAGGGCGGACACGACCTATAAAGCACGATTTCGAACACAATTCGAATGAAGTGTCAATGTTTGCGTGCGATGACGTCTGTGTGCGTGCGAGGATGTCTGTATACTTACTTGTAAATGTGTGTGTACCAACTACACTGGCCAGTGATCCACTCTCCATCTCCGGAGGAAACAAATGATGGTAAGGGCGAATTGGGCGCGAGTTGCGCGCCGGTTAGATTCAGGCGGTTGATTCCGTGGCCATGCTGTATGTAAATAGTACTATTAAATATTCTGTGCCTTCGCAAAGGCCTCCACCAGCCTTCTCCACCCTTGTCTATATTCAGCCAGTCTGTTCCAGGTTACTCCTGCGATTTTCCTGACGTCATCTTCCCACCTTTTCTGCGGTCTGTCTTTCTTTATATGTCATTCTCTAGGTACTCTTAATATCAAACACTTTTAAACTTATTCCAGACTAGTCCAGCTACAAGATTGCCCTCATCTATTGGATGTCGACAACTTGGACAACTTGATGTACAGCGAAACGGACACTGTCCAAATCAAGGGTTGCCCCTTCTGCCGGACTCCCATCATAAACACCTACCGCTACAAGGACCTGGTAAACAAGAAGCTTAAAAACGAAATCAATCCAATCAAGGAGAAAGTTTATGGCACTGCACAGAATATACAGCTCAAGAGGGGCGAACTCATGAGCAAAGTTCTTCATCTTGAGAAAACTCAGTTGCCATTAGGTGAGTACGTATTTAACATAATATTCATAAATAATTAAGATACATTACAATACCTAGTAGGTTTTTACCTAATAAGTAGTAACACCACTGCCCCCCTAAATTTTCTGTATAGTGTGTGTGTGTCCCGAGATAAAGTGCAAACAATGCACACACGAATATGGATAGAACGTGGTGATCGATTGATTCTTTCAAAAACTATTTTTTATATATTTTTTCAATTTATTTTTATTTTCATTTTGAGTAAGTAGATGGAGGAATTTTACGATTTTTTTTTTGTAAAAATACTATTTTTTTTGTAATATAGACTTTATTTGCCTTTTTTCAGCCAATCCATATTGGAAGGCAGCCTTTAAAATAATACAAATGGCTATCCGTATTAAAGACAAAAGCATATCGCTTCTACACTTGGATATGTATCACACCTACCTGGATGTCCTGGAGAACGTCGGATTGTATTATTTAAAATACACGAATAAGCGTTTGAATGAAATCAAGACTGAAATGAACGAGCAGGTCAAATTTGTGTCACTTTGGCCGGGAATAAGAGAAAGATAAGTCAGCAGCAGCAGGCTGATCTTGGCAATGAATTGAAGCGACTGAACTCGATCATTCAGTTGGCTACTATCCTCGACCATAGCAGCTGTAAGAGTGCAAGAAGCGATCCCACGGTGGCACAAGCTGTCACAGCGGCGACGGAAACCATTCTCAGTTGGCGAGTGTATGACGAAAAGATTGCCGTAGAAATGCTTACGAAATTGCAAAATGCCCTCAACGTGTCTGGCATCGCTGTGAAGGAAGAACGCGATATGGTCATAAGAGCGATAGGGCTGAGGGCCGGGAATTGGTATAAGTGTCCTAACGGCCACTTCTACTGTGTCGGAGAGTGTGGCATGGCAAGACAGCGAGGCCACTGCATAGAATGTGGTACTTCTATTGGCCAAGGAGTAATGGGTGTACAAGCGCGATTGGAGTAGACATATTTTTTTGATAATGTTCCCCTGAAACCATTGTAGTTATAAGTACACACGCACTGTATTCCATGTTTATTCTTTATCTTTTTAGGGTTCCGTACCTCAAAAGGAAAAAACGGAACCCTTATAGGATCACTTTGTTGTCCGTCTGTCCGTCCGTCTGTCAAGACCCTTTTTCTCAGGAACGCGTGGAGGTATGAAGCTGAAATTTATATCAATTACTCAGGTCTACTGTCCCTTGAATCTGTGAAAAAATCAAACTTCTAAGCCAACGCAATCAAAAGATACAGCCGTTTATGCCGGAAATTTTCGACACTTGCAAGGGAATCAAAACCTACAGGGTGCTTCCCGTGAACTCAGAATCTTGAAATTTGGTACGAAGCAACGTCTTATAGCATAGATAAAGGAAAAATTACGAAAACCATAAATTTTTAGTTACATCACATAATATATTTTTTTTTAATAATTTTAACCTTACTACCCATTTCCTCATAAACGCGTAGAGGTATTAAATTGAAATTCATACCAAATACTCAGGTCTATAATACCTTTAAGCTGTAACAAAATCAAACTTCTATGTCAACGCAATCAAAAGAAACAGCAATTTAAGCTGCATATTTTGAAACTCGCAAGTACTCGCAAGGGAATCAAAACCTAAAGGGTACTTCCAGTCGACCTAGAATCTTGAAATTTGGCATGAAGCAACGTTTTATAGCACACATAAAGGAAAAATTCCGAAAACCTTAAATTTTTAGTTACATTACAAAATATATATTTTTTAAGATCTTTGTCTTAAATTTATGCTACTCCATCTTTCCCCATTGTAATGTTATGAATTTCATTTTGCAATAAAAATACCATAGTTATGACTCGATTGTCGTAAAGAACGAACTTTTTTTATATACTCCTTGTATACATGTATACCTAAGCTCTTAAGAATTTAATGTAAAGGTAACCTATGTATTAATTATTCGACGGAAATTTGAGTTTGACGCATTCACTGCCTTGAACGCATAATGTATATGCGTTTTGCTGACTTTCCCGCAGTCTCTGAGAGCACATGTGCATTGCAATGTTCCCTTATTTTAAGCGGCACCTGTCGAAAGTTCTAAAATCAAGTGGCAGTGAATGCGTTAAGAGAATGTCTCATTATCGTCCTTATGTGAGCTAGGCGAACATACTCATCTCTATCGGAGTTATGTGTCGGCGCTAGGAAATACGTAACCATATATTACATAGCAATAAAGGTCTGAATAAACATAATTAAAGAAAGCTAACCTAATATTTTTATTTGCTGTAGCACGCTGTAGGTAGTAGACTTCCTCACTACCAATTATAACATTTTGGAAGTAGTCTAGTAGTAGTGTTTAGTTACTGATATGGTGATTATGATGGTGATTTAGAAATTCAATTCATGGATGTAAAAAAACAAATAGTTACAGTATATGTAGAAGCCGTGTGTCATGCAGAGGGTCGGAGGTTCGATTCCGGCTCGCATCTCTAAGTTAACTTATGTGCGAAATTCAATTGGAATTAACCACTGCTTTTCGGGAAGGAAACGTCGTGAGAAAACCTGCACGCATCTGCGAATTAATTCAAAGATGTGTGAAGTCCTCAATCCGCACTGGGTCTGCGTGGGGACTATAGCCCAAGCCCTCTCGTGATGAGAGGAGGCCTGTGCCTAGCAGTGGGACGCAAATAGGCTGTAGTAGTAGTAGTAGGTAGAATATGCCATTCATAAGTATAGGTACCAACAAGGTTGTAATTTTGCCCCAGCACCATGGAGTAAACGGAAGTGAAACGAGATAAACCTATCAGGCACTATTCACAGGACCGAATCGAAGAGACTAAAGACTGGGTCACATCGAATGCGTTTGCGGCTCGTTTGCAACTCGTCTAACGGCTCGTCTGCACTGTATAGCACGAGTTCTCGTAAGACTTGTCACAACCCGTGCGAGCCGTGCGGTTGTTGGTTCATTGTACGTAAATTAATAGTTTAAAGCAACGCTTTGACTTTTCCGTGCCCACCTCCAAGCTCCATTATCAGATCAGCTCGGTGGCAGTACAGGTATCGGCACGGAACTTGAGCGGTGACCTTCGATGTGTAGAAGTCAAAAATAAAGTCTCAGGGGCGCGGACGCAGGGGGCGCTTAGTCGTGAACGCACGCTTTCAGCGCATGCGCAGAAATCCCCTCTACTTTTGCTCACCGCTCAAGTTACGTGCCGCGACCTGTATGTACCATATTATAGCATTATTATCATCCAATCTATATACGTGCTAAGTTTCATCATGATACTATAATTAATAGAAGTGGGTTAAATTCAGCTTGCAAGATTCCTTACATAGTGTTGTTAGTTACACGACGACCTAATAAAGGCGTTGTATGTAAAATGGACACCACGATTCAACTCTTTAGCGGTCTGTGGCAAATGACAGATCTACAATTTTTAATCTGGTAACATTGAAAAAACTGTCAACGTCAATCAAACACCTGACAGTCGAAATTGTTGCATGCGTGCGTGCTTGCATAGCAGATTTTGACGAAATTCATTTTATTTTTTAATAATAGGTGCATAGAATTTTCGTAAAATGCAAGACTCAGACAGTGAGCCGGCAGACGCGGGCCCCGTCGAGAACGCATGGGCAATGAAAATACCTAAATTTACTCCAGAAGATAACCCACATGGTTTGCTTGAAGAAAGTAAATTTGCAACATTATTTCCTAAATATCGTGAACAGTATCTAAAGGAATGTTGGCCTCTCGTACAAAAAGTACTAAAGGAGCATCACATTGTCGCCGAATTGGATCTTATCGAAGGCAGTATAATCGTTAAAACAACTAGGAAGACTTGGGACCCCTATATAATCATCAAAGCTAGAGACCTTATGAAGCTGCTATCCAGGAGTGTGCCATTTGAACAAGCAGTTCGAGTTCTAGACGATGAAATTGGTTGTGATATTATCAAAATTAATTCATTTGTACGGAAGAAAGAAACTTTCCTAAAGAGACGGCAGCGCTTAATAGGACCTAATGGAGTTACTCTTAAATCCATAGAGTTACTTACCGAGTGTTACATGCTAGTTCAGGGGAATACTGTTTCTGCTGTTGGGCCTTACAAAGGTTTGATTCAAGTTAGACGCATAGTGGAGGACACAATGAAAAATATCCACCCCATGTACAATATAAAAAGTCTTATGATCAAACGGGAATTAATGAAAGATCCTAGACTAAAAAATGAAAGCTGGGACAGATTTTTGCCTTCATTCAAGAGTAAGAATGTGCCCCGAAAGCAACCTAAAAAGAAGGTTCAGAAAAAGCCGTACACACCATTCCCACCTCCACAGACGGAGAGCAAAGTGGACAAAGAATTGGCTACTGGGGAGTACTTCCTCAAAGATGAGCAGAAGAAGGCTAAAAGGCGGCATGACCGTGAAGAAAAACAAGAGCAAAACAAGCGTGCCCGAGCTGAACAAAGACAAAAAGACTTCATACCACCTGAGGAGAAAACAGTGGCTCCTTCCACTTCAACCAACTCTAATCAAGTTGATATAAAACAGTTCAAAGCCAAGATGAAGAAGTTCTCAAAGCAGCACAAAGAATCAAAGAAAAAATCTAAGGAAAACAAAGATAGTTAATCTTTTACTTCTACCAATTTGATTTTTTCACTATGAATCATTTTACCAATGGGATGGATAACCGTTCCTTGTCAACACTTATGTAAAGAATAAAACTGTTATAATAGATTATTTTTTTAATTTCATTAATTTTAAATCTGGTATTACAGTATTTTTGGTGATGAATTTCTTTCCATTCATGAATGGCTGCAGGATGTCTGGGATGAGTATCTTCCCTTTGGGATCCTGATGAGTTTCCAGCAGAGATATCAACATTCTTGGTATTGCACATGCAGTACCATTCAATGTATGGACATATTTGATTGTGCCCTGCTCACTATATTTAATATTCAACCGTCTGGATTGGTAATCTGTACAATTGCTGCAACTAGAAATCTCTCCATAACTGTTACGGCCAGGCATCCAAGCTTCAATATCATACTTTCTGTAAAAATAGAAGAAGTACATTTTTGGATTACATTTTTGTTAGAATTGATTTATGTATATGATGATATGCTTGAAATGTGAATGAAATGCAAATAAAATGCAACAAACAATAGCAAATATAACAATGATTAGATTTACCTTATAGCAAGCAAGCACATCATGTCAATTATATCTTTAGTAAGTATTAACACTTTCAGTTGCAAGTAAAAAAATCTTTGTAACATGTTACATCATTACACCTATATTAAAATGGGAATGAAGCTGCTATGTGTTGTTAATGAATGTTCAAGTAAGGTAAATATGTGGGTTTTATAAAAGTAACCAGGGCCTGATTGCAAATACAATAACTAGCTTCTGCCCGCCACTTTGTCAGTGTAAAATTTCGTTATAGTGTTCCTGAGAGCACTATGCTTTTTCCAGGATAGAAATAGCCTGTCTTTCCCCACAACTTGAACTATCTCCATCCAGTGCAGCAGTTTAAGCGTAAGGTGGTAACAGACAGACAGACATAGAAGTTTGACTTTGTGCTACTTACCTGTATGCAGGAGCACCAAGTTCGTGTGGGGGCATGTCTAATACCCTCATGTTGAACCCGAGAGGCAAAAACATCTTCTCCTGCATACCTCTAATGTATTCCAGCATTTCTTCCGACTGTTCTGGAGTTGTAACAGAGAACATTTCCACTTTAGTGAACTGGTGCACTCTGCAACAATCACGGCATGATATGAATGTAAAACGATTTAAATTCACAAAGGAACGGGAAGTCATTATACATACTAATATTATAAATGTGAAAGTAACTCTATGTGTCTGATACCTCATCAAGTTTAAACCACTGGACCGATTGAGCTGAAATTTGGCATGGAGGTAGTTGGAGTCCCAGGAAAGGACATAGGTGACTTTTCATCCCAGAAAAAGGTCATAGTTCCGTTGGGAATGGTATAAACGAATTCCATGTGGGCAGGTCACGGGCAGAAGCTAGTTATTATATATTACACCCACTTGCACAAAGCTGTTAGCTTCGGGTTAACCTCTTAACTCAGATTTATTTGTATGAATTTGACGTGTGTTAAGAGGCTAACGCAAGGTTAATGGCTTGGTGCAAGTGGGCATTAGAGAATTACCTATAAACTCCCCTCTCTTCAATAATGCTTGAAGTCTCAGCACGGAAACATCTGCTCACAGCTGCCAGCTTTAGAGGAAGGTGTTTCAGAGAGTGGACCGAGTTAGTCAGTAAACCAGCCAGGGACATCTCTGCTGTGCCAGAGAGATACAAGTCAGGCCCATGATGAACTGGATCTAGGGAATAAATCTGTAATTGAATATAAGGATTTTTAAGCTAAAACACTTTAATTTGTTTTAAATCAATACTTCAAAGAGGTAATAATCATGACTACCTGTGTCCTGTCACTATTCACTGCCATTCCACAGCTTTCCAAAACATTTTTTGGCAATATATCAGGAACAGATACTAATTTGAAGTTCTCCTTGATCAGGTATGAGACAGTGTATTTTATCAATGCTTCTTCTAATTCAGCAAGTTCTCCCAAAAAATAGTAGCTCTTGTGTCCACATGTCTGCCCCAATTTATCCGTCCTCATCAGATTTAAAAGCCGAGTGATTTCACCAAATTCTAGAGGAGTGTTCTTGCCGAAGTCTCGTTTGACATGGAGCTCGTTTACCAACCGTGGTGAATCTTTATATTCCTGGACGACTGGATGAGTTCTATTTGGTAATTTACTGAGCTCGCTATACAATTCCTGTCTCAAGGCTTCGTATGAATTATCAGAAGTATTAATTGTTTTAAGGCTGTTGTAAATATCTAAAACACGATCCAAGTTTCCGACTCCTTTTCTCATGTTTATGTTTTGCTTAACCTCTGCCGAGTTTCTTACATCACAATAATAGCCCAAGTCAATATCTGGTTGAATTAAAGAAGAACATAGCCTACTGAATTTAGACTTTGATAATAATAGAACTTTACGTGTAATCATAATTAATTTTAATTCAAATTCACACGATACGATGTATTCTTAATTTTCGTTCGTCTGCCCATAGATTAGGTCAAGTCTCCACAGATTACTAGTTATGTCCAACGTATCATGGTACGTTTACACGCTTGGTTCAAAACGACGAGCACGAGCACGCTTATTAGAGTATAATGGTCGGAATGACGTTTTGAACGCTAGAACGCGATACCGTCCCCACGAACGAGGCACAAATTTTAAGCGAGGTTTTTTGAAAAAGCAGTCCGATACGGAAAATCTGATTTCCGAAAAAGTTCCGAAAGGTGTTTGTTGGTTGGGATAGTCTGTGGTTGCCTTTAAATTTTGACAATGACATTGACATGTTGTTGTGACTGTGACTGTTTGAGGTCGTTTTTTCGCGCCTTTTCTTTGCTGCATTCTCATTCTTCATTTTGATATGAATCAGATTTTTCGTGAATATTCGAATAATAATAGCTTAGATTTTACTTTTTCATAGGTATTAATTATACTTAAAATGTATACCCATACATTGAGTTTCTCGTGAAAGTTGTTTCGGTATTGCTTCTGTTTATCATAAAACCAATCATGCCTTCTATCGTCGACACCTCTGCAGATGGCAGCCCAAAATCAAACAATAACCTAAAAAACAAGTAAGTCATACTTCTGTGCAATATTTAAGGAAACTGGTTTTCCATGCCTTTGTTTAAAATTTAGCATTGAGGCGAGCATGTTAGCTAACCAGCACTGTTGATCATTTCACAGGTCAAAAGTGAGATCTTCAAATGGAAAGCAGTTGTCTATTACCAGTATGTTTGCTGTAAAGCGCAGCCGGAGTCCTGTTGAAGACTCGCAGGACACTCCAGTAAGTACCTACCAATATTAACACGTCGTATGTGGCGCCTGGAGGCGTAATTAAGATTTGTCTCCTCGGTGTGGCGTTTGACACAAACAAAGCTACTTTTTTAGAACAGACCTGTGCTTAAGCAGGTCTTAAGAGGACACGCTAGTGGTCATTTTTCCATACAAACGTTCTCGACATATTCCTCCCTGGATTTTGATCTTGGATCAATGGTTTTTTGAAATAAGATCAATCATCTGGTATCTGTGTCGGTATGTTTTGCTTTTAGTGATATTTTTGTTCTTAATAGAACTAGGTGACTCCAAACAGTGTTGAAAACAGCCCGATTGAATAGGCCGTAAAGAAATGCCAGGTATACAAAAAACACAATAATAAACGCTAAAATCGAAACGGTCCGACACAGATAATTTCCTTCTCATCCAGTTCCCAAAATTTGAGGAGGAAAATGTCGAGAACGAAACCTCGATTTCTGAGTTTTTTACGTCGGATTTTTCGACGGAGCTGCAGTTGTCCTTATTGCACCTTTTGTCGCTCCGCCCGCGCCTGCGAGACAGCAACATTCATTTAAATTTCTCCAATCTGAAAAGGGGCTCGGCTCACGTATCCTCTTAACCTGGCACAGATTCATGTCTAAGCATGAGGGGTTATTTTTATAAACACTCATTTAACCTATGTGGTGTTACTGTAACATTTGAAGCTGTGCTGTCGAATGTGTTCAAATTACAGATACTTCTGTTGAGAAAAGATTAATTAGGTAATTTAAATATATACCAATCTTTGCTTCTATGCAACCTGTTTTATATTTGTTTATTATACAGGAACATTCTTCAGGTTTAATTAAGTTAATTTCTCCAAGACACCAAGGACAGACTGTTCTTAAAATATTCAAGGTCTTCATTTCTTTGAGATCATAATCAGCGAATTCACTCCCTGTTGATAGCAACTTTTGTTAAACTCTAAAGGGCTTTTTGCATTCATTGTCAGTGTGCAGTACATCATGTATTAATTAAATAATTATTTTTTGAACTGATTCATTGTTTTGTTTGTGTTAATGTACCTACCTGGCACTATGTCCAAGTTAATGCATATCAACGAAAACATGAAATATTCTGGCCATTTCCATTTAATTTTCAAGTACTTTTCAGTAAAGTTCATTTCGTTTTTTATTTGTACATTGTAAATGATAAAAAATAATGCATATGGTGAGTAAACAAAAATAAAATATACATTTAATTTGTATAACGTGGTATATGGTATAACTAGCCTTTCCCCGCAACTTCGTATGTGCAGAAATATTAAAATGGAAAATCCCGCTTTTTCCGTTTCCGTGGGAATTTCGAGAAATCCTCTCTTAGTGCTCCAATACGTTCCCTATGAAACCTACACGCCAAATTTCAGCTCTCTACGACCAGTAGTTTCGGCTCTGCGATCGATCAGTCAGTCAGTCAGTTTCTTGTTTTATATATACACGGTGGGTCAGAAAATATGGCAAATAATTAACCCACAGTATCGGCTATCGATTCTAAGTATATTGTATAGGTCTTTATTTTTTTTTGAGTCGGTAAATGAATCCTATACAAAATATATTTTTTACCAACTCAAAAAAAATTAAAGACCTATACAATATACTTAGAATCGATAGCCGATACTGTGGGTTAATTATTTGCCATATTTTCTGACCCACCATGTATAGATTACTTAATTTATCATCTCTCTCTCATCTTCTGAAATTACCACTTATCCTTTTTCTTACATACCTACCTACCTTTCCTTTAGCTTGTGAAAGTTTTCTAAATGTAGCATCCATTATGTGTCATATTTTCATAAAAATATTTAACAGAAGCATTCTCATTGTTTTCAGAAAAAACTAAAAGTAAATGGACATGATTCAAAATCACCCGGCATAGAAGACATAGACTTAAAAGATAATAATTTAAAGGAAGATATACTTCAAAGCAAAGACAATGATAAAGACGAGATAAAAACAAATCATTCTGATGGTAATATAAATGACGCTGAGAAAAATAAATTGGACAATGATAGTGATAATAAAATTGAGATTGAGGTATCAGAAGAGAAATCAAACACATCACAGGACTGTACAGAAAATAAAAATGACTTTAAAGAAAAGATCAACAGTGACTTAAATCATAATTATGATAAAGAAAAACCTGAGAGTGTAGACAACTTAAATATGGTTGATTCAAATGGTAAAACAGCTACAATAGAGCCTGATATGGAGAGATGTGATACATGCAGACAGTTTATTAATAATTCAGATATAATTTATTATCAAGGACACCCACAAGATGCTGTGGAAGAATTTATAGCATTGACCAATGAGAAACTTGTATTAGCTTCAGGTACAGTACAGACACAAGTTTCAAAGTCTTTTCTCTAACTAAAATTACTACTACTACTACAGTCTATTTGCGTCGCACTGCTGGGCTCAGGCCTCCTCTCATCACGAGAGGGTTTGGGCTATAGTCCCCACGCGGGCCCAGTGCGGATTGGGGACTTCACACATATCTTTGAATTAATTCGCAGATGCGTGCAGGTTTCCTCACGATGTTTTTCCTTCACCGAAAAGCACAATGGTTAATTCAAATTGAATTTCGCACATAAGTAAACTTAGTCGCTAAAATTAGTGTTATACAAAAACTTTTTCTTTTTATACATTGATGATGAAAAGTTTTTTTTTTAAAGGAGACGAAGGGGATATTATGGAAAGACCTCAGACCAACATAACTGGGTACTCAATATTTGACAGGGAAGGGCACTTATGCCCCATAGATGGAGGCTTGGTTGAGAGTGATGCCCGGATTTACATGTCAGGCTACTTGAAGTCCATTTGTACGGAAACTCCTGATATTGACGAGGAATCTGTTCCTGTCAAGGATGTAGGCCCTATTATAGAGTGGTAAGTAAATAACTATTAAAACATATGTATTAGTATTATACCTATTTTATAAGCACACTAGCTTTTCCCCGCAACTTCTTATGCGCAGAAATATTAAAATGAAAAATCCCGTTTTTTTCCTTTCCCGTGGGAATTTCAAAAAATCCTCTCTTAGTGCTCCCCTATGTTTCCTAAGAAACCTGCATTCCAAATTTCAGCTGTCTACGACCAGTAGTTTCGGCTCTGCGTTGATCGATTAGTCAGTCAGTTGTTTTATATAAAAAGATATAACAATACAACAGATATAGCGCGCGGCCAAGCACTTACGTCGGTGACATACAGTCACTACGATTACACGCCAAATTAATGGTGTCGTGTTATATTTTAATTCCTTCACCGCAAAGCTCAGTGGTAAATTTAAATTGAATTTCGCACTTAAATATTTTCATCACACATTTCGAACCACTGACCCTCTGCATGAGAGGCGGTAGGTGAGACCACTAGGCTACCACGGTGCATACGGCTGTACCAAGGTGAGGAAAACAGTGGACCGTAAATAGGCTGTTATGGTGGTGGTGGGGGATATTTTAACTGTCTTTAAATGATGATGACGATGACGATGATGATGATGATTACCATTTACAGGTTTATCCATGGCTTTGATGGGGGTATGAAAAACTGCATCACACTGTCTACTGAATTTGGGGAATACAATCTTATGAACCCCAGTGCTGAATACACCCCACTAATGAACAATTTGTACGAGAAAATCTGGATAAGCAAAGTTGTCGTAGAATATTTGGAAGAATTCCACTACCTCCAACCTACTTACGAAGACTTGCTCGAAGTCGTGCGAGAATCTACCATTCCAGAGTTGGGAGATAAGAAAATGACTCAAGAAATGCTTCATAAGCATGCGCAGTTTGTATGTGATCAGGTCGTCAGCTTAGAAGCAGCTGATGACGATGACGCGCCATTAATCACTCTTCCCTGCATGAGAGAGTTAATAAAATTGATGGGTATTAAATTTGGCAAACGCAAGATTCGAGCTAAAATCGATTACAAGAAGGTAGATAAGAAGGCTTGGACAAAGGCCACGACTACGCCTCTAGTGAGGAAAACTTTCGAAAGCTTCTTCACGGATCAGTTGGACAAAACGAACCACGAGTTAGTGTTGAGGCGGAAGAGGTGTGGTATTTGCGAGGCCTGTCAGCTGCCGGATTGCGGGGAGTGCAACGCTTGCCGGGCGATGGCCAAGTTCGGGGGCCACGGGCGGACCAAGAAGGCGTGCGTACGGCGTCTATGTCCTAATATGGCGGTGCAGCAGGCCGATGATTCGGAGCCCGAGGATGATGAGGACGCCGCGCCCGAGCGCCGCGCGCGCGCCGCCCTCGACGACGCGGTCCCGGTCAAACTGACCGGCTCCGGCACCAGAAAGATCAAATGGATCGGCGAGCCCGTCAAATCCGACGCCAACAAAGTCTACTACGAAAGAGTCGAGATCGAGGGCTCCGAATTGTGCAACGGCGATTACGTCATGATCGAAACTTCTCAAGCTAACATCCCCGCTTTGGTTGCCAGAGTAGTTTACATGTGGATGGAAACTATCAACCCCAGATCAGGATACTTCCACGCGGAAGTCTTTATTAGAGCTACTGACACTGTGTTAGGAGAAGTAGGAGATCCGAGAGAGGTGTTTTTGGGCGATCGCTGCAGCCACGCCGCACCTCTATCCTCGATCTTGAGAAAAGCTAGCGTGGATAGGCGCGAGACTCCAAAAGATTGGTTCAGCCTCGGCGGAAAGGAGGTCGACGTCGAGTCGTTCGAGGACGACGGCAAAACTTATTTCTATAAGAAATACTACGAGAGGTTCACTGCACGATTTGAAGACCTCCCGGAGGACCCGGTTTGCCCCAACGAACTGCGCAAACACCGTTTCTGCCCCTCCTGCGAGCGGAAGACCAAGCGAGATGGCAAAAACATTCCAAAACTAATTGCAAAACTGCCAGAGAATACGGACGCCGTCAAAGACACGAATAGAACCGAGTGGGGCTACGTGAAGTGGCAAGAGTACGAGTATAAAAAGGGTTGCGGGGTGTTTTTGAAGCCCGGAACTTTTAAACTGAAGAACAGTCTGACTCCCGCCGATGATCGCGCTAAGTTGGAGAAAGTGGACGAGACGATATACACGGAGTACTACAGGAAGAGCGACAATAACTTGCGAGGCTCGAACCTGGACACGGGGGAACCTTTTTGCGTGGGACTTGTGGTAGCGGTAGTGGCGCGCGGCGCGGGGCCTCTGGTGGCACCACAGGACATTTTACTACGCGTCCGTGTTATGCTGCGACCTGAGAACACGCGCGCGCCCGCTCCGCACGCTCAAGACATCAACCTCGTGTACTGGACCGACGAAGTCCGCGAAGTCGCCTTCAGCTCCGTCACGGGGCCTTGCTATCTCGTGCACCGGGATAACATCCCCGATTCTCATATCCAGGATTGGTTAGGCGCGGACCCGAGTCGATTCTACTTTAGCGAAGCCTACGATGCTGCAACCGGGCAGTTTTCTGAGGCGCCTCTGGTGTCGCATTCTATCGGACGCACGGAAAAGGGCAAGGATAAGGGCAAAGGGAAAGGGAAGTCTAGCAAGCCGATAGCGCATGAGACTCCCGTGTCGAATGGGCGGCCGCTGCGTACGTTGGACGTGTTTGCCGGTTGCGGGGGACTGTCGGCCGGGCTGCACGCGGCCGGCGCGGCGCAGTGTCGCTGGGCCGTTGAGCACGTAGAGGCGGCAGCGCATGCCTACGCACTAAACAACCCCGGCTGCACAGTATTCCGGGAAGACTGCAACGCTCTACTGGCCGCAGCTTTATCTGGCGCGCCGCATTCCGCCGCCGGGCTGCGCTTGCCGGCGCCGCGCGAAGTCGAACTCTTATGCGGCGGCCCTCCCTGCCAAGGCTTCTCGGGCATGAACCGTTTCAACTCGCGCGAGTACTCCAACTTCAAAAACTCGCTCGTCGCCACTTACCTGTCCTTCTGCGACTTCTACCGCCCGAAGTACTTCATTCTTGAAAACGTGAGGAACTTCGTAGCCTTTAAAAAAGGAATGGTCCTAAAGCTAACACTGAGGACACTACTCGACATGGGGTATCAGTGTACTTTCGGCGTGCTGCAAGCGGGTAACTACGGCGTGCCTCAGACTCGACGTCGACTAATCGTGTTGGCAGCGGCGCCGGGTTATCGGTTGCCATTATACCCGGAACCGACTAATGTGTTCAGCCGGCGAGCTTGTTCTTTGACCATCAATATCGACGGCAAGCGGTTCGCAAGCAACACGCAGTGGGAAGAGTCGGCGCCTCGCCGTACATGCACCATCCGCGATGCCATGAGCGACTTGCCGCAGGTAAGCAGTAAATTCCACAAACTTATAAATAAGGCTAAGTTCACATGACGGCGCGGCACAAAATACAAGCAACCCAATATTAGCGTCGCGCCCATGTGAACGCCTTGCATAGGTCATTGGTTGAACCTTGTTCCGTGCGGTCACATGAACTTAGCCTAATGTGGTAGTTAAACTGAAGGCTACATACATGTTTATTAAAAAAAAAAACATCGTGTCGCTCCTATAGCTATAATATGATATTTAGATAATGATAATGGATAATGAAATATTAATATGTAGATACAAGTAAGGTAACAGATTCAATAAATAAAATTAAAGTCAATTCACAAAAAAACAGATTACTATCCGTATTTCTGTAGCGCAAATTCTTGTCTTACTTCGGTTTTCACCGCCACATAACTTTTATGCTTAATCATGTAATTGTTTACGTTAAAGTATGAAATTTCAGGTGCCGAACGGTGCCAGCAAGCTAGAGATCGAGTACGGCTCGATGCCCGAAACCTTCTTCCAGCGTATGATCCGCAGCCGAGACGAGAGCGCCAAGCTTCGAGACCACATTTGCAAGAACATGGCGCCTCTAATTCAGGCGCGGATAAGTCGAGTGCCCACAACACCGGGCTCTGATTGGCGCGACTTACCCAATATATCCGTCGCGCTCTCAGATGGGACCAAATGCAAGGTATGCTGGACCATGTCCCGTGTTAACGGTATACATGTAACTGTGGCTCAAATTTTGAGGGCTAGAACTTGCAAGAACATGGCGCCTTTAATTCAGGCGCGGATAATTAGAGTGCTCACCACAACGGACTGAGATGGGACCAAATGCAAGGTACGTTGGATCGTTTGCCGTACCGTTACTTTGGGTCCAATCTTGGAAGCTAGAATCACTTCCATATAGTTCGATAAGAAGTTGGGAGGTGGCCATCAATAAACCAAGATCGACATCGAGTTTCTGTTTATTTGATTTGTCTTGACCTTGTACCTACTCCAAGCTCTGATGATGAAACTGGATGATGATCAGCCGTATTCAACAGACGCACAGGCGCGGTCCCAGACAAAGAAGGGGGGGGGGGGGAGTGATTGGTAACATTTTTTCTAAGGGACTTGACCGGTTTTGGGGGTCTTAGAACCGCCACTGCTGACGCACACTCGTCTTTTGCTCGATGAGTAGTTGATATCTTCTTCTTTCTGACAGGTGTTACAGTACCGGCACGTCGACAAAAGCGCCCGAGGCGGGAACGGTGTCAGGCGCGGCGTGTGCGCCTGCGCCGCGGGCGCGCCCTGCGACCCCGCCGACCGCCAGGAGAACACGCTCATCCCCTGGTGCCTCCCGCACACCGCCAACCGCCACAACAACTGGGCCGGCCTCTACGGTCAGTACACGACGTGGCTTATATGCGGGCGCAGCCTGCGACCCCGCCGACCGCCAGGAGAACACGCTCATCCCCTGGTGCCTCCCGCACACCGCCAACCGCCACAACAACTGGGCCGGCCTCTACGGTCAGTACACGACGTGGCTTATATGCGGGCGCAGCCTGCGACCCCGCCGACCGCCAGGAGAACACGCTCATCCCCTGGTGCCTCCCGCACACCGCCAACCGCCACAACAACTGGGCCGGCCTCTACGGTCAGTACACGACGTGGCTTATATGCGGGCGCAGCCTGCGACCCCGCCGACCGCCAGGAGAACACGCTCATCCCCTGGTGCCTCCCGCACACCGCCAACCGCCACAACAACTGGGCCGGCCTCTACGGTCAGTACACGACGTGGCTTATATGCGGGCGCAGCCTGCGACCCCGCCGACCGCCAGGAGAACACGCTCATCCCCTGGTGCCTCCCGCACACCGCCAACCGCCACAACAACTGGGCCGGCCTCTACGGTCAGTACACGACGTGGCTTATATGCGGGCGCAGCCTGCGACCCCGCCGACCGCCAGGAGAACACGCTCATCCCCTGGTGCCTCCCGCACACCGCCAACCGCCACAACAACTGGGCCGGCCTCTACGGTCAGTACACGACGTGGCTTATATGCGGGCGCAGCCTGCGACCCCGCCGACCGCCAGGAGAACACGCTCATCCCCTGGTGCCTCCCGCACACCGCCAACCGCCACAACAACTGGGCCGGCCTCTACGGTCAGTACACGACGTGGCTTATATGCGGGCGCAGCCTGCGACCCCGCCGACCGCCAGGAGAACACGCTCATCCCCTGGTGCCTCCCGCACACCGCCAACCGCCACAACAACTGGGCCGGCCTCTACGGTCAGTACACGACGTGGCTTATATGCGGGCGCAGCCTGCGACCCCGCCGACCGCCAGGAGAACACGCTCATCCCCTGGTGCCTCCCGCACACCGCCAACCGCCACAACAACTGGGCCGGCCTCTACGGTCAGTACACGACGTGGCTTACACCGGAGCCTGTAGTCGGCAGCTGGAGCGAACGCGCCGCGGGCGCAGCCTGCGAACCCGCCGACGTCAGAATAGGAAGTACCTAGTACCTACCTTGTTAGCAAAAAATAACACTGTAAGATAATATTCGAGTAAATTCTTTCGAAGTCAAGTCATTTTATGTATTTTGCCACACAACAAATCCATTTTGAATATATAATACCGATGCACGTAATGGATGTACTATAAATAAAGTACTTTATAAAGAACGAAGGACGCAATTTAAAGTGATACTACATGCATTTCAAGGTCACATTCAACGAACAGAAGTGAACACCATGTTTTAGGTTCAAAATCTGTAGGCGCTTCTGCTGAGTTTGTTGCAGCGCTTCTTCTCAAACAATGGGTTTTGGAAGCGCTGGTAAATTCATCTAAAAGTGACGTGTTTAAGTCCAAAAGCCCAGCTGTGGCCTACTACTACTACAGCCTATTTGCGTCCCACTGCTGGGTACAGGCCTCCTCTCGTCACGAGAGGGTTTGGGCTGTAGTCCCCACCCACGCGGGCCCAGTGCGGACTGGGGACTTCACACACATCTTTGAATTAACTCGCAGATGCGTGCAGAAAAGCACCCTGGTTAATTCATATTGAATTTCGCACATAAGTAAACTTAGAGGTGCGAGCCGGAATCGAATCCCCGACCCGACCCTCTGCATGAGAGGCGGTAGGTCGAACCACTAGGCCACCACGGCTCCAGATGTGGCCTATTTGCTGAATAAATTCCTTAGATTCCTTAGTTGATTTTTGTCTGAAAGCGTCTATCTTATTAGACCTGCTGTACTACTGGGTCCTGTAGAGATCTTCTACTATCTAAAGTCCCGCGCCTTCACATTTCAAAACGCTTCAATGTATTTAAAAAGCACCACCAACACTCTCAACACATGTGTGCGAGCTGAGACAGCCGTCAACTATGCGTTGAGAGTGTTGGTGGTGCTTTTTAAATAATAATAAAAAAATTGAAGCGTTTTGAAACGTGGAGGCGCGGGACTTTAGATAGTAGAAGATCTCAGACACAGGGCTTCCTAGCCTAGGATCCAGCGTTAAGATAGGGTTTATCCCGAAAGTTGGCAAAGTCGCATCGCATATAGCTGTCAAATGTTTCGCTGTTTTTATTATTTTCTCAATATTGCTGAATTAAAAAGGAAGATATCATTCTATGGTTGAATGACGCGTCTTGTTTTATATTTGTTGGTTAGGCATTCAAATAATAAGATTACATTAAAATGCATGGAAAATGCGATGGAAAGTTTTCAAAAGGTATTACATCCATAATATAAAAAATTTGGTGTTTCTATGATAACTGTTGCAATCCATACTTAATGTTTTATTTAATCATAGAGCGATAGTTCATGTTTTCATTCAGAAATATTCTGAAATTAATGAAAACAGCAGAATATTTGACAGCTATTCGCGACGTTGCCAACTTTCGGAGTAAACCCTCTTAAATTGAAACTGCATGTTTTATTTTTGAAATAAAGGTTTTTTTTTCCATAAATATTTTGATTTGGCTTCCAGGCCGGCTGTCCTGGGACGGGTACTTCAGCACGACGGTGACGGACCCCGAGCCGATGGGCAAGCAGGGCCGCGTGCTGCACCCCGCGCAGGCGCGCGTCGTGTCCGTGCGCGAGTGCGCGCGCTCGCAGGGCTTCCGCGACGGCTACCTGTTCGCCGGCACCGCGCTCGACAAGTACCGGCAGGTGCGTGCAACGCGGACCCGTCCATCCCTTCATTCAATAACGCATTCACTGCCACTTCTGTTTTACGAACTTTCGCCAGGTGCCACACCTGTCATTAAGGGAACATTGCAACGCACATGTGCGTTCAAGGCACTGCGGGAAAGTCAGCAAAACGCATATATGCGTCGGTGGCAGTGAATGCGTTAAGGCTGTTCCCGGACCCAGCAGCGTCACATTGCTCATTTAAAATCATACTTTTCTAAGAAATGTTAAAAGTTAAAAATATTAAAAAAAAAACATATATTATATTTGATTATAACATCTTTACATTGACAGTCTTCACTACACGTTTCACGAAACTTCGCTCGATACAATTTACGAGTAATTCCAAAGTAACCTCTAACTCGGACATTTAATCCAACTTTACTCCAGTTTATTATATCAAACAGTGTAAAATTAAATATAACAGAAATATTATCCATATTATATGCATACATTGACAGCTTTATAAATGCCAAGTTTTTAGACGGTATTTTTATAGAAATTAAAACGCGTTAAATACTAACTAAATCGGGCGTTCTGTGCGTAGCGCTTTCTCTTTCACTCGGTATACGAGTGACGGTGACGGTTGAGCTGGGTATAGGAACGGCCTTAACGTTTATTTACTTTAAATACGGTACAAGCAAAAATCGCGTTCCGAATCGCGTTCAGAGCGCCTATGACATCTTTTTTCCTCTTGGGAGTCGACTTTCAAGAGGAAAAGGGATGCAAGGTGCTGTGAGCGCTCTGAGCGCAAATTCAAAACGCAGCCATAGATCCTAATAAATAAATATAAATTCCACATATTTATATTCAGCATGCAAATATTTTTGCGGCGAGCATAGTGAGTCGAAAGAGTTAGTAGGAAAAATACTCACATGATTTTTGATGCTTTTCAGATCGGCAACGCGGTTCCCCCACCATTAGGAGAGGCGGTCGGCAGAGAAATTCGTAAAGCTTTGGCTCTAAGTAAACTCTCATAAGCAATACGCATTGTGCCTTCTATGATAGTACAATTTATAAGGATTTTTTACAAAGGACTTTGGAAGTTTTTTTTTTTTAAGTTTGACTTTACAATAAGCTATTTTTTTAAGTAAAATGTTTACTGAAATAAATGACATTTAATCAAGTCAAAAATGCTTTTGATTTCGCTGAAAGCCCTGGGCTAATTTGTTTATACAATCCTTGTTCTTGCGAAGTTGTATTTCTGTTTTATCCCATCTGTAAGCAACTTGATCGATTCAATGTGGTATTGGAGAAATAAAAGATTAAAAGTGGAGGTATTTTTTTGTAATAGTAATATAAATAAATGGAAACATTATTTCTTCAACACATCTTTAGTTTTCCGTTTAATGTTCTTCACTAGAAGACTTAGTTCAGCATCTTCCTTCGATTTCTTGGGAGGTGCAGGATTTTCAACGTCAGTTTGTCGACGTTTCAACTTTTCCTGTATAAGCTTGTCCATATTCTTGGTTTTCTTGAAATTAGGATCGGTAGGGTCGATGTTAAAGTGATGTGACTTGTATAAAGCGGAAAACCTATTGTCGTCCAAGTTTATTTCGAAATCTGGCATCGCCTGTTTTTGCTCTAACATCTTTTGTTTCAATTTCTTTTTCCTCTTCGATTTTTTTGATGTGTTTTCAGCTTCTTGGATCTTCTTTAGACTGAAATGCAGTTTCCCATCGTCTTCGTCGTCCAATAGTAATTCTAATTCGGCTTTTTGTTTCTCCTCTTCCTCATTTGGTTCAGATTCACTCACGTTTTGTCTCTTTTTCGATTTTTTCGTCTGTTTAAATTCTGGTGTATTGAACTCTTCGGCGAAGTAGGGATCATTCATGTCCACGTCAGAAGGAACATCCGACATTGAATCTTCGTTTTCAGATAACTCTTCTTTGTCTGTTTCCGGTTTCTTTTTGTTCAAACGCTTCTGTTTCATCTTCTCTTTTCTTTTGTTCAGTTGTTTCTCAAACGGTGTTAAGTTCTTGTCATCTAAAACAAAAAAAAACAAGGTTAAAATTATCAAAAATCTTTATTTGTGGAAATGGTTATATTTTTAACCCCCAATACAATAGAGGAGATTTAAGTATGCCGTGTGTGTGTTTGTGTATCTGTGTGTCCGTCTGCGGTAGCTGATGAACTGAGTTAATCGAGTGTTCTTAGCTATGTTGGAAGGAAATAGTCTCATAGTCACCTCTGATGGTATTATTGGGATTTTTAATTTTTACTCATCTTACCTTGAGTCATCTTTTTCTTAACAAGCTCTTCCGCTTTGTCCTTGACGCCCAGCCCCCATGTGATCTCCATTTCCATGTCCTTGTTCTTTTTGCTTTCTTCTTTCTTGTCGATTTCTTCTAGGAGCTTCTTGTATTTCTGTATGGGATCCTCGCCATCGTCGTCAGAATGGGAATCGTTTACAGCCCGCTGCTCTGGGGTTTCATCTGTAAATGCAAGGGTCCAATTTAATCCATCTCACTAAAGTTATGACTTATCAACGAGCCTAACTCCAGGCAGATAAAGTGGATTTTGAATTTCTTATGGAGGCAGGCTATGTAATAATAGCCCATATAGATTACATGCATTTTTTTGCAGCTTCGTGGGCACTCATTTGGGCTTTTTTTCAATAGTCAAACGAGTCTTCATGGAATAAACGAAAATTTCAGTTTTGTTTTACCACCGAATGAAAGATTGTCCCTTAAAACAGATAGGTCACTTTAATTAACCCTTTGCAAAATGAACTATCGATATTCTAAATGATATACGCGCAAGGCCTAAAGTTTATGCTTCTCGTTTTCACATCAGCATCAGAGGGTTCATTTCAGTCTCTGTAGTCATTGATGATCTGTACTTCATCATTTGGCTATGGTGAATTCATGGAGTGGACACCGTTCACCAACCTTCATCCTCACTGTTGGATGCGAGGTATTCCTTGAGATTGTGGTCATCGTAGTGCCCGCCGAGCGCGCCGCGGAGCGCCTCGGCCCTCGCGGGCGCGGTGGCGTCCCAGGTCAGCTCGACCTTAGCCTGCTGGAGCGCCGTCGTCGTGAACAGACGCGGCTTGTACTTGCTCAGGTCCGGCAGTTTCGTGCAGGTTTCGCGAGGCTCCTGAAGACAGTAAAAAACACCTTTAAAGAGCCGATTACACAGACTACATTGCAGTGCACTAGATGAAGGACAGTGTTAAAATAAAATCACTTTGGTGCCGATTTAGACTCAGTCTATGGCCATATCAAAGACATTGATAAATTCCATATTTTTGTGATTTAAATTGATGAGCTTGTCATATAGAAGCACAAAGCTATTTTCTACAGAAATTAGGTACTTGTAAATGTCACTCAATAAAATTCAGAAAATAAATTATTAAAAAATATTGCCATTCATCACGTTTTCAAAAGATTTAGTGCTATAAATTCGATTTCAATCATCATTTAAATGTTGAATACAAAGTATCAAGGCAATTTCAATACCGTATGCATAACCATGAAGAATCGAAGCCCATTGCGGAAGTCTTAACTTCTTCAACGAACCTGATCAAAAGTGACGTCGTCCGGTATGAACCTCATGTCAAGCCGAGTCGCGCTGCTCTCGTACTCCATGCCATCGCATTCGCTGTACAGCTTGTCTGCCGTGGCTACGGAGTCACATTCCACCACAGCATAGTAATATTTAAGCCGATTCAGCTGGTAGCGACGCAGCTTCTCCATGTGGTATGTGGAACCTGATGAAAATACATATTGGGTTTGTGATAGTATGGTTTATGTATGTTATATTCTTAGTCTTTCTAAAATTAGACTACTTGGTGGTATTAAAATCAGCAGCAAAACATGGTGCCTCAGCTGCACATAAAAAAAATAGTTGGCTTTATTACATTTAGAATACACCAATAAGGTTAGATATTATTATCTGTGATGTTACTATTTTTTTAATAGAGTTGCTCAAAAAGTAAACGAGCGCTTTTTGTTTTTAAACAGCTAGTGAGCGTGCTTGTTTTTTACGAACAAGTGCGTAAAGTTTTTTTGAGCTTCACCCTGTTCATTTTATTTCTTAATTATTTTTTTCGCGAATGTATTAAAAAATTTCGTTTTGTCGTTTGATACACGTGCGTAATTGTCATTTTCACTCGTCCCTAACAAACAATGGCAAACTTTCAGCACTTGCATAAATATGTACTATTTTCTAATGTTAAATATTTATAGTTTTTGTTATAAGTACTTAAATAAAGAAATAGAAGTTTAATTGTTTAATTTACCTTCTTCATTCCCTCCATCGTCAGATAGCCCGCTGTCCACTTCGCGTTGCTCAGTTAGTTCAATAGGACCGCGGACCTCTTCTTCTGCCATCCTTTTTATACCGTACTCCGATGGATAAATCTGAGGAAAAATATTGGTTGGAATATTATTAAAACTGTTTTAAAAAGGGAAAGGGAGTTCTTAACGTATGTAAAGGAATAACTTTTTCAAGCAATTCTTTGTATTTAGAAAGTATGGATTGAAAAGTTTAAAACTTACTGTAATATTGTAGATGACACCTCCTGGAGGCAGAAAAGAGCTGAGAAGTACCATGATGTCTGTGGCCTTGATATTGTCCCAGTCCATGTTGCAAATAGCTATCCTGTAAATGAAAAACACATTTCATTTAATGTAATTAAAGTTCTCTTTTTGAATTTCTTTACCATGCTTATATTAGAATTAGCTCATCCTGCAGACTTTGTACCACCTTAGAATTTTTTAGGTATGAATAATAGCTTAAGTCCTATTCTCAGACCTACTGAACATACACACCAAGTTTCATAAGCATCGATCAAGCCGTTTCGGAGGAGTTTAGTTACAAACACTGTGACACAAGAATTTTATATATTAGATGGGTGATTCTACAAGTGTTTCAACTTGTGTCAGACCACTGTCGCATTTTGTGCAATTACCAGCAGTTAGAATTTTTGTATATCTCCAGAAAGAGGGACGGTAGTACTACTACAGTATCAAAAAATGCCATCTGTTATTACTGGGAATTGCACAAAATGTGGCAGAGTGTCTAATCTAAAGATACCTTCTAGTGGAATCTTCTGTTGTCTCCGCCTCAGCATCTAGCTCTCCCCACTCATGCTCCAACTCACTCTCCTCCTCCTCCTCACTGCTCTCCTCGTCAGAAGAGCTGTCCGTCAGCAGCACACCTTTTAAAATAAGAATTTACTTAAAGGATGCAGAGGTGACGTGTGGTATATGAAGCAGTGATAGTAAGTTGCATTATGCCACTCCCATATTTAGCAGACCCAAAATAAATTGTACGTCTTTACCTTCTCCACGGGCAAAATCAATCTCTAAATCCAATAATCTTTCTTTAATTTTGTTGTCTAATTTGCCACGGACAAGTTCGTCGTTTTTTAACTGAGGTGTAAGTTCACCCTGCTCATCGTCACTTTGTGGTCGTTTCACGAACCGACCAGTCTCTTCGGACGGAGTCAAATCTGATTTCGATTCACCTTTGCCTTGCTCATTATCTGACTCAGAACTGTCTTCAGAATCTTCCAATTCATAATATTTCCGCAAATTCTCTGTACTGGTTTCATTCACTGGTCGCCCCCTCTTATCCACAGTATATTTCACTTTAAACTTGGAATCATTAAACATAGACTGAAATCTTTTATCAATTTTAACTTTCCTTTCATGTTTCGGTATTTGCCTGTACCGGGGGTCGTTGAGATACTTCGCGAAGCGACTGTCCTTTAATATATCACCCATGTTTTAGATAGTGTGATACAATGTGTGATATATTTGCGCTCTCTTGAGCCTAAATTAATTAGAATACGTGCTTTACACACACCACACACACAACATAACCTACAATTCAAAATGTCAAGCAAAGCCATTCCCATCAGTGAACTGTCAAAATTTTCAAATCCATTTCACGTATTAAAGTAACCGCGTACAATTGTAGCATATCGTAGAAAATGGAAAAGAATGTTGCAAATTGTTGGTTGTATTTAATTTTAAATTGAAATTCTATAAAACAGATGTAACAGAAAAGTTAATTTTTAAATAAAAATCATAGCGGCGGGGCGGTAGATTGGTTAAAAAAAAAATATAACAGCGTAAATTGGCCTATTCATGGTGGATTTACGCGTTTTTTAATAAGTTTCAAATACATCATTTATTTCATTCATATTTCTACAACTCCAACTACTACTTTACCTCGATTTCTACATTAGTTAGGCATCAGTGCATGTAATTGATTGATATATTTAGCATCTAAAAAAATAGCAAAATCAATTTGGAAAAAAAAAACAAGTTTACTACGTTCAAAAACGTGTCAAAGCTGTCAAATTTCAGCAGCTCATTGATTCTTTCGTCAGTCTTGATTTTTTATAAAATTTGAAAATTATAATTTTGTCGCAAGTTATCTTAACTTTGCCATGAATAGTATCGGAGAAGAGTGCACAGAGCTTAAGAAAAAGTACGATGACTGTTTTAATTCTTGGTTTTCGGATAGATTTTTAAAGGGTGACCACGATGATTCAATGTGCGCTGGGATATTTAAGGTTTATCAAGAATGTGTTAAGGTAGATAATAGATAAGGTGTTTACTTAGTAAAATTGGAGTTCATACAGTAGGTTATTTGAATGTATATGTGGGCTTTTCTTTCAGAATGCAATGAAGCAACAAAATATAGATTTCAAAGAAATAGATAAGGATGTACTGGGTACAGAGCACGAGTTCAAAGCGCCCCCGTCCAGTAGCAGTTGACAGAAGTTCAGCTTCAGGGCATCGCTTCTACGTCCTGCCACAATCTGCTGAACCAGCAAAGTAATTCTAGTACAAAATGAATCAATGTCATTGTTTGAAGGGATGATGTTGTGACAGTCTACATCTTCTGTACCCTTGTTTTGTATTGGTGAAGTTAGTTTAGTTCTGAAATAGGTTATTGTTTACCTTCTGCATCAAACACAGTGGCATAGCTACTAGGAGGCAAGGCAGGGTAGTCCCCGAGGGCCCCCAACCTTGATGGACCTGTTTTCTTTTACTTAAAATTACCTGTTAAGATCATAAGAGCCCAAGAAGCCCATTTTTCTTTCACCCCAGGGCACTTAGATACCCTGCTATGCTACTAGAAAGGGCCCACACTCTTTTGCCCCAGTGCCCACTGAACAAACATAGATTTTAATCTCCATCTAGGTATGAGATGGTCAGATATTGAATTTCAAACAACTAATGATGGTTGTTTGAAATACAAACTCTTAAAACTCAAAGCATATGAATATGAGCATGTTCCTGACCAGTGTGGACTGTGGCAATGAATAGTTTGTATGAAATAAAACTCAGTTGTGTATTTTAAATTGACACATTTATGAAATGTATGCTAAACTTCAAAATAATTTTTTTATTTTCATGACAATTTTTTATTGTTGAAACTGTTGATAATCAGATTTAGATATAGCATTTCATTGTTGTAAGCGCATTATTAAGTTATGTTGATTGTAAATAGAAAATTAGAATCATATTTGTTTTATTTTGGGTGTTTATTTCTAGTTGACTTTACATTAGATTTTATCTTTGGCTGGTGTCCCGCTGCCTGTAGACAATTCCTCGACTCTTCATGTCCCTGATTACTCCGGCAGGCGGTCTTCCTGACACTGAGATTGCATAGACACCCTTGCAGAACCGACCTGTTGAAAACATTTGCATTTTTATATCTGTGTACATATTTTAACATGGATATTACAGAAAAAAGAGAACTGAACTGATTTTCGGTATTGGGTATAAATTTTCAGACTGTCAATCAATAGAAAAAACAAAAGGTTAACGCATTCACTGCCACTTCTTTTTATGAACTTTCGCCAGGTGCCACATCTATCATTAAGGGAACATTGCAACGCACATGTGCGTTCAAGGCACTATGGGAAAGTCAGCAAAACGCATATTATATAAATAAATAAATAATAAATAAATAAATATCTTGGGACATTTCACACATATTGACCTAGCCCCAAACTAAGCAAAGCTTGTACTATGGGTGCTAGACAACGATATAAATACTTATACAGAGAAATACATACATATATAAATACTAAACATCCGTGACTCGAGTACAAACATTCGTGCTCATCACACAAAGTTTGCCCCGAGCGGGATTCGAACCCGCGACAGTCGGAACAGTGGGCAGGGTCACTACCAACTGAGCCAAACCTGTCGTCTATATGTGTTGGTGGCAGTGAATGCGTTAAGAAAAACATAGCATACTTAAAAGGGTTTCAATAGCTTTAAGAGCTGCACAGTTATGTCACCATAAGACTGAATGTTTAGTTATTATAAGAAAATGTTCCAAACCCTTGCAATAATTTTCATGGAAAATTAAGTACACAATGGACTCTTATTTGATTTTGACTCCAGACTTAGTTAGATCTCTTTATTTACTTTTATAAACTGGTATAAAATAACTTAAGTAGAAGTTTTGTATATGACTTACTTATTCGCTGCCATTTGCAGACCCAACTGTCTTCAGGGCTCATTACAGCTATCATTCTAGAACAATAAGTTTCTATATAAAAATACAATAATTACATTTAAGTAGTATAAAGTAGTTCAACATCAACTAAAACATTCAATGTTTAAATATAATGACATCTGTATAAAACAAAGGTAGGTTAGTCATACCACTTATTATAACCCAAGAATTTGTTTGAGTGCCACAACATTTGGAATTGGGGTCATAGACCAACATGTCAACAATTAGGCTATTTTTTATTTAGGAAAAAAGCATAGTTTCCGCAGGAACGCTGATACCAAACTCCACGCGGTGGAAATCGCAGACAGAAGCTAGTATTTGCGTAAGTACTACTCACCCATCGAAATTGTTACTTGTGCAATCATAAACATTGTCTTTATTATTTTTCATTCGAAGAAATTCATCACAGTTATCGCAGCCATCATATTCGAATTGCTCAAACGTCTGAAAACCGAATAATTATGGAGTTACTAATGAATAAACAGAAAGAATATGCATGCTGGCAAAGCAGCGACAAACCTTGATGAGTGAGCAAACTAGGCAAGCTCTTAATCCTCTTAAATCTTTTGGTACCACCTCCAAAGACATACTGACGATAAAACTAAACTGATAATCCGTTTATTCGGTTACAAAATGCTCTTCAAGCTGCTTCGATTGTAGTAAATCACAAACAAACGGAATCACAGCATCAGCACACACTTTTCAAGCTGTCACTCACTAGTGACTTTGACAGTTAAGACAGCGCAGATAAGACATAAACCGGACGCATTGGTTGCGTTCCGAATCGCGCTCAGAGCACTCACAGCACCTTGCATCTTTTTTCCTCTTGAAAGTCGACTCCCAAGAGAAAAAAGGATGCAAGGTGCCGTGGGCGTTCTGAGCGCGATTCGGAACGCAGCCTTTATTAACTAGCGAATAGATAGCGCCAACATACAAACTTCACATGTGTATCTGTAAGGCTGCGTTCCGAATCGCGCTTAGAGCGCTCACAGGACCTTGCATCCTTATTCCTCTTAAGACTCGACTTTCAAGAGGAAAAGAGATGCAAGGTGCTGTGAGTGCTCTGAGCGCGTTTCGGTACGCAGCCTAAACGTTCGGATTCCGAATTCGCCCGAACCCAGCGCTCCCGTACATTTTGTTTAAACCACCGCTCACGAACGGAACGGAACCAAACGGAACGCAAACCGAAACGGAAATTTATATATTTATAGAAGCGATCTCAGAAAATGCTCTAAAGATTTGCACGGTCTTTGGAATATAGGAGTTTTCGGATCTAATAAATCTAGCTAAAACCGAGTTTTCTTAGATATTATTATGATATCTAGTCATATCTGAGAAAAGTCGGTTTAGCTATTCTCACCAGAGCAAAGCTCGGTCGCCCAGGTACTACTTACATATGTAGCCCCGACCCTTTGCATGAGAGGCGGTAGGTCAAGCCACTAGGCTACCACGTCAGAAGGTTATGGTTTTCAAGTGTATAAAAAAAACATGCACACATACCTATAGGTACATTTTTCGTATAAATGCGTGTATGTTGTACCTATGTATATTTATTTGGCACGCTCTGTAGCCAATGTGTGTGATTTTAGCGCTGTGAGGTGTCGTTAAATCCACACGTCTGAGTTTGCTAAAAAGTCGTGGTGGACTAGTGGTGCGACCTTCGCCTTGTATGCAGTGGGTCGGCACTTCGAATTCGGCTCGCACCTATGAGTTTCCTTACGTGAATTTGAATTTACCACTGAGCTTTTCGGGGAAGGAAAACATTGTGAGGAAACCTGCACGCATTGGCGAAGTAGGTAATTCTAGGATGTGTGTGTGAAGTCCCCAATCCGCACTGGGACTGGGTGGGGACTATATCCTAAACCCTCTCGCGGTGAGAGGGCTTGGGCCTAGCAGTGGGATGTAAGTAGGCATGCGCGAGCGAGGTTCCTCACCCAGGGGGGGCACATATTCCAGGAGGGGGGGGGGGGGAGCTGATAATTTTATTCGGGACATTTTGTACGGGAACACCAAGATCCTTATCTCGCTACGCCCATATACGTAGGCTGTATGTTGTGGTGGTGTTGGTGATATAGTTAAATAAGTCTTTATCGTGTGACTGACATTGGGTAGGTATTAATATTTTTCAAAAATCGAGTTTGGTGGGTAAGTACTATGTCAGCCCATATACACTCAACCGCAATGAAATGCCAACCGCATGAGAGAAGTAAGGCATGTGCTCTACGATGGGACGTTATTAGCAAGCGCGGATCCAGGGGGGGGGGGCATGGGTGGTCATGACCCCCCCCCCCCCCCCTCGGCAGGACTAGGTCTACTGCTATTATTTATTTTTAAACCCTGACGCAAAAAGGGGGGGGGGGGGAGTTGTATGACGTGATCCCCCCTTGAGTCAAAAGCTGGATCCGCCCTTGGTTATTAGGACGTAGAGGCATATATATGTTTTCAGTGCGGTTTTCAGTGATTTTCAGGAATGGGCGCAGTGTTCAGCAGGCCTCGTACGCTGCTCGTAATAATAATAGTGTATTGCACACGATCTCCGCTTGCCCACTCCGTTACTCGCTGGGTCTAGATAAGAGTCGACAGTTAAAACAATCTAGGGTTATTACTCGGCATGGTGGCTGTGAATGGGCGGAGGTGAGAGGTCGAGCGCCCTGATATTATGTGACGTCATTTGGGCAGCTGCTCGATAACACCACAACGAAAGCCAATGTGAAAATAACGCCGAGTGGCCAATATGGTACTTAAGTTAAGTATAAAAGAAAAATGTTTTTTTTTTTTCATGTCATTGGTAGACAAACGAGCACACAGGCCATCTAATGGTAAGCGTTCACAGCGGCCCATGGCCACCGATATCTTATGATTTCTTATAATTAACAAACCATAATATCTTGAATGCGTTGCCCACCCTGAGGTCTAAGATGGAATGCCTCTGTGCCAGTAATTTCACCAGCTGCCTTAACCTACCGGAACACAACAGTGCAAGAACTGCTATTTGGAGGCAGGTAAAGCGAGGAAAGACGGTGGTACGGACCTAGCACCAGGTCCTACCAACATGATAAACCTTGAATTACAACCTTCATACAAATCAGCGTATGCCCAAAATAAAGTGTTAAATGCGATAATAGATGTCACTGCCTAGGTAGCCTGTTTGAAAATTTGAACTCCATGACCAAGACCACCTCAGACTTTTTATTCCAGTTCTGTGACCAAGACCGATATCCAGGTGTGCTTCAAATTATCATTCAGGCTATAGAACATTTAAGCGCTCCGTTTCAACCAGAGTCATCCCAATCCAGAAATAATTGAAAAAACCGGCCCAGTGCGTGTTGGGCCACGCGCAAATATACGGTTCCGAAGTTGACGATGCCCACAGTACCTTTCTAAGACTTATTAGCATCTAGCTAGCCTGTGGTATGACGTGCCCGCCCGACGCCCCTGCCGCTCGAGAAAAATCAGACCTATTCAACGATATGCCGCACCATGGGGTAAGCAAGAATAAAAAATACATCCCCACTTTACGAGTAGGGGAGGTACCCTATAAAAAAATATATTTCAAAATTTTATTGTACCACTTTGTCAGCGTAACTAATATGTATATTCATGCCAAATTACAGCTTTCTAGAACTAAGCATCTCCGAGCAATAGTGCGGACAGACGGACGGACGGACATGGCGAAACTATAAGGGTTCCTTGTGGACTTCGGAACCCTAAAAAGCCATCGTCATGGGCGCACCTTTGACGACAGGTTTGGCTCAATTGGTAGGGGTGATATGTGCTAGCTCCTCCCATACCTCCCAGAACAAATGAATGTTTTCGTGGTGGGTTATAAGCGTCCAAGTGGGGACTCTAGCCCAAACCCTCTCGTGATGAGAGGAGGCCTGTGCCCAGCAGTGGGACGCAAATAGGCTGTAGTAGTAGTATAAGCGCCCCTTCCATGTCGTCGTGAATCACTCCTACTTGCGTGCGTGTTCTGTTCTAGAACTTGGCGAGAGAACTACAAAGTGGGTTGAGGGCAGAGTGGGTTGCACTGCGTAATAAACCATTAATTATCGTCTACCGTAAGTTCATAGAAATGCTTACTTAATTGCTGTAATGCGCAGTTAAATTCTACTACAGATCGTTAAAATTATCAGAATTATCCTGAGCGGGTACTTCTACAGATCCAGTTGTAAGCAGTTTCCAGGACCATTCGCAGTGAATGATATCATTTTAGGTACCTACATATTTACTTGGTCTAAGTCTGAAAATGTACGAAAGGCCGTGCAACAGGCAATTTTATATACTTACCTAACTTTCCAATTTTTAAATTTAATTTTCCTATAGGTAGGTTGTTTTTAGCTAATTTAAGGAAAGGGTACCGCACCGTACAACACGAATGGAACCTTGTTCTATTACACTACACTGATGACTTTTTAAATATCTTGGCCCCTGGGACATATCACACATATTGACCTGACCCCAAACTAACCGACGCTTGTATTATGGGTGCTAGGACAACGATATAAATACTTATATTGAGTAATACATACATATACAAAATACCTACTAAACATCCATGACTCGAGTACCTACAAATCACACAAAGTTTGCCCCGAGCGGGACTCGAACCCGCGACCGTCGAAACAGAAGGCAGGGTCACTCAATTGGACCAAGCCCTCCGCCAAATTATTGGAGTTCTATTTTTACCCGACTGCGCCAGAAGGAGGATTATGTATGTTCGAGTGTATGTATGTATGTATATGTCTATAGTCTAAACGGCTTGATGGATTTTAGCTTGTGAGATCACTTTAGATTCGTCTTGATTGTGAGAGTGACACTGGGTACATGTAATATTTGAATGAAGTCGGGTTTTTTGCTAATTTTTGTAAAATCGAGTTATCACTATTCTCGATGATGCGCCGCCTGCATGGCTTTAATATCACAAGGTTCCAGGGGCTATATTCAAAGTCTTAAGGGATCTCCCTGTTCCCTATAGGACCGCTGACGAGTCAAGTTGAACTTTATATTCTAGCTGTTTAAAGTTCACGAGACGCGTGAGCGGGAACGGGGAGATCCCTATTTAAGACTTTGAATATAGCCCAGGTGCAATAGCAACCGATCCTGATTTAGCTGTAGAATTGTAGATGCATACGTACTCTCATAAACATTTATGAGCGAGTGTGCTATTTGGTATTGTAATAAATATTTTTAAATTCAGAATTGAAACTGTAAACTCTAAAAGTTGAATTTAATACTATCTCGAATTCAAATGCAGACTGAATAAATACTTCGTGAGTTCGATTCAAATCCTTAAACTGTTTCTGTCTGTGGCACGTTGTAATAATATAGATATTACCTATTCTACTGGCTATAAGTAGGCATTAAGTAACAAGTACCGGGCGACAGCTTTCCTTGGATGAAAATAAATATTGGTTTGAAGTTTGTGTATATATTTTTTTAATTTATCACTCCTTTCATTAGTTTACCAGTTAGACACATTTTTTACCACTTGAGAATCGAATATCTCACAAAATATTGGCATTATTAAAAAAAGTCGAGACCATTAAAAAAACAGGCATGTCCACAAAAGTCTAACGTTTACTACCTACCTATAAACCGAAATGTAACACGAGAGTTTATTTTAAAACTTGGAATATGACATTGGGAGAAGGTGGGTCGAAGGGCATGCAAACGACGAAAGGTTGCCTGGAGGGCGAGCCACATTATAGAAAAGTTAAAATCCATACTAATATAGGGCATATATATTTAACGAAAGTTAATCTTTCTCTGTCTGTCTGTTACCTATTCACTCTTAAAGCGCTGGATCGATTTAGAAGCAATTTCGTATAGAGTAATATCTAAGTAATACACACCTGATTTTATCCATGCTAATATTATACATGCGAAAGTAGGCACCTATGTCTGTCTGTATTACCTCTTCACGATAATTTCTATCCCGAATATCGCCTAGTTCCCGCGGGAATGCGATAACCGAACCGAAATCCACGTGGGCTAAGTCGTGTGGGCAGTAGCTAGTTGGCAGACATTCCAGATGGCGTGCTAGATATTGCCACATATTACGCTGCAAGGCGAGTGCGGTTGCGGTCGCCGCCGCCCAGCAGTCTGCGATCGGCTTACACCCACGTGGGAAGTTGGTCACCTGCCAACCGGCACAGGTAGCCGGCTAGACCGACTATTTATAAAATAGTTATGTCATTTATCAGTGGAAATTATGCCAGACCCCCGACTGCGGTGTTTGCGTGCTTTTAATTATATATACCTATCTTAAAGCGGGTAAGGTAACACTTGTTCTTATATACGACACACTGTAGATACCTAAGTGCTCTATAAGTTGAAGCATAGATCAATTTTGGTGGGAATTCGACAATTAGTTTCTGAACTGACTTACATACCTCATACCAAAATTGAGTAAGAATAAAACTAGCTAGCTTTCGTTAGAACTACCTATGCTTATTTCCGGGAAAAAAAATATTGTGAGGAGGTGACAGCTAGACAGACATAGTTAGGTACTTTTGCATGTATAAGATTAGTATGGATGAAATCAGGTACCTATCTACAGAAACCGGTAATTTAGAACTATGATTACTATGAACATAAACGATGTCGCATAACACTACCTACATCTCGCATATTCGAACAGAAATACCTACAAAACATCCCTCTTAGTGCTTATAAATGGCTGGAAACTAGAAATTTCCTCAAGATACGAAGTTATCTCAGGTTTTGATTAATAATTAAACACAGCCCGTCAACCCTGGGGCCTCATTCGAGACCATGCTCAATACGACTTCCAATTTCCTAAAAAAGGATAGGCAGTCTCCCAACTTTTGCAAATTGCTCGTACAATACAATTCCAAGAAGTGCACTTCATCCGTCTGTGCGTCTCGCTCATACACATTCACGATTGGACTGTCTGGGTCAGCTATCTCACTTTACGCGCCAAACGTCATTTGGGCTTTGGGATTTACTGACTCACTTAGTTAGCGGTTACTTTTGACGTCCCGAATAACAGGTTTATCAGAGAAGCGATATGATAAGATTCTTTTTCCGTACGCTATAGATTCACTTCGTGAACTCGAATAGGGGCCCTGCACGTGGAAGCCAGGGCTTCCATTACATTAACCTCGAAATTAGTCACTCCCTGCCCAAAGGCTGGAAAATTGAGCCTAAGGCGCTGTCTACCTCAATTATAGTAATAACCTTAATCTAGAACGTTACTCTAGCGAACTTTGCTTATATCTTTTCCTAAGTTTATAGACCCTACTCCCTATTACCGTTAATACCTACACGTGCCTACAATGAAATTAAACTGAAAAAGGCATCGAGATTCCCCACGGAGAGTTTGTTAGGTTAGTGTGGTGGAGATAGATTTCTGAAATCTGTAAAAAAGAGGTATGAGTTTGTTGTCTATTCTAATGCATCAATTTTGACTTGTTCTAAACAAATTTTAGCAACAGGAACTAGTGGCGTAGCGTACATCCTTATGTACGCCCTTGCTCCTGTGCAAATGGAAATGGGGGCCCTTTCAGAGCTTGGTGAACCTGCATTTTTTACTTGGGCCCCTTGCCCCTTAGTAGCTACGCCATCGCCGCTGGCAGGAACTCAAAAACTTGCAAAAAAATCCCTAAACCCGTGAAATTTTCAAGTCGAACATTGTCAAAGGCAAGGAAGCCGTGGTGGCCTAGTGGTTTGACCTGCCGCCTCTCATGCAGAGGGTCGCGGGTTCAAATCCGGCTCGCACCTCTGAAATTATTTATGTGCGAAATTCAATTTGAATTTACCACTGAGCTTTTCGGTGAAGGAAAACATCGTGAGGAAACCTGCACGCATCTGCGAAGTAATTCAAGGATGTGTGTGAAGTCCCCAATCCGCACTGGGCCCGCGTGCAGACTATAGCCCAACCCTCTCGTGATGAGAGGAGGCCTGTGCCCAGCAGTGGGCCGTAAATAGGCTGCTGAGTGCTGTAGTATTGTCAAAGGCAAAAGGTAAACGTGGACACCGTCAGAGGCGGCCTTTGCGCTTGCGAGGCCCCGGGCGAATAGATCTTTGCGAGGCCCTGGTCTGGGGCAATGTAAAAATTCATGACTAGCGCAGATTGGTCATGATCAGCATTGTTTTTTTTATTTTCATACCTAAAGTGGGGATATTATTTATTTTTCCACGTACCCCATGATGTGGGGCGGGCGTCATTGGATAGGCCCTTGAAAAATAATTGTGGGTTTTTAGAAACCGTTTTTCGATTTAGGGCGTTTGTGAAATATTAAGCTTTTCAGAGCAAATTTTTATTAGATAAAAATTTCCCCACCGCCTGCGAGCTAAACCATTGTTTTTGGATGGCTGAAAATAATCATGCCCATGTAAAAAGTGCACTACCTAGTTGGGATGAAACTTTAAGATATTTTATCGTTGAAAAAAATAATTAAAAAGAAATCCCGTAATTTTTTTTTTTTCATTATTTATCTTAATTTTGAATAAATCGAGGAATCATCCGCACTGGGCCCTCGTGGAGACTTATAGCCTAAACCGTCTCGTGATGAGAGGAGGCCTGTGCCCAGCAGTGGGACGCAAATAGGCTGTAGTAGTAGAGGAATCATCACAAAAAATAGTTGTATAAAAAGTTGTGTAAAAAGTAGTAGTAGTGTGTAGTAGATGTTTTTTGGTTTCATATCTTGTGATTACTAGATGGGGTGAATTTAACAATTAAGAATATCCGTATACCCGTTGATGTAAAAAATATTAATACGAAAATTAAAAGTTGAAATAGAGCTATAAATAAAAAACCGGCCAAGTGCGTGTCGGGCCACGCGCAAATTATAGGGTTCCGAAGTTGACGATGCCCACAGTACCTTTCTAAGACTTATTAGCATCTAGCTAGCCTGTGGCAGGACGTGCCCGCCCGACGCCCCTGTCGCTCGAGAAAAATCATTGGTTTTTTAATCATTTCATAAGTCGACGAATGACTCGTAAATTTGTACAGCCTACTTAGCTGTGATAGTTTTCCTTTCAACTACGTTATATACGCCACAACCGTGATTTTTTTCAGCCATCCAAATACCACCATTTAGCTGGCAGGGGGGGGGGACACGTGACTCTAACAAAAAATAGCACTTTAAAGCTTAATATTTGACAAACGCATCACTTAATCGAAAAATGGTTTTAACAAACCCACAATATTTTTTCAAGACCTATTCAACGATATGCCACAACATGGGGTACGCAAGAAAAAAAATTACATCCCCACTTTACCAGTAGGGGAGGTACCCTATAAAAAAATATATTTCAAAATTTTATTGTACCACTTTGTCACCGTAACTAATATGTATATTCATGCCAAATTACAGCTTTCTAGAACTAAGCATCTCCGAGCAATAGTGCGGACAGACGGACGGACATGGCGAAACTATAAGGGTTCCTAGTGGACTTCGGAACCCTAAAAATGGCTGTATTGCCACGGTAAAAAGGCCCCTGTTTTGTAATTTTGATTTGTTTTTCGCATTTTTAGGGTTCCGTACCTCAAAAGGAAAAAACGGAACCCTTATAGGATCACTTTGTTGTCCGTCTGTCCGTCCGTCTGTCAAGACCCTTTTTCTCAGGAACGCGTGGAGGTATGAAGCTGAAATTTATATCAATTACTCAGGTCTACTGTCCCTTGAAGCTGTGAAAAAATCAAACTTCTAAGCCAACGCAATCAAAAGATACAGCCGTTTATGCCGCAAATTTTCGACACTTGCAAGGGAATCAAAACCTACAGGGTGCTTCCCGTGAACTCAGAATCTTGAAATTTGGTACGAAGCAACGTCTTATAGCATAGATAAAGGAAAAATTACGAAAACCATAAATTTTTAGTTACATCACATAATATATATTTTTTTTAATAATTTTAACCTTACTACCCATTTCCTCATAAACGCGTAGAGGTATTAAATTGAAATTCATACCAAATACTCAGGTCTATAATACCTTTAAGCTGTAACAAAATCTAACTTCTATGTCAACGCAATCAAAAGAAACAGCAATTTAAGCTGCATATTTTGAAACTCGCAAGTACTCGCAAGGGAATCAAAACCTAAAGGGTACTTCCAGTCGACCTAGAATCTTGAAATTTGGCATGAAGCAACGTTTTATAGCACACATAAAGGAAAAATTCCGAAAACCTTAAATTTTTAGTTACATTACAAAATATATATTTTTTAAGATCTTTGTCTTAAATTTATGCTACTCCATCTTTCCCCATTGTAATGTTATGAATTTCATTTTGCAATAAAAATACCATAGTTATGACTCGATTGTCGTAAAGAACGAACTTTGTAAACCTTACAGGTTTGTACGGAACCCTCGGTGCGCGAGTCCGACTCGCACTTGGCCGGTTTTTTTTGAATTGTTGCATTGTGTTTATAATCCCGCTGATTAAAAGTTAATACAACCCTTAGGCGGGGAGATACTTGGCGTTTTTTTAAATCATAAAAAAATACAGGATTTTTCATTTAATTTTTACATTGATAAAATATCACCACGTTTCATCCCTATTTGTTTGTGCACTTTGAGCGATACCTGACTTGACTTACTTGACTTAGGATCCTATGTCCCCTCGGTGGGGCAGAGGGCGTCCACAGTGAGTCTCCATCGCGATCGGTCTTGAGCTTCGCGCTTGATTTCACTCCAACACTTCCCGATTTTCTTCGCCTCGTCAAGAACCGTGCGTCGCCAGGTTAGTTTGGGACGGCCACGTTTTCGCTTTCCTTGAGGATTCCAATCCATTGCCTGTTTAGGTATATGGTCTGGGCCCCGCCGGAGCGTGTGACCAATCCAGGTCCATTTGCGGCGCTTGATTTGATGGTCAATCAGGGCTTCATGACAACGTTCTCGGAGGTTCTCATTCGAGATTTTCTCGGGCCAGTAAATACCAAGAATTCGGCGAAGACATCGGTTAACAAAGACCTGGAGCTTATGCGAGATGGTTTTGGTTACCTTCCATGTCTCGCACCCGTAAAGCAACACGGACTTGACGTTGGACCCAAAGATTCGGAGCTTAATCCTTCGAGTCAGTTTCCGTGACTGCCAAACGGGACGCAACTGTGCAAAAGTCGCACGAGCCTTGGCTATACGTGAAGTGATGTCCTCTTCGGTTCCTCCGGTCTCTGACACGACGCTACCGAGATATGTGAAGTTGTGGACGCGCTCCACTGTCTCTGTGCCAATCAGCAACGGTGTCATATTCTTCACTCCAGCTCGCATCTCTTGGGTCTTCCGGGTGTTCATTTTTAGGCCAATGTGAGACGCCATCACTCTTAAGTCGTCGAGCTTGGCTTGTATGTCAGCGCGTGTATGGCTTAGCAGACATAGGTCGTCGGCATAATCCAAGTCCTCCAGGACATTGGAGAACCCCCACTCTATTCCGCGACGCCCGTTGTTATACATGCAATGCATAATTCCGTCCAGCGCGATCAAAAAGAGCAGAGGCGATAGAAGGCAACCTTGACGTACACCAGCATGCACGGGGATGTCATCAGAGATAAGGCCATCGTGTGTGACTTTGCAAGAATAATTCTTGTAGATGGCTTTGATTAAGTTTATAATCTTCGGTGGGACTCCAATGAAGTAAAGGCGTGCCCATAAACTTGACCATCTCAATGTATCAAAGGCTTTTTCGAAGTCGACAAAAGTCAGATATACCTCCCTCTGCCATTCTGATGCCTCTTCCAGTATGATACGAAGGGTGTTAATTTGGTCGGTACACGAGCGGTTATGGCGAAACCCGGCCTGTTCATTGCGTAGGAGCGGGTCTACGGCTTTGGAAAGCCTGTCCAGGATTATCTTGCAGAAAACCTTGGAAGGAATCGAAAGTAAAGTGATTCCTCTCCAGTTGCCGCACAGACTCAAGTCGCCTTTTTTGGGTACGGTTATTAGCACCCCTCTACTCCAATCCTCCGGAAGCTCCTCAGTAACCCAAATCTTTTCAATTAAAGATGTCAGTGTCTCAACAGCGAAGGGTAAATCAGCTTTAAGCATTTCCGCGGATATAAGATCAAGACCTGGCGCTTTATTCTTCTTCAAAGATTTGATAGCCTTGGCTACCTAGAGTTTCAACTGGTGACGTTGTTGCCGAGCTGCGGAAGACCTCAACAAAGTGTTCACGCCAGCGTTTCAGCTGCCCTTCCGACGTGACAATAAGATGTCCAAAAAAAATGTTTTTAAGACCTAAAAAACATGCTTTAGAATCGATAACTGATTCTATGGGTAAAATATCGTCACAACGTTTTTCTTGGCGAGTCACCCCCCCCCCCCCCCACTGTCACACTGTGACTCGTTGGGAAGTTTTTTTAGAAGAATTGAAAAATTGGTTTAACATGTGGAAAACCCGTTCCCGTGGAAATATCGGGATAAAAAGTCCTATGTATTTTCCGGGTCTCAAACTAGGTATCTCCATACCAAATTTCATCCAAATCCGTCCACTCGTTGGCTTGTTCCCGGCGAGTCACCCCCCCAACTGTCACACTGTGACTCGTTGGGAAGTTTTTTTGAAAAAATATCCCAACTAGTCACACCTGTTACCAGATGGGAAAACTTCCAACACTTGTTCCCAACGAGTTACACCTCAACTGTCACACTGTTGCTCGTTGAGAATATTTTTTCAAAAAAATTCCCAACTTGTCACACCTGTTACTAGGTGGGACAATTTTCCATACTAATTCCCTTCGAGTCACACCTCAACTGTCACACTGTTACTAGACGGAACTACCTTACACTATCCTTCCCAACAAGTCACGCTTTCAACGAAATAAAATCCCATTTAGTTACATCTGTTACTAGATGGCACCACTTTAATCGTTTATTCCTATTGAATAACACCCAACTGTCTCATTGGTCTCTCTTCTCACTCGTCGGGAATAAATACTTGTAAGTAACAAATTTCCAACTGTTACCTGATTAGACAAAATTAAACAAAACTTAATGAATACTGTCGATGTGAGCGAGCGTAGCGAGCGAACGGATTAGCCCACACAAAAATAATTCGGATAGGTTAGGTTGGAAGATCGAGGCGGGAGCGTAGCGCAGTGTAGCTCACGCCTCGATCTTCGAAGTTATTTTTTTTAATACCAACAAATTAATAATTTCTTTTTATGCATTTTAATCATCAACCGTAACTTGAACTTGAATAAGTACATTGTTCGATGAGTTGATTAACGCCGGGTTCCTTTATCCACAAAACGCTTTTGGCTACGAAGAACGATAGGATTCCGGCGAAATGGTGAATTTGGGTGGAATGTTTGGGAGAACATTGTAAGGGCTTTTATAAAATATGCGTTTCTTTTCACTCTATATCTTTACTTCGTTATGCCATAGACAAAACAATTATATAGATTGACAAATGACAATCTTCTTAGATGGCGGCGTACGTCGGAAAACTCTATATGCAAGGGGATGGCATGTCGAATCTGACAGCGTGCGAGCGGGATGCATTTATACATTTCTTAATGTGAAAGATGAGAGAAGTAATAGATTTTTTATCCTTATCGGCGTACCAGCTTTTTTGTGTTTGCCACAGCTCAGCTGTGGCAAACAAAAGAGTAGTCATTATGTCAGTGTGACTTCGTGTAAACAACAAAATTATTTGATATAAGAGAAATATTACAGATATTTTATGATAGTGCACTGTTCTTACTAATATACGTTTGCCCCTATAAGATAGCGATTATAATTCGCTCGACCATCAGGTATAAAAGACGTACCCAGCAAAATTATGAAAACATAACCTTTCGTGCGTAAGTATTTCATTTTGGCCATTTAAACTCATCTTGTTCGGTATGATAGCGTTACGTAAGTTATATTTAGCTCATGTTCTATTAAATTGACCAACTATCTTTGAATAATAACATAAATGAATTATTTTCAAAATACCGATGTTTTTAATATTATCCGCCCAAATTACGATGTTGCTTACTATGTATGCCACCATGAGTCAAGCTGTATTTTTAATTTAGCCACGGTTCGGGATACCAGCTATGAAATATAAGAGTGCCCACCAGATACCCAATATCTGGGGAAAAGCTATGCTGCAAAAATAAAATAAATAAACTCAGGATAATAATATGAACGTGTAAGTCACTTTGTTAGTAACGCTTTCACACGAAGTAGTAACTAGTATTGAGAAATAATTCAAATAATGATGATCACCTGAGACATTTTTTACCGACTTCACTAAGGAGAAACTTCAACATTCGACGGGATCTTTTTTGGATTTATGTACACCGAAAATAAATGAGTAAACATATACTTGCATTTTCATTTCTTCTGTAGTAGGTACCTGGTATCTACCTAGCTAGAAATACAGGGAGTCCATTTTGGTGGACCAATCTGGGAATCTCTCAAAACATGGAAAGGACCTGTAATAAAAATTACATGTCTTTATAACAGGTCTTTCCGTGTTAGGAGCCACCCTAGGAAATATCTTCTGAATATATAAAAGCCATGTAGATAGCTGAAATTTGGTAAGTAACCTACATTTACCACTATTGTTTCTCTAAATCTTAGCCGTCAGTCAAAGTCGTGTGTGATAGCTAGTTATTGGAGTGGGGTAATTTTTTACCCACCTTGCCACCCCATGTACTTGACGCACACATACACATTTTATATGCCTATCCCTTACCGGGGTACGCTATATAGCGCATCTAGGAGATACTTAATCTAAGTCTATATGTGAATTGTGAATTGACAAGCGATGATGGCATGGCAAACTGAAATCTCTATTTTGTGTCACTGAATGTTACAAAAAAGATCTCACCTTTTTCCAGTTAAGTAGATTTATTACACCTATGATTAGATTTATTGAGACTAGTTGGACATCCTTTGCAAAAAAGTATTCCCAACGAGTTACAGTGTGACAGTTGAGTGTGACTTATTGGGAGTTAATTATGAAAGTTGTCCGCTATCTAGTAACAGGTTTGAGTGTGAGTGTGACTGGATGGGATCTTTTTCAAAAAGTATTCTTATCAAGTCACAGTGTGACAGTAGGACGCGTGACTCGTTGGGAATAATGTCACATGTGGTCCTATCTAGTAACAGTGAGACTAGTTGGGATTTATTGTGTACAAAAAATAATCTTAATGACGGTTAAGGATGTGACTCGCTGGGAAAAGTTGTCCCATCCAGTAACAGGTGTAATTAGTTGGGAATTTCTTCGGAAAAAAAAAACTCAACGAGTAACAGTGTGACAGTTGAGGTGTGACTCGTTGGGAAAAAGTATTAAAAGTTGTCCCATCTGGTAACAGGTGTGACTGGATGGGATTTTTTAACGAAAAATCTTCCCAACGAGTCACAGTGTGACAGTTAGGGGTGTGACTCGCCAGGAACAAACGGTTATTTACGATTTAAGAACGAATACTGTCATTCGTTGAAGTCATTCGTCGTGAAGACAGATACTATCCAAAGGACACGCACGACACGGCTGCCTTATATATAACGGCAATAAATGAAACCAGAAATGAAATACGGAAATCCTTAAATCCTAAACTGTGAACACATGAATTAGCGCCCGTAGCACAGATTACTAAATGCCTGCGCGAGGCCCCGTGCGGTTGCCCGCTTCGCCCCCCCCCCCCCTAAGGCCGCCTCTGGACACCGTGGTATAAAAAATATCTTACCTATTATATTTATAAAGTACTTACATGGTATAATTGGTATACCTACATTTGAGGCTAAGTGTTGCGATTTTCTCCGCGAGCTTTTACGAAAGTTGCGTCTCTGATTTATACATATACAAGACATTGTAATTTTCCATTTGAATTTTCGTAGAGTATACCTACCTATTGCATTGTAAAAGCCTGTGATATCCATATGACAGGCCGTTGAACCAGTGGTAACTGCCAACTGATTCTGGGTCACCGGTGCTTGCCAGACTCGGACAGACACCCGTCAGACATGCCATCAAAGAGCTCGGTAAATTGGTCCGAAATAGCCGGCCCTTCTGTAACGTCTTAGTGCAATCACAGTATATCTAATAAGTACTACGTACCAGTAGCAACACACATCGCCTCGCACCAACGAACGTGCGACTTACCATAGCAAAATCGGTCGGAACGTGCACTCTCGCACACACGCGTACATTTTGGTACAAGATAATATTTTTGTGTGCAGATTATGCAGTTCAGTTTGTAAGAAGTGTCGTAGAGGTGTGGTGCAATGAACCAACTCAACGAGCTCTTGAACCCAGGCCTCGCTGCGGGACCATTTGACAAAACAATGATGCAACGATCAATGTGATTGACGACTCGCCACAATTAATATAAATTGCACATGATGACATGACGCACGAGCAGAAAATTGACTTCAACGCATGTGTAACGCAATTTAATTTACATGTATAATTTCAAGACCGCTATGAGTGGCCGAGTGGTGCGCCTTGGGGGGGGGGGCGATGTCCAGCTGATGACGGACGGACGGATGGACGTTTTCGGCTGAAATGATAATTTCATATACTTACGTGTAATTTGAAGATTTTATAATATAACCCTGACTAATGGAGTGTGGAATGTGTCTTGGTAAGGAGCGCAATCTTATATGGCGAAACAGTTGAAAACGTGTCCAGCGGAATTGATTCAATAATCAACAAAACAAAACACACTCGCCTCACAACCGTTTTCGCTGCGTTTTCGCCTCAGCAGCGCCAGCTTGACTGGAGTGGCGACCGCAGCGCCCCCAATCTACCTGATTTGGTGTCCACTTTTGGAACTATAAAGATTGCGCTCCTTTACTTCAACTCTCCATACCCATGACGTTACATGAATGACATCCCAACTAGCAAATTATGCACTTATAGTACTATTCAAGCCTATTTTTATTGCGCTTATTAAGTACTTGTAGCTATCTACAAACCTGGTTTTGGGCACACTTATAGGAGCATTTGTTTTTGTAACAGTCTTATAATCTACTTACACAATGCTATTAAGTCCTATAATATGCTCGTAATAGCGTTGAAGAAGCACAAATAGTCCTATAATGTATACTCAAAACCTTTATAAGTACAATTGCTCTTGTAAGTGTCTGTGACAAGCTCTTTATAAGATTAAAATAGTAAATGTCAGTACATCTTGCAAATGTGGTTTAGTGTTTGTGTTGTGAGTGATTTTTGGAATTAAAAAGGTAAGTACAATATCTTTTTGACATAATACTAATATTTATCGTAGCCGGTGAAGTAGGGATGTGAATATAGGGTTAATAGAGAATGAATTAGTGGGGAAGTGATATTCATCGTTAAAATATAGTATTTTAGAAACATATTTTAAAAGCGCCTCTAAAATTTCATAATTACACCATTATTTTAATAAGTTTATTACAATATATTGCAATAAATATCCGCCATAACAAAAACTGGTTTAAATGAGAGCGTTTTAAGTCTATTATAAGTGTAATAGCGCTTATTCAAACTATTATAAGAACATCATGCCCTCCATGTTGACATTAATTAGGGTTCCTCATAAATTCAATATAAACACTTCTAACCCATGATTTTTTTACAGTTTATAATTTTAAAATGTAGTAAATCCCTATAAATCCTAAAAAAATTTTATTTTTGGTCTTGAATGTTTTGTCTGACTGACTTTATATTATAGGTACTAGATTTTGCCCGCGACATCGTATGCGCGTAAACATTAACATGTATTTAATTTTTTTTTCCGTTCACGTGGGCATTTCGAGAAATCCTCTTTAGTGCTCTCATACACTAAGTACACAGTTCATTGAGGACTACATTATATGTGGTACGTTATACTTCAGGGCCAGAGATTTTTATCTTTTTCACTTTCTCTTCTGTGTAATTTTCTTTGTCGAAATCTTCACCTTTTTTATTTTCATCTTCACTTAAATTATCTTAATTATTTGATTCTACGGGACCCTTTCTTAATAAAGTTCCCGTCTGATTCAGTGGGTAAACTCTTATAATAGCATCAAACAAGAGTAGATACGTTTTTGAAATCTTATTAAGGTTCTCCTCAAGAATGTAATAAGAGCTATTACTCTTATAAAGGTTCTGTTCAAGAATGTTATAAGAGCCATTACTCTTATAAAGGTTCTGCTCAAGAATGTTATAAGAGCTATTACTCTTATAAAGGTTCTGCTCAAGAATGTAATAAGAGCTATTACTCTTATAAAGGTTCTGCTCAAGAATGTTATAAGAGCTATTACTCTTATAAAGGTTCTGCTCAAGTGTGTAATAAAACCTTTTACTCTCACCGAATGCTACTATTGGAGTTGAAAAATTACAAAGACTATTTGTCTTGTAACATGCACTTATAAGATACCATCTCCTATAACTGTCTTATAACGTACTCTTATAGTAAACTAAAAAGATTTGTTATAAGAACAAGTGATCTTGAGTTATTGCTCTCATAACGCTCTTAATAAGAGCTTTTACTCTTATAAAGGTTCTGCTCAAGAATGTTATAAGAGCTATTACTCTTATAAAGGTTCTGCACAAGTGTGTAATAAAACCTTATACTCTCACCGAATGCTACTATTGGAGCTGAAAAATTACAAAGACTATTTGTCTTGTAACATGCACTTATAAGATACCATGTCCTATAACTGTCTTACAACATACTCCTATAGTAAACTATAAATCTTTGTTATAAGAACAAGTGATCTTGAGTTATTGCTCTCACAGCGCTCTTAATAAGAGCTTTTACTCTTATAAAGGTTCTGCTCAAGTGTGTAATAAAACCTTATACTCTCACCGAATGCTACTATTGGAGCTGAAAATTTACAAAGACTATTTGTCTTGTAACATGCACTTATAAGATACCATGTCCTATAACTGTCTTATAACGTACTCCTATAGTAAACTATAAAGCTTTGTTATAAGAACAAGTGATCTTGAGTGTAACAAGACTTATAGCTTAACCTTGTAGTACACTACAAGCCTATTTATAAGAACACGAGATCTTGAGTATAACAAGACTTGTGGAATGCCAATATAAGAGCGAAAGTCTTTCTCAGTGCACTTACTAGACTATTATGAGAATTGGTAGTCTTATAATTTTGGTTATAGGACTACTTTGCTAGTTGGGATACGACATCAGAAGAAAGCGCAATATGTTCAAATGGCTAAACGGTTTTTTTTTTCAATTGTAGCTACCAAATAAACAAATACTGCACTGAAAAATCTTATTTTCGACGAAAAAGGGACATTCAGGAGGTCTAAAGTTATATCCACACAATGTTACAAATGCGAAAGTATAACTCTGTCTGTCTGTATTATTTACCAGCTATAAACTGCTGGACAGATTCTGGTAAAATTTGGTATGGAGATATTATAAGATAAGAAGAGAGAGACTACTATTTTTGTCTAAAAAAAACGCATAATTCCCTCGGGAACGCTGTAAATAAAATAATAAAATAAGTCATATCTTTTCAGATTTTTACCTGAAAAGAAAACCATAATCATTTACAGTGCCAGTTATGTGAGTAAGAATAAGCTTACATACTTACATGTTATTAGTGTGAAAATGTTAATAAGTATTGAGTTTGAAATTATTATTAACTAGCTTATTATGCCCGCGACTTCGCCAGCGTGAAATTCGGTTATCGCGTTCCCGCCGGAACTATGCGTTTTTCCGGGATAAAAAGTAGCCTATATCCTTTTCCGGGACCCCAACTATAACCATGCCAAATTTCATTCCATTCCACGAGCACATTCTCGGGCCGAAGCTAGTGTTCAATAAAACAACCTATATCAGAAACACTCAGTAGGTACAAGCTGGTGAAGATTCGAGATACCTAACAAATAACGAGTCGCTTTATCAATCCAATGACATATTACATAAATCATAATAAGTTATTAAGTTATTCAATGGCCGATATCGCCGAGGCTCGTAACCGTAACCCTACGTTCGAGAGCTCATTACGATAGTAGTACGTACTCGCATAATCGCGTTCCGAATGAGCTAGTACATAATATGTGGATATTATCTACTGCTTGTATCTCTACTGTGACGCACACGCCCTTGTGCATATAAGTACACTTATTATACTCTTAATATATATTTAATTACAACTGCTTTTTAGGGTTCCGAACCTCAAGAGGTAAAAACGGAACCCTTATAGGATCACTCGTGTGTCTGTCCGTCTGTCACAGTCGATTTTCTCCGAAGCTACTGGACCGATTAGGTTGAAATTTGGTTCGTATATGTAAGTTTGTGACCCAAAGACGGACGTGTAAAGAAAATAAATGAATTTTAAACATAGACCCAATTTTTGGGGGCTAAATTTGAAAAAAAATATTATTGAAGTTTTTAAAACTATTATATATCGTGTGACATATCAAATGAAAGTACTTCTTATGAGGGCCTCAAATATATATTTTTTATTTCTTTTTTGGTCAATTGTTGACCCTTTTACAATATGGTACCTAAGTGTTAATACCTGCTCACAAAATTTCACGAGAATCCTTTGAGAAATGCGCCCTTTAGGCGAAAACAAAAGAAAACCTGAAATTCGGACATTCGAAAGCATTTTGACCAAGTGGAAATAGACAGAGAGCTTCGCTCGCTCAGTATATTAAACATAATAAGCACACTATTTCTGCCAGCGACGCGATCAAAACGGTATCCCACTGTTGGGCAAATGCCTCCTCCCATTATCCTCATCTCTTATCGCGCGAGGGTTTGTGTTTTCCTCACGATGTTTTTTATCAATTAATCATGGCTTCGCTCATATGCCAGTTTTTATCTATCGATGACTTACGTTTAACTTTTTAAAGTGAAAAATATTTCACTAGTAAAGAATTCAACGGGTGCCTTGGTGTGGAGGACTGTGCCAAGCACTGTGTCGAAGTTAAAGCAAATAAAAGGAAAAATATGGCGTAGAATCAATCACGTTGTGTTCCCGAATAGCCGCGCTAGGAGACTATTCAGAACGGTATCTATATACCATTCTGACTCTCACTACCCCTATGGATAGTGAGCGTCACACCGACCGGAGCTCTATTCTAAATACCTAGTTCAAACTAGATCCCAAAGTCCCCAAACGTCGTCGCTCGGCGCGTAAAGTAAAATTAGCTGATCCCGCGCAGTCCAATCGTGCAATTCGTGAACGTGTATATCTGTATGATCGAGAAGCACGGATGGGTAAATTGCGATTCTTGGAATTGTATTGTACGAGTAATTTGCTCTCTCGCAAAAATTGGGAGACTGCCTCTTTATTTGGCATATGGAAAATCCTATATCACTATGTTTGGACGTGAATAAGGCCACTACTTACTATCTCGCAAAATAGAAAGTGTATTATTTTTAGAATAGGGCCCCTGGACTCTGCCTCGTCGCGTGAGTGTGAATCACACGGCGGCGCAGACGCACATCAATCCCCAGTTTAACTGCCTTATTGTTGTTTGTGAGTGAGGTGTTTTGGCATTTTTGTGGAGTCGTAAAAGCAAGACTGGTTCGGTCTCCCACCGCTCGCGGAGTGAATATGGTTGCCATCTCCTATTTTAAAATGAAAATGCCGGACTTTGCCCAGAAAAAAGCCGGACATTTTACCCTAAAAGCCTGACATCACTACAACGTTCACAACTACTGTTTGGCTAAACACGACTTTATAAAGCCGGATATACCTTTTTTAAATGTTAAGCCCCATTTTTTCCCGTTCCCGTGGGAATTTTGGGAAACCCTCTCCTACAGTTCCCTTACACTCCTCAAGTCGAAGTCGTCAAATTTCAGCTTCCCTCGATCAGTACTGACATGACTGACAGTAGTGATGATGATTATGATGATTGCTTCGCTTGGGGCTCTACCAAAAAGCCAAACAAAAGCCGGACAGGCCGGACATAGGTATGAATATTTGGCCGGACAAAACTCGAAAAAGCCAAACATGTCCTGCTAAATACAAACAGATGGCAACCCTAGGCGTGAAGGACTGCCGGATTAGCGGGCTGGCAGCCGTTCAACTAAACTTTATTCGGATGTATTTATAAGAACTGTATTTGCGATCTTTTGACTGAATTTCAGTATCGTACATTACAGTAGGTATACTTTACATAAGTACATGTACTATATATAATACAGGTTAGGATAGGTAATATCTATACTCTAGCTGTGCTGTGACTATAGAGATATTTATTACCTATGGATGGTACAGTCTGGATGCTCAGAGCCTCTCGTCATCTCGTGTAATTTTCGACATTAAAAAACCGAATATGTACTACATACATACAGTAAAATTGTTTACGTTGATCTGGCTTCGAGTAATTTACCTAGTTTGTATATTAAGATATTAACGTCTCATGTGAGTTTAATGATATCTACGTAATTTAGCCAATATACTAGAACTAAAAATAACTACCTACCTATAGAAAAAACACCTCTTCCAAAATTTCATTTTGCGGCATGGTGCCCATAACGCTGGCGGCGTTACCTCTCAATACCATGAGTTTACAGTGACCGTACTCGCTAGCGAGTAAACGATTTGTATGAAGTACAGCGCCCCTGGCGGTCACTCGTTGAACTAAAATTCTTCATACAAATCGTTTACGTGGTCGCTAGCGCGTACGGTCACTGTAAACTCATGGTAGTGCTACTGGATTGTTAAAGAAATCCTTTGCGAGAGGTAAGCGCCAGCCCTTGGGTCGCCGGTTTTGTCGATCAAGTGGGCCGACAACACCCTCATGAAGGCTTACAATGTCCGACCTTAATAAGTAATCTTATTACAAATCATGGGTGAGTTAGGTTTTGCATGATTTGCCCGTTGTAACGGGGCCTTATTTTGATGATACCTACTTATTTATTATAATTATAATGGTACATTAGCTCCCTTTCTCTCTTATGATAAAAGATAGAGGAATACAATTCTTATTACCTTATTTTTCAAAAAGTATTTGTTAGTAAATTCTCTAATACAGAATCCTATTTTTTCATTTTTGCCAATTTGTCCCGACAGAACCAATCAAATGTAGGTAATGTTCGATTAAAACAAAACAAAAATAAGGGTTCCGTTTTTACCTCTTGAGGTTCGGAACCCTAAAAAATATATATTTTGGCAGACGGACGGACAGACACACGAGTGATCCTTCACTCGATCGTGTGTCTGTCCGTCCGTCTGTCACAGTCGATTTTCTCCGAAACTACTGGACCGATTAAGTTGAAATTTGGTACGTATATGTAAGTTTGTGACCCAAAGACGAACGTAAAACGAAAATAAAGGAATTTTAAACATAGACCCTACTTTTGGGAGCAAAATTTTCATTTTTTTTTTTAATGAAGTTTTTCAAACTATATCGTGTGACATATCAAATGAAAGTACTTCTCATGAGGATCTCAAATATATATATTTTATTTCTTTTTTGGTCAATACTTTTCGACTTATTTAAGAAAATAAGCGAAAAATAAAATGGTTTGAAAATGACATCATTGAAAATAATCAAGGGTCGGAACCATCTCCATGCGAGTTTAACTCGCTTCTTGGCCGGTTTATATTACTTTATCATAACAATTAAATGGGCTATGCCTGCAAGCACTTTTTTATTTCCTTACCAAAGTGTTTATATGTCATTCTCATTACTTATTGAACACCCCTCGTATAGTCCACTCGACTTTATAGTTTCTTTTAATTTTCAAGTTACAGACGCGACTTCTTCTACAGAATAGATATAGAAATATAGCAATAGAAATATATTTAAATTTTATTGCACATTAGTAAAAACACTAATACAAAAGGCGAACTTAATGCCATTATAGGCATTCTCTGCCAAAAGCATCATTTGTTATTAGCATAATAAATATTAGGGAGATTCGGTCCCATCCACATTCCATCATAATTATATACTTACCATAGTAGATTGTTTATCAAGGGACTAAAACAAGCCATTATGACACGAGATGTTTAGCCACCCGAGCAGAGCGAGGGTGGCTATAGTTCGAGTGTCATTATGGTTGTTTAGTCACGCGTTAAACACTCTGCTTTTCACTTCCAATGCGAGGAAAAAAAAACGAAGTTCCATACAAAATTACGATATTTATATAACAAAGTAGATAACCGGCTACTTCCCGATGACCTAGAATCATGAAATTTGGCCAGAAGCAAGGTCTTACAGCACACGTACAGGAATAAATCTGATAACCGTAAATATTATATATTTTGGTGCAAGAAAAGCCAATTTACTAATACAAACTTATCATTTGCGGTTGGCGCAGTAGCCGTGTCTACTTCACCAACCGCAAATAATAAGTTTGTATTGTTAAATTTGCATCATCAAGTTTGTAGGTACGGAACCCTCGGTGCGCGAGTCCAACTCGCTCTTGACCTGTTTTTTATCACGTGACGGTTTGAATGATATTTAGCCAACAGATTCAAACTTGAATACTATTAATATATGCATTATTAAATACATTCACTTTTAATAAAACAAGAGTATTCGTAATCATTAAATCGTGTTTCACGAAATTAAATCGTTTTTTCACGCCCTAGAAATTGTCTAGGTTCACTGGAAATGGGGATAATCCTCCTTTCACAAACTCTGTGGTTGGCTGTTTAGGCGGGTTTCCAATGTAAATTAAAAAAAAATTACTTTAGTCCCTAGAGACTAAAAAAGAGCTTTAGTCCCGATGTGCAGAGACTAAAGTAACTTTTTAAGAGCATGAGAAGTGAAAAATATATTTATGATCGAAGTTATGGAGGGATAAATATTCTATTGACTACCGCAAGGAAAGTACCTAGTAGCACGGATTTTATTAGGTAAGTAATAGTTGGCAGCGGTCGAGAAGAACAAGACGATTATGGATCAAATTCTGTTGAAAACAAGCTCGTTATTAGATCAGAGTTGTTATTTTGGTGACCATTACATAAATTGTCGCTTAAATAATCATTACAACACTTTCAAATTGCGCTTTCAACCGCGCGGAAAGAAATGCATTAGGATATTTTTACCACTTTTACTTTTTGTTTTGATTGCAACGGTTTTAATGTTGAAACACGAAAAGTCATAAAATTTATTATATTTTCCTACTTGATCTCCATATATATATTATATGTGTGGATCTGTATTTGTTTGTTTGTCCTTCTTTTAGGCCGGAGATAGTTGGAGGGCGGGCGGTCAAAATAAAAGACAGGACTTAACTTAACCCCAGTACGCACGACGCTTCTCAACTTTTCATACAAACGTATTTTCGCTTTTATTCCCAAATTACTAAACAGATTGACTCGAAACTTGGTACACATAATAAAATCATTATTGTGAGTGTCCGAAATAAGTAAAAGTCGTGGTAAAACACAATTAAATTACAGCCAAAAAACTGAATTTAGAAGTTTGTATGGAGGAAACTAGAATGATCCTAGTTTCTTTGTTATTCCATTTACTTATTACAATCAAAGTGTATTTTGGACACTAATATCATTGCTCCACTATTGCTTTTAAAATTGTGTGCAAATCTGATAAGTAGTTTGCGAAATAAAACGTAACTAAGCTACGTTTGTATGGAGAAAGGAGCGTACTGGGGTATAGACATAAATAATACTTCGTATGGACCCGGCCTAACGTAGATACATGTCATGTTTCCCCACTTCATTGGTGTCCAATCCAAAGGAAACTTATATCGTGACACTAAAGCTGGGTCACATTTTTTCAACAACGAGACGAGTTTTTAGATACTGAGAAATAGTTTCGAAAAAAGTTTTTTTAAAAACGCTTATTGTCACGCACGCTCGGTAACAGAACTTTGGATTGGACACCGTGGAAGTGGGGACATATTACGTGTACGTTAGACCGGGTCTATATTATTTACGTCTATGTACTGGGGACTCATAATTATGACACATAATATGGCCCAACAAAACCCTAATAAGAATAAAGTAATAAGGCTGTAGGTACGAGTAAGTAGGTTTTTCGTTTCTCATTCGTTTTTCATTTCTATTCCCATTTCTATAGGCTGTATACGTTTACGAGTTTTACTCGTATAGTCAACCAATTTCAATGTACTAAACCACTGAAAATCATTGTGATCGGCAACTACGTTACGGAACCCTACATTGCGCATGGCCCGACACGCACTTGGCCAGTTTATATTTTATTGCAAATGACATTCTCATTTCCACACAATCATCTTCCAATACCCTAATTAATTAATCTCTATCTTTCCAACAACTTTATGTTAATGGCGATAAAAAATTCTCAGAAGTTCCAATATTTTCCACAGACAGAAAGATACAGACTAATCAAACAGTCCTGAGGAAAAATGATGTTAAAATTGAATACTTATGTATTTCTTGGAATCTTTTAAGGATCGAAGTTCCAATATTTTCCACAGACAGAAAGATATAGACTAATCAAACAGTCCTGAGGAAAAATGATGTTAAAATTGAATACTTATGTATTTCTTGGAATCTTTTAAGGATCGTCGTAATACAACGCGACTACTTACACGATTATCGTGCGAGTAAGCGATGCGACCATTCGCGTGGTTGCTTGCTAGCGCGTGTTGGCGGCGATTACGCGAATGTCAATTAGGATTAGGACTCATATTCTGGTTACTTAAATATGTTAGATGGGGGGGAAATTTGCGATCATCGCGTAGTCGCGTTGTAGTAGGATGGTCCCTCATACCTATGTACGTACGAGTAACTGTCGATAAGTTCGGTCTATAGGTTGCCTGTTAGTGACAGTTGGCGAAGTCAGCTGAGCTCTCAGTTGCACTTTATTGCCTGCACCTCGTGCGTCTATTCCTGGCTCCTGGGCTTCCAGCACGTGTCAAGGTCTCTCCCGAGGGTTTCCTATTTATAACCATTTTCTTAGTCTCCCTAACTACTTGGAACTTTTTTCATATGTGCCAAAAATAATGCGTCAACGGGCCAAATGTCGAAACGATTAGAAGTCTTTACGTTTGCGTCTGGGAAAATTTCCTTTAATGATGATCTATTTTTAAACATTACCTTATCGATGCCAGAGGAAAACTTTAGAATTTAAAAATGAGGCTAGCAATGAGTTTTCAGAACACGATGAAATATGGATGATGTGAGTCGCTCGCGACGGGAAAATGCATTAAATAAGTATTGTAATTTTATTCGTGTCGCATAAGATATTTACCGCTTGTTTATAAAACCGCGGCGACGGCAGATGTCTGAAAATTAAATCACTGAATCTGTATCTATTAACGTTTACAATGTGTGGGTTGATTGACAGATCGGTGATGCGTATGTACGGTTATGTAAATGTAGTAGGGTGTAGTAGTCGTACGATTATTAATGAGTGCCTACGATGAGTCATTTCAAGATAAAACGCCGCGTGCTCCGATAGGCTGTTCACGAAATTAATTACATTACATACCTACTTAGTAAAACAAAATAAATAAAATAACAAAAGTATGAAAAATCTTACGTACTACTTCCTTAATCTAACCGTAGCACTACAAGGCATGGTATCCAAAATGCTGGCAGCGATTTGCCACGTTGAATAGCAATTCTCAATCTCTGTGCGAGACAGAAGCCATCATTTATTTATTTGATCTTATTCACACAGTTAATTGTGAAGTTATTTTTGTAAGATTACGCCCGGGTTGCATCAAGAAAAAAGAAAGTTGAAAAGAGTGGCGCCAGCTATCATTAAATAGTACAGAAGCGCCATTTTCTCCATAGTGAAAATCTAACGACGTCAATTTTCTGATGCAATCCAGGCAGTCGATGTGTCGCAAGAAGATCGTACGAGTTTGAAGCAATTGTCCGATAACTATGATATATAATACTTAGCTCTCTTTGTGTAGGAAAGGAGAAATCAAATGTTTTCGCTTTTGAATATTTTATATGGCACAATATATGGGTGCAAGAACGAAAAAGGGGTTAGTTTAATCATGTTTAATTAAGGGTTTGGTTATTGTCATGCATCATGTTCCTATATTCAAACATGATATATGCTTCGTGCTTAAAATCTCTCCAAAAGAATAAGTGAGAATTAAATTACGACGTCATACTGAAATCGGATTTATTACATTTATTCCCAAAGATTGTCTAACAAATAACTCCACATACCTATCCATACTAATATTATAAATGTGAAGGTGTGTTTGTTTGTTTCTCCTTTCTTCACGTTGCAACGAGTGGACGGATTTGGATGAAATTTGGTATGGAGATACCTAGTTTGAGACCCGGAAAATAAGATAGGACTTTTTATCCCGATATTTCCACGGGAACGGGTTTTCCACAGGTTAAACCAATTTTTCAATACTTCTATAGCTGTCTATACGAGGGGCGGCTGATAAGTAATCTCCTTGGTCAGAAATATATACAAAAATAATGCTGGCTGGTATGGATTTATATTCGTTTATTATTCTATTTTCAAAATGTATTACATTCATTTGTTTATTGCATCACGTTTATTTGTCTCCTACAATTGTTTCGAACATGTCGATAGAAAGAGTGAAAATTGATAAAATCGAGCAGCGTGCGGTGATTAAGTTTTTGACTAAAGAAGGGAATACGCCTTCGGAGATCAGACAGCGTATGTTACGTGTGTTTGGCAGTTCGTGTTCTTCCGAATTTGTTATAAAGTTTTGGTCAGAGCAGTTTAAGTTAGGTCGTAAGAGCTTGGAAGATGATCCTCGTAGCGGAAGACCAGTTTCGGCCGTCACCGATCAAAATGTAGCCAGGGTGAAAAAAAGTATATTAGAGGACCGACGAGTGAAGCAGTGGGAGATAGCTAGAGATGTAGGCGTCAGTAAAGAGCGATTCAATGAAATAATTCATGAGCATTTGAACATGTCCAAGGTTAGTGCACGTTGGGTCCCCAGAATGTTGACTGCATTTGACACGGAGAGGCGTGTCAAATGTTGCGAAGAGTTTTTGGACATGAGTCGAGGGAAAGAGGAAGAAATAATTTCTAGAATTGTAACATGTGATGAGACTTAGATTCGACAATGGGACCCGGAAAGTAAGCAAGAGTCGTTACAGTGGAAATTTAAGGATGAGAAGCCGCCTCGGAAATTTAAGGTCTGTCCATCGGCAGGTAAACTTATGGCTACAATCTTTTGGGACACAGAAGGGATTTTGCTCATAGATTATTTACCGAAGAAAACTACAATGAATGCTGATTATTACTCAAACTGACTATCGCCCGGTTCCTATATCCAAACAACGCCTCGTTTTGCCTACGGACGGTTAAAATTTGACAGCTTCTCTATGGAACAAATGTCAAAAAACCGGCCAAGTGCGAGTCGGACTCGCGCACCGAGGGTTCCGTACAAACCTGTAAGGTTTACAAAGTTCGTTCTTTACGACAATCGAGTCATAACTATGGTATTTTTATTGCAAAATGAAATTCATAACATTACAATGGGGAAAGATGGAGTAGCATAAATTTAAGACAAAGATCTTAAAAAATATATATTTTGTAATGTAACTAAAAATTTAAGGTTTTCGGATTTTTTCCTTTATGTGTGCTATAAAACGTTGCTTCATGCCAAATTTCAAGATTCTAGGTCGACTGGAAGTACCCTTTGGGTTTTGATTCCCTTGCGAGTACTTGCGAGTTTCAAAATATGCAGCTTAAATTGCTGTTTCTTTTGATTGCGTTGACATAGAAGTTTGATTTTGTTACAGCTTAAAGGTATTATAGACCTGAGTATTTGGTATGAATTTCAATTTAATACCTCTACGCGTTTATGAGGAAATGGGTAGTAAGGTTAAAATTATTAAAAAAAAAAAAATTATGTGATGTAACTAAAAATTGATGGTTTTCGTAATTTTTCCTTTATCTATGCTATAAGACGTTGCTTCGTACCAAATTTCAAGATTCTGAGTTCACGGGAAGCACCCTGTAGGTTTTGATTCCCTTGCAAGTGTCGAAAATTTGCGGCATAAACGGCTGTATCTTTTGATTGCGTTGGCTTAGAAGTTTGATCTTTTCACAGCTTCAAGGGACAGTAGACCTGAGTAATTGATATAAATTTCAGCTTCATACCTCCACGCGTTCCTGAGAAAAAGGGTCTTGACAGACGGACGGACAGACGGACAACAAAGTGATCCTATAAGGGTTCCGTTTTTTCCTTTTGAGGTACGGAACCCTAAAAATCAACCCTCCGTAGGCAAAACGAGGCGTTTCGTGGATATAGGAACCGGGCCTAAATCAACTAAGAGAGACAATAAAAGAAAAACGGCGAGGTAAACTAAGCAAAGGAATTTTGATTTTGCACGATAAAGCACTTAAAACATTCAGCAACTTAAACAATTAAAGACAATGGCTTCGAAACCATTGACCACCCCCCTTATTGTCCAGATCTAGCTCCCTGTGACTATTTTCTATTAAGACTTCTCAAGAAAGACCTCAGGGGACGAAGGTTTATGACCGATGACGAAATGAAGGCTGCGGTTACTGACTTTTTTGACGACAAACCGAATTTTTTTTTAATGGTTTATATTCAATATTTGAAAAAAAATAAGTACATTTTATTAGCAGGGAACTATATATAAAAAAAAAGTAGCCACGACAGTCTTTTGTTTCATTGTTAGGTAGATTACTTTTCAGCCGCCCCTCGTACGTATAGTATCATCGGGTACGTAAATTCAAATTCTACGCGGGACGAAGTCGCGGGCAAACGGATAGTGAGCAATAAGTACTAAGTTTCTTTAGGGGTTTACATATCTTGTAGGCATTTACCTACCTCTATGATTCTATCAGCGTTTAGCATCATGATTATTTAGTTACAACTTCGATTATACATCAATTTATTGCCAATGTCACCATTTCGGGTTAGGTGTGCTCACATTATGCACATCTCTTCAGCTAACGAGTCACTTTTCGTTCTGGAATGCTTATCCTGCTCTGCCCTGCCCAAGTGCAGTCTTCTGGGGCTATATTCGAAGTCTTAAAATAGGGATCTCCCTGTTCCCTATAGGATCGCTCACGCTTCGCGTGCACTTTAAGCAGCAAGTTCAACTTGACGCGTGAGCGATCCTATAGGGAACAGGGAGATCCCGATTTAAGACTTCGAATATAGCCCCGTATAACGGCGCAGCGCCCTAACGTCGTTTTACGTAGCGTAGGGTGGGTGATGCAACATTACAATCGGAGGCCGTCAGCGGACAGTGGTGCCAGTTAAAAATATCCCATCCCATAAGTAGGTAGGTATACGTATGTGGCAGAGTATAAAAATAATACATAATTTGCTTAGACAGGCTTACGTTTAACACAAAACGTTTCTTTTTAGGGTTCCGAAGTCCACAAGGAACCCTTATAGTTTCGCCATGTCCGTCCGTCCGTCCGTCCGTCCGTCTGTCCGCACTATTGCTCGGAGATGCTTAGTTCTAGAAAGCTGTAATTTGGCATGAATATACATATTAGTTACGCTGATAAAGTGGTACAATAAAATTTTGAAATATATTTTTTTATAGGGTATCTCCCTTACTCGTAAAGTGGGGATGTAATTTTTTTTTCTTGCGCACCCCATGGTGCGGCACATCGTTGAAAAGGTCTTAAAAAAATATTGTGGCTTTGTAAAAACCATTTTTTTATTAAGTGATGCGTTTGTGAAATATTAAGCTTTAAAGTGCTATTTTTTGTTAGAGTCACGTGTCCCCCCCCTGCCAGCTAAATGGTGGTATTTGGAAGGCTGAAAAAAAATCACGGTTGTGGCATATATAACGTAGTTGATAGGAAAACTATCACAGCTAAGTAGGCTGTACAAACTTACGCGTCATAGTCGACCAACTTATGAAATGATTAAAAAACCAATGATTTTTCTCGAGCGGCAGGGGCGTCGGGCGGGCACGTCATAGGTACCACAGGCTAGCTAGATGCTAATAAGTCTTAGAAAGGTACTGTTGGCATCGTCAACTTCGGAACCCTATACTTTGCGAGTGGCGCGACACGCACTTGGCCGGTTTTTTTTATTATAAGCAAGCATTTGACCACAATCTCACCGGATGGTAAGTGACGATGAGGTCGAAGGTGATACATGCTTACTTAGATAGTACCTGTTCACTCTCGACTTGACGCATTTTGTGTAGTTAGCCCAAATTTCTAGTTATGAAGTTAGCAAAAAAAATGCTACAAACTTAAGTATGCGGGCTTAGGGTACCGTCAGTGTAGGCCTTTCTGATAGGTTCCCACGAAAACATATTTTAGACATGATACATAAGTTACATAACGTAGGTAGTTGAATGTGCCAAATTATGTTAACTACAAACGTTCAACTTGAGGCCCATTAGGAGGGCGCAGGTCGTTATCTAATACGCGTTAAATTAAGTGCGTAGAATGTTTAGGTAAAATACCGTAGCACTCGAGTTTTTGTATAGCTCGATTTTTGCAAAAATATAAAACCCGACTACGAACAAACTTTTGATTTCACATAGGTACGAGTATTATAAGTATATTTTTTTGTGATCCATTCATTCAACCCTTCATTTAGATACCGCACTCGGTAGGCTTTGATAAAAATATATTTTTGGAAACGTTTCAAACACCTCCAAAAGTCAGCCATTTTGTTTTTTGCAATTTTGATATAGGTACCCAGTGAGTGTCACTCTCGCGATTAAGGAGAATCTAACAACACCTCGCAAGCTAAAATCCATCCAGCCATTTAGGCTACACGGCGTGCCAAAGAAATATACATACATACATAACATACACTCGAAAGACATAACCCTCCTTCTGGCGCAGTCGGACAAATCGATCAGACAAAAAGTTCTTAGGAATTTTCAAATTAGAAAGAAAGTGCCTAACTTAGCATCGTTTATTTTCTGTAAAAGGTACTTAAAAGTTCATTTTAAACAGTACGTCATGGCTCGAAACGTTGATCTTATTACATCGCTTTTAGGCTCATAGTAGCATTTATTTACCTAAATAGTTTATTATTTAACTTATTGAGTACTAGCTTCTGCCCGCGACTTCGCCCGCGTGGAATTTGGTTATCACGTTCCCGCGGGAACTATGCGTTTTCCCGGGATAAAAGTAGCCTTTGTCCTTTCCTGGGACTCCAACTATCTCCATACCATATTTCATCCAATTCGATCCAGCGGTTGAAGCGTGAAGAGGTAACAGACAGACAGACAGACAGAGTTACTTTCGCATTTATAATATTAGTATGGATGTACTACAGTGTACCATTTATTAATAATATATATATATATATATATATATATATATATATATATCTTAAAAAAATTGACCCAGCCCCCCAAACTAAGCAAAGCTTGTAGGTACGAGTACCTACAATGGGTGCTAGACAACGATATAAATACTTATATAGAGGAATACATACAATACTTATAAATAATATACATTCATGACTTGGGTACAAACACTCGTGCTCATCACACAAAGTTTTGCCCGTAGTGGGATTCGAACCCGCGACCGTCGGAGCAGAGGGCAGCTAGGTGAGGACCCCTGACCACAGAATAAGTAATAGTACTAACGTACAGAAGGACGACTGCTAACAAAAAACCGGTTTTGGAGCGCCGCAAGCCCCCAAATTGGCCATCTCTTTCTATCGCATGCAGCGCACTCTTTCGGAGGCCACGCCCTAGCGCTAGGGCTGGCGCACTCGACAAGATATTAAATCATGCATCTAGTATTAGTACATATATTCGGTATAATAGTGTTATTAATAAAATGTATAGTTATAGTTATTATTTTTTTATTGAAAAACAGTCGTCTACACAGATGCTACAACGTAATTTACAATTACCTAAGTTGTCACATGCTTTAAATCTGTCAATTTATGAATCAGATAAATTCGAAATTAAGATACACAGTCACACAACTGTATTATCATAATATACTAGTCATTGTCCGCGATTTCATCCCGCGTACATAGAATTTGCGTACCCGATGATACTATACCTACTGTACATAGATTGTTATTATTCTTATAGAAAAAATTGGGTTGTCTTGAACTACCTCCATAACAAATTTCATCATTTTACTCTTTACCAAATTTTTACTTTTTACCAAATCATGTTACTGTTGTTGTTACTACAACCCTCTGCTATACAATATTTTTTTGACATAATTCAAATTTCATAGCATACGTACGCGGACGCGACGTACATTAAGGCCCTTCCCTGACCCAGCGTCGTCAAATTGCTCATTTGAGATCATACTTTTCTAAGAAATGTTAAAAGTTAAAAATATGAAAAAAACATATGTTATATTTGATTATATCATCCTTACATTGACAGCTTTCGATACACGTTTCACGAAACTTCGCTCGATACAATTTAATTCCAAAGTAACCTCTAACTCGGACCGCTAATCCAACTTTACTCCAGTTTATTATATCAAACAGTGTAAAACTAATTATAACACAAAAAATATCCATATTATATGCATACATCGACAGCTTTATAAATGCCATTTTTTTAGACGGTATTTTTATAGAAATTAAAACGCGTTAAATACTAACTAAATCGGGCGTTCTGTGCGTAGCGCTTTCTCTTTCACTCGTCCCACGAGTGACAGTGACGGCTGAGCTGGGTCTATGAAGGGCCTTAAGAGAAAACGCGCGCGCGTCGCGCGTGCATTCGCTAGCAGTGCGCGGCAACCACTAATCATCACGCCACGGTGCGAAGCCGGCGGGTACTTGTATCGAGCGCGAACAAATCAAAGAGTGCGCCGCGCCTGCCCTGACACCGGATACCGACTGAGCCAAACCTGTCGTCAAAAATGTATACATATTTAGATTGAAATGTACTCAATCATAACTGGACAAACCAAACTAGAACTAGCTAGTGTTAGTGTAGTAGGTATTAGGGCTCTTGCCGCGCGATATAAATACACTCAACAGCACTGAATTCGGGTCACTTTTTATAGCATTTTCCATACTGCTAATTTATTGCTGTTGAGTGTAGTATATATGAAGAAAACCAATGAAGTGATTCAATGAGGCAAGAGAGATAATCTACGATACCCGTCCACAATTCAAAACGCTTCAATGTATTTATTTGGAAACTATTTTAAAAAGCATCACCATTGAAAGAAGTAAAGGTAAAGATAGAATGACAAGCTTCAAACAAATCAGCGTAAGTACGCCCGAAATACCAGTGATGCGATAATAGACGTCGCTGCCTGGATGGATACAAATTTGAACTCCATGAGCTACATCTAGATGGCGCTGTGTGTGTAGGCCAAGTATGAAAATTTGAAGCTGGCTATTTCCGATTTACGCCGTAATGTAAGGAGTTTGACAGTCACTACCAACACTCAACTCGACACATGTTTGACGGCTTTACCAGCACGAACACATGCGTTGAGAAGAGTTTTGAACTGTGGAGGGGCGGGACTTCCTATCGTAGATTATCTCTATTATATTTTGACATATGTAGGTATTGTGCAATACTTCTACGCGTATTATTAATTCGTGGAATTACTGAAGTAAATATTTGACGACGTCCGCTTTTCCTAGTAGGTCGTTCACACGGTTATGCCTGCCATGCGAATCTAAGAGGCCACAATATATTTGCATTCATCGTGTGATGATCGAGTCAATGACTTCATATAAACACTGTAGCTTCTGCCCGCGACTTCGTCCGCGTGGAATTCAGTAATAGCACTAATGGCGTTCCCGCGGAAACTAGGTATGCGTTTTTCCTGGATAAAAAGTAGCCTATAATAATATGTTGACTAGTGTTATAAATCGTTCATCCAGTAGTTTTCGCGTTAAATCCGGACATAGTAGGTAGGTACATACAGTGTTTTTTTTCTAAAAATCGTTTTTTTTTGTGGGTTCAGTATCGTTTATGTAGTCCGCTCGAATTGATCGTTTCTTTTAATTTTCAAGTTAATCCTAGACGCGACTTTTCTACAGACTTAAATTATTAGTATACGAGTGGCTTTAAGGGGCCTTGTTTGTAAATAGGGATATGAGAGTTGCTCACTGACAGAAAGGACTTCTTTAAACAAGACCGAGCAGTTTCTTGAAATATTTCGTAGGTACTAGCTTCTGCCCGCGACTTCGTCCGTGTGGAATTCGGTTATAGAGTTCCGCGGGAATGGAGCGTTAAACTATAACAAATTATATACGAAAACCTTCCTCTTGAATCACTCTATCTATCAAAAAAACTCAAAATCCATTGCGTAGTTTTAAAGATCTAAGCATACATAGGGACAGACAGACAGCGAAGCGACTTTGTTTTATACTGTGTAGTAAAGTAGAAAGGATGTTTTTTTTTAGATTGAAAATGTTTTATAATCAGGAGAAAGATGGTATTCTTGGGTTTAACAATTTTATTATTGACTTGAAAATTATTAACTTGCTACAAAAAAATAACTTCAAGAAGTTTGTTTACTGATACGAAGTAAATTTGTTCTAACGTCTATAGGGAGACAACCGTTTTCTTGAAGTCAATAAATTTGCTAAACCCCTTCATAGGTAGTTCCCGGACTGATCGCTGATTACAACAGAAAAAAAAATGCTTTGATAGAAAGAAATATGCTAAGTCCTTTCTGCCTGCTGAAATATCCATATTAGTCCATATCCATCCATATTAATATTATAAATGCGAAAGTAACTCTGTCTGTCTGTCTGTTACCTCTTCACGCTTCAACCGCTAGACTGATTGAGATTAAATTTGGCATGGAGATAGTTGGGGTCCCGGGAAAGGACATAGGCTACTTTTTATCCCGGAAAAGCGCATAGTTCCCGCGGGGACGCGATAACCGAATCCCACGCGTGCAAAGTCGCGGGCAGAAGCTAGTATAAAATATCCCAATAATTTAGCAAAGATTTCATTAGTCCCAATAGTCTTGAAAATTGAGAACGGACTTCCTCCGTTACGCTGAATAGCTTTATACCTAAATCGGTGCCTAAACTAGCCTCTGCCCGCGATTTCGACCGCGTGGAATTCCCGTTCCCGCTCCCGCGATCCCGCTAGTTGTAAGTAGTAATCTTTCTATGTCGTCTGTGGAAATTGAAAAATGGTACGAAAAATCTCACTTCTCAAGATCACATACCATTACTACGGGTACTTATCGTGAGTTTATTAATTACTAATAGTCCGTTTTCTATTGGGAATGCTTGTATGGAGAGGTCGAAATTTTTAGTACAGCATTGCCATTTCGTAGGAATGTTATACACGTTGACCTAAGTCCAAAACGCCCGGTAGCCACTTTGAACTCCGCGACTGGTGGGGGGAGGGGGGGTTAAAGTACAGAGCTCCCGGCGCTCAGAAAAAAAATGCTGGCGGATTAGTTTGGACTTTTGAGTCAAGATTGGTATCGTTTTCAGGTAACTAGATGATGCCTAATTCATTTCTCATAACAGTTTTTTAGGGTTCCGTAGCAAAATATGACGCAATACTTAAAATAATGAACTTTTAGTAGTAGCGAAATGCAAGCAAACCCTCATATTTTCATATTTTTGTATGAACTTTGGTTTATAAAAAAATACTATCAGAAAGCCTATTTAATGTAAAATCTAAAAACATTAACAGTAAGTATACTTTTTACAATTTTCAATGCAAAATAAAATATTGAAAGTACTGCGACGGTCGTCAGCGCAGCGTAGGGGACGGTAACAAGTCTCGAAAAACTGTCAATGCCAACGCAAAAAGCTTTCATAATAATATCAATAAATTAAAGTGCTTACAATAATATCATACTTGTAATAGATATTCTTTTAATTATTATTAATTGAAACAAATGTATTTTTCTCTCTTTACCTGATTTTCTTCTTTTTAATATTATACTAGCGGCGCCCTGCGGTATTACCCGCTGTTAAGAAGTAGCATTGGAAGTAGCCTATGTATTGATCCAAGGTTACAGCTGACTCCATACCGAATTTTATCAAAATTGGTTTTGCCTCTTGAGCGTGAAGACGTAAAAAATACACACGAACTTTCGCCTTCATAACTTTAGTGTGATTTTTAATCATCTCGAAGTCAGGTAACATTGTTAAAAGTAAAGACAAATAATTTTAGAAGTTTGTGAATTAGTTTTATTTAGATACATCCACCTCCACAATTACATAACTCAGTACATTTGAGCTGGCGTTTGAAACATTGCACCTGGAACTGCAAGATTTCACGCACCGCACTCATCTTTTTAATTCTAGGCATGCTTGAGCAGCCGTAGGACTTTGGGTCCACTCCACAGTGGCACCCAAGCTCTTCTTCTTTCTGCCAACCCCATTCATATGGGCAAGGAATTTTTTGCATCGCGTCTTCCTCAGGCACTTTTTGTAGTATAAAATCCATATGAAGATAGTTAAGGTCCCCGGAAAGGACATAGGCTACTTTTCGTCCCGGAAAAACTTGTAGTTCCAGCGGGAAAGCGATAAACGAATTCCACGCGGGCGAAGTTGCGGAAAGAAGCTAGTTTTATTATAAAATCTGGTCAAGAAATTGATTTGAGTAGGAACGCTACCTAAACAATAAGTGATACATACGAGGTATTGATGGTATCGTCCTGTTCCGATGTGTCCATAGTTCTATGGTCATAAATTCTAATATATAAAATTCTCGTGTCACAGTCATCATCATCATTTCAGCCGAAAGACGTCCACTGCTGGACATAGGCCTCCCCCAAGGCTCGCCACTCAGACCGGTCCTGTGCTACTTGCTTCCACCGGTTTCCCGCAACCTTCACGAGGTCGTCGCTCCATCTTGTTGGAGGCCTACCGACAGCTCGTCTCCCGGTTCGCGGGCGCCACTCGAGAACTTTCCGGCCCCATCGGCCATCAGTCCTGCGAGCAATGTCACAGTGTCACAGTGTTTGTAACCAACTCCTCCGAAACGGCTCGACCGATTCTTATGAAATATCATCATCATCATCATCATTTCAGCCGAAAGACGTCCACTGCTGGACATAGGCCTCCCCCAAGGCTCGCCACTCAGACCGGTCCTGTGCTACTTGCTTCCACCGGTTTCCCGCGACCTTCACGAGGTCGTCGCTCCATCTTGTTGGAGGCCTACCGACAGCTCGTCTCCCGGTTCGCGGGCGCCACTCGAGAAGTTTCCGGCCCCATCGGCCATCAGTCCTGCGAGCAATGTGCCCCGCCCACTGCCACTTAAGGCTCGCAATTCTTCGGGCTATGTCGGTGACCCCAGTTCTACTGCGGATATCCTCATTTCTGATTCTATCACGCAGAGAAACCCCGAGCATAGCCCTCTCCATTGCCCTCTGAGTGACTTTGAGCCTTCTTATGAGGCCCATCGTAAGCGCCCACGTCTCGGAACCATAAGTCATCACTGGCAACACACACTGGTCGAAGACTTTCGACTTGAGACACTGCGGTAATTTGGACGAAAAGACACTGCGAAGCTTCCCGAACGCTGCCCAGCCGAGTCGGATTCGACGATTGGCCTCTTTCTCGAAGTTGGACCTACCTAACTGGACTGTTTGTCCCAGGTATACATAATGGTCAACAACTTCGAGCGCAGAGCCTCCGATTATTACGGGAGTTGGCACAACATGGACATTAGACATAATTTTCGTCTTGTCCATGTTCATTTTAAGACCAACTCGATCGGAAACTCTGCTGAGGTCAGCGAGCATAATACTGAGGTCCTCCATGGTCTCAGCCATGACTACAATATCGTCGGCAAATCGAAGGTGAGAGATGTACTCGCCATTAACATTGATGCCTCGACCTTTCCAGTCCAGCACCTTGAAAGCATCCTCCAATGCAGCGGTGAACAGCTTCGGAGAGATCACATCTCCTTGTCTGACTCCCCGCTGCAGTGGAATAGGCTTCGTGGTCTGGTCCTGTAGTCGGACGGACATGGTGGCATTTTCGTACAAACACTTCAACACTTCGATGTACCGGTAGTCAACTTGGCACCTCTGGAGAGACTGCAGCACAGCCCAAGTCTCGATCGAATCGAAGGCTTTCTCGTAGTCCACAAATGCAAGGCAAAGGGGGAGGTTATACTCTTCGGTCTTCTGTACAACCTGCCGCAACGCATGTATGTGGTCTACGGTACTATAGCCCTTTCGGAAACCGGCTTGTTCGGGAGGCTGGAATTCGTCAAACCTGCGCGCGAGACGGTTCGTAATGACTCTCGAAAACAGCTTGTAAACATGGCTCAGAAGTGAGATGGGTCTATAATTCTTCAACAAGGTGTTATCACCTTTTTTGAAGAAGAGCACCACCACACTTCTGTTCCATGCTCGCGGCGTTCTCCCTTCATGAATGACGGAATTAAACAGCGTCTGAAGGGCCTTAAGGACTGGTTTACCACCCGCCTTCAGGAGTTCAGCTGTAATTCCGTCATCACCGGGGGCTTTGCCGTTCTTAAGCTGTTTGAGAGCCATACTAATCTCGTACAGGCTGACGTCCGGGATATCTTCGGTATAGTGTCGGGTTAATCTAGCTCTAGGGTCTTTAGCTGGATCAGCGACGGGTGTTCGGATTGTCGTGTATAACTGCCCATAGAACTTCTCGACTTCTCCCAACAGCTCCGGTTTGGATGAGACGATCCTGCCGTCTTCGGTCTTCAGTTTTGTCAATTGGCTTTGGCCAATAGACAGATGTATGAGGATTATGAAATATGGAGTGTATAAAATAGCTTACGTCCTATTCTCAGACCTACTAAACAGTAAGTCTGAGAAAGGACGTAAGCTATTTTTCATATCCAGAATAAAAAACCAAAGGCGGTACGAAGTCCGCGGGGTGAGCTAGTTTTTATATATAAGAAGATTATTAACGAGTTGAACGGTCACATTGTGTTTTTCCATTGGACAAAGTCATTCCGATTCGATTTAATCATATTTATTCCATTCGATGGTTCGTTATCTAATCTAGGGGCTCGTCCGTGCGTATCGTGCACCGTTTACAACAACAACAAACAGTTCATATCGCGGCATGTACATATTGTACATACCTACGATATATCTACTTCTACACACATACCTACGCTCGTGTCATTCATTAAGTAGTAACAGGGTTACCATTATTTCCAAATATGGACTATGTTTTTTTTTAATGTAGGTAATTGGTGGGGAAACTACCACACAGGCCATATGATGGTAAGTGGTCACTTGCGGCCCGTGGATAGAAATCGAAATGTTAGATTTCTTCCTTAATAAGAAATTACAAGGTCTCGAATGCGTTGCCTACCGAGGTCTAAGATGGAAGGCCTCTTTGCCAGTAATTTCACCGGCTGCCTTAAACCACCTACCGGAAAAAAAAACAATGCGAGCACTGCTATTTGGCGGCAGGTTAGCGAGTAAGACGGTGGTACTTACCAAATCCAACTCAGACGTACCGTACCACCAGGTCCTAGCACCCCGAGCACCATGGTGATACTACTACTACTACTACTACAGCCTATTTGCGTCCCACTGCTGGGCACAGGCCTCCTCTCATCACCACAGGGTTTGGACTATAGTCCCTACGCGGGCCCAGTGCGGTTGGGGACTTGGTGATACATTTATGGATTTATAAAAAAATATCTTTTTTTTTTTAACTCATATCTAAGATGCGAGTAAGTACCTACTTATTAACTAATTTCAAAAAAAGAAGTTTCTCGATCTATATTGGCAGTGTGCGCGACGACAGCGCCAACTAACGGGAGGCGTATGAACCATTGAAGTCGTCTATACTCTATTCTATACTATACCTACTAATAATAAGTCTGTAGAAGAAGTCGCGTCTGAAACTTGAAAATTAAAAGAAACTATCAAGTCGAGGGGACTATATAAACGATACTGAACACAAAATAACGATTTCTAGAAAAAAATCTGTATGTATGTCCGGATTTAACTCGGAAATTTGGTATGGGGGTAGTTTACAACACTGGTCAACATATAGGCTACTTTTTATCCTGGAGAAACGCATAGTTCCCGCGGGAACGCTACTTACGAATTCCACGCGGACGAAGCCAGTAACTAATATAGGGGGAACTACCAACTGATACCAAAATTTGTTTCATGTGCGCGGGGGTGAGGGTATAGAAGGCTTATATCTATCTTTATCTAGCCTCATAACGAGAGATAAAAACAAAAGAAGCCTTGGGTGACACTACTTGCTCTCAAAGTACTTATGATATGAACGGCTTTGACAATAGCTGTCACTAGGTTTCGAAATTTAAATACTATAGAAGTAGGAAACAATGACTGGAACTACCACTGTGACTTTGTGTCAGTGGCGTAAAAAGCTGGTTACTCTCTTTATCTAACTTCATATTATGGTGGAGAGACAAACACAAAATAAGCCTCGGATGACACTACTCGCTCCAGATGTATTAATGCAATGCAAATAAATACGCAACAGTGACAGCTCACTTCACTAATGTCCGGTAATTTCCTACTTGGCTACGTCGCACGCTGCGATCGTTTTCGTATGCCCCACCACTAACTATGCACATTCTTCTTTCTTTGTTAAACTAAGGTCTCACTCACTTGGACTAAATTGATCACGATCAGTCAATAAACTATGAAAGCTTGGGGTGGCTTGGGGTATGTTACACTGTCAATATTATCACGATATAGTTCAAGCTGTCCCATTCTATAGGTACCATCCATTTAGCTAGAGACGATCAGAAAAATATCGTGTCACTATTGACAGAGTAACATTGCACCATTAAATTAATCTATCCTCTTAATTACATCTATTCTCTTAATCTACCTACTAATAATAAGTCTGTAGAAGAGTGGAGTATGTAACTTGAAAAATAAATAAAACGATCAAGTCGAGGGAACTAGGATATAAACGATACCGAACACATTTTTTTAAAAATAAATGTCTGTATATGTATGTCCGGCTTTAACTCGAAAAGTACTGGTCGGGTTGCTGTAAAATTTGGTTTGGGGGTAGATTATAACACTGGTCAACATAAAGGCTACTTTTTATCCCGAAAAACGAATCGTTCTCGCGCGAAAAAAAAACTGAATTCCTCGTGGACTATGTCGCGGGCAGAAGCTACTTGTAAATATTCGACGCGATATTACACATGAAATTTGTCTTCACGTGAATTCCACTAAGAACGTCACCGTTCGCGTATCAAAATCATGGCTACCCTCGTCGTAGTAGCGTCGTAGATTTGGTTAGGAAAATCTGTTGAACGCGCGCGTGTGCGCGACTTCCCTCGCAAGCCTGGCTGCTACATATAGGCGGCGGGGCGCGCGCGCCGTCACACCACGGCTCGGCTCCGCGCGACGCACTCCTCTCGAAGTCTCGACACCGGTCAGCACAACCCTTCAACATGAAGTGGGAGATCGCACTCCTTACCCTCTGCGCCTTCGCCTCAGCCATGGTACCCCGAGAAAGGGTGAGTCCCTGCGTTAACTAATTGCGCGTCATTTTAAATCCCGTTATCAAACGTTTGTTTTTAAACATGTGATACGGGTACGCATTTATTTGGCGATTAACGATTACACCGCAATTTGTGTTTGAGAATATTTTAATTCTCTTTAAATCGGATTTACCCGTATAATCGTGTGCTTCGAAACTGATTGAAGGTAGATAAGTATTTAAAAACGTTAATTGGATGGCTGCTCAACGTACGACCGTTAAAGGTTATGCCGATTTGTGATTGCAATAATTTTTTTAAGTAGCGTAGGTGTTGAATAGTTATTTTTCAAATTTGAAAATGTCTGACTTTTTACGCTGAAACGCTATATAAGTTGTGGACATTGTTAAGTTATTGTTCACTAGCTTCTACCCGCGACTTACCCTCGTGGAATTCGGTTATCGCGTTCCCGCGGAAACTATGCGTTTTTTCCGGGATAAAAAGTAGCCTATGTCTTTTCCTGAGACCCCAACTATCTCTATGCCAAATTTCATCTCAATCGGTCCAGTGGTTGAAGCGTGAAGAGCTAACAGACAGACAGTTAATTTCGCATTTATAATATTAATAATATGAATTATCCTTCCCGTGTGTATTTTACTGGCTGGTTTTGAAGTTTTAAAATTTAGTTCTGTAATGAAAGTTCTATTAGTTCTAGAAATAAAATGTAATTATCATTGAACTACCTTCTGCCCACGACTTCGTCCGCGTGGAATTCTTTAATAGCGTTCCCGCGGGAACTAGGAATGCATTTTTCCGGGATAAAAAGTAGCCTATATATTGACCAGTGTTATAAACTACCCCCATACTAAATTTTGTTGCATTCCGTCCAGTAGTTTTCGAGTTAAATCCGTACATACATACATACAGATTTTTTTCTAATAATCGTTATTTTGTGTTCAGTATCGTTTATTATAGTCCCTTCGACTTGATAGTTTTCTTTAATTTTCAAGTTTCAGACGCGACTTCTTCTATAGACTTATTATTAGTATAGATTAAGTATGCGAGTTTATTATAAATGTGAATTCTGCGAAAATTGTGTAAAAGAGAAAAGAAAATCTCTTCTAGCTTTGCATACATTACAGTTTCATTACGGTCCGCGAGGGTACTTTTTTTTTAAATTATTACAGGTTGCATTTTATGCGTTTTTTTTCGATAAGTAGTTAAAAATAAAGATATAATACAAATAAAACAGACTAGGGGAAAGCAGGTAGCATGCGTATAATTTTTATTTTGGGTTTGACACAAAGCATTTTCGCAACGCTATAATAGTTTTCCCAAAAAGTGGGAAGTGTAGGAAGGCACCCCACACGTAGGGTGGTTTAGTACACTATTCGTTTTGTACTAGGTACATTGGATTTTCAGCTATTTTGCCTGTTTCAGTTAGGTACCTTTTTGATCTATCTTACTGACCTGGTTATGGAAACATTGTTTCCTTGATATACGATTTTTTTAACACTACCTATAGGGTGTATTCGTACCTACTTCGTACAGTTCATAAATTTTGGATGTACGAAGGTACGACAACCGGAACTATCAGAAAAAAATAAAAGTGAAAAAAATCGTTAAGGTGATCCTAAAATGACCGTATAGTATAGATACGTTTTAATGTCAAGCATCTATTTAGAATCTATATCAATTTATTTTTACAATTAGAGTAAAACTTATTAAAAGACAGTAGGCACGTATTAAAAGAGAAGGAACCAAAAAATACTTTCGGATGGCGAAAACACAAATTAATTCTTTCAGGCAAAATCTTGACGCGCTTCCATGCCTACTTCAGGGTAGTTTTTAGCGCATATACTTAAGAGGGTTTATTCCGAAAGTTGGCAACGTCGCATTTAGCTGTCAAATGTTTCGCTTTTTTAAATAATTTCTCAATAAAGAAATAGGTAATTACTATGGTTGAATAACGCGTCTCGTTTTATATTTGTTGGTTAGGCATTCAAATGAAAAGATTCCATTTGGCTACGGAAAACTTAATGCATTAAAAAAAACTAATAAATGAATGAACCGTAACAATAAATTTAATCTCAATTCAAGATATGAATTCGATAATAAACTCCTGAAGCTTGCTAAAGGTAGGTAGGTAGGTAGGTGTAATTGCAATTTCTGTAGGTGAAGTAACTTTTACTACTTAACGCAGTCGTAAACTAACTCTGCATAGTAGGTACCTAATAGTTTTATTATTTTACTGAATGGGTTCAAAGTTCCCCTTTATACCGTAACTGTTACGAGCGAGCTCTTGGTTATTGAAGGCTGTAAAGTTGATGAAGTCACATATTTATACGAAGAAAGCTTGTTTTGGACGATAATCGATGTGCTCCCAGTACCTACTTAGCTAGACATACCTAGGAGTGCAATCTTTATAATTCCAAAAGTGGTCACCAAATCGGGTAGATTGGGGGCGCAGCGGTCGCCACTCCAGTCAAGCCACCTAGGCGGATAGTCTGCAGTAGAGCCTTCAGATGGCGCTGCTGAGGCGAAAACACAGCGAAAACGGTTGTGAGGAGAGTGTGTTTTGTTTTGTTTCTTATCAAATCCGCTGGACACGTTTTCAACTGTTTCGCCATATAAGATTGCGCTCCTTACCAAGATACATTCCACACTCCATATATACCTAACCTTTCGTATGCATTGCCAATTTGTGCTTTCCAAATATGAATTTACAATTATTTTCACAAAGTTCACTACCTGACACTGATCAGTGCTAAGTCATACGAAGGGTCATAAGTCATACAGCACCAACTCAAACCGTCGTCGTTCCTTAAATGAAATAAGCACTCAAAAGAAATGAGTGCCTAATCTACTTAGGTACTTTAATAGTTTGATCTCTTTCTCCTTCAAAGTTTTCAAAACTTTGCTTCAAAGTCGTTGTAAAGTATATCAAATAATTGACTACCCTGCATCAGTTCACTGGGATACCTAAGTTGATATCAACTTTCACTGGGGCAGAAAATATGGCAAATAATTAACCCACAGTATTGGCTATCGATTCTAAGTATATTGTATAGGTCTTTAATTTTTTTTGAGTTGGTAAAAAAAAATATTTTGTATAGGATTCAGGCGTCGCTTGCACAACCAATCCCATATACAATTTTTTTTTACCAACTCAAAAAAAATTAAAGACGATACTGTGGGTTAATTATTTGCCATATTTTCTGACCCACCGTGTATAATTAGATTAATTAGTTTTCGGGGTAAATTTAATTTTAATGACGTTTTCAAATTATATTTTGTTTTTTATACCTACTTCCATTTTATAGTACATACTACGTAGATACCATTAAAACAGACTATTTACTGCTGTTGCCTGCCTATTTACACGGTTGGGCCTGTGCCTCCTCTCATCACGAGAGGGTTTGTACGGATAGGGGACTTCACACATATCCTTGAATTACTTCGCAGATGCGCGCCGGTTTACTCACGATGTTTTCCTTGACCGATAAGCTCAGTGGTAAGTAAATTCAAATTGAATTTTCCGAATTCGAACTCCCGACCCTCTGCATGAGGCCGTAGGTCAAACCACTAGGATACCACAGCTTACTTATCCCGGCGACTTCAACTTCTCCCGCGTGGAATTCGGTTATCGCGTTCCCGCGGGAACTAAACGTTTTGCCGGGACAGCATAAATAAATTCCTTCCATCGATTAGGTAGTTACAGTATACTGAAAAATAATGGACACGTATTTTTTTTAATCAATGGATAGTGACAATGATAAAACGAAGGATTGCGCATGCAATCATATATATTTTTAATCGAGTTATTAGTTTAGTTTACAACTTAAATCTTATATATAGAATATATAAATACTTAACATCCATGACTCGAGTACAAACATTCGTGCTCATCACACAATGTTTGCCCCGAGCGGGATTCGAACCCGCGACCATCGGAACAGAAGGCAGGGTCACTACCAACTGGACCAATCCGGTCGTCAAATGAATAATATATTTACTTAGATTAAGATCTCCTACATGCGCTATATAGCGTACCCCGGTAAGGGATAGGCATATAAAATTTGTATGTGTGCGTCAAGTATATGGGGTGGCAAGGTGGGTAAAAAATTACCCCACTCCAATAACTAGCTATCACACGCGACTTTGACTGACGGTTAAGATTTAGAGAAACAATAGTGGTAAACTAAGCTGTTGCCGATGACTTCGTACGCGCGTACACATTAAAATGTAAAAATTCAATTTTTTCCCGTTCCCGTGGGAATTTTGGGAAGTCCTCTTAGTGCTCCCCTACACTCTCATGTAGGTTACATGCCAAATTTCAGCTATCTACATGGCTTTTATATATACAGAAGATATTTAGTAGAGTGGCTCCTAACACGGAAAGACCTGTTATAAAGACATGTAGTTTTTATTACAGATTTTCCATGTTTTGAGAGATTCCCAGATTGGTCAATCAAAATGGACTCCCTGTATTTCTAGCTAGGTAGATACCAGGTACCTACTACAGAAGAAATGAAAATGCAAGTATATGTTTACTCATTTATTTTCGGTATACATAAATCCAAAAAAGATCCCGTCGAATGTTGACGTTTCTCCTTAGTGAAGTCGGTAAAAAATGTCTCAGTTGATCACCATTATTTCTCATTACTAGTTACTACTTCGTGTGAAAGCGTTACTAATAAAGTGACTTACACATTCATATTATTATCCTGAGTTTATTTATTTTATTTTTGCAGCATAGCTTTTCCCCAGATAAGTATGGGTATCTGGTGGGCACTCTTATATTTCATAGCTGGTATCCCGAACCGTGGCTAAATTAAAAATACAGCTTGACTCATGGTGTCATACATATTAAACAACATCGTAATTTGGGTGGAAAATATTAAAAACATCGATATTTTGAAAATGATTCATTCATGTTATTATTCAAAGATAGTTGGTAAATTTAATAGCACATGAGCCAAATATAACTTACGTAACGCTGTCATACCGAACAAAATGAGTTTAAATAGCCAAAATGAAATACTTACGCACGAAAGGTTACGTTTTCATAATTTTGTCTTTTATACCTGATGGTCGAGCGAATTATAATCGCTATCTTATAGGGGCAAACGTATATTAGTAAGAACAGTGCACTATCATAAAATATCTGTAATATTTTCTCTTATATCAAATAATTTTGTTGATTACACGAAGTCACACTGACATAATGACTACTCTTTTGTCTGCCACAGCTCAGCTGTGGCAAACACGAAAAAGCTGTTACGCCGATAAGGACAAAAAATCTATTACGTCTCTCAGCTGTCACATTAAGAAATGTATAAATGCATCCCGCTCGCACGCTGTCAGATTCGACATGCCATCCCCTTGTATATTTAGATAAACTGGTTTTCTATTATTATTATTACCTATTAATCTAAAAATAAGACCGACGTGACGTGTGCCATTGGAAAGGGTGTGGGTGGGTGACATTCGAAAGGTCTTCAGATTAGAGAAATTTAAGAGAAAAACATGTTGTGCCGTGTGCCGATCAGTGATCCCACGTACCTAATGTGAGATAAGGATGGGATGATGATGAAAGAGAAGAAATGACGACATTTTTTTATTATTATTATAGACGGACAAACAGGCAGACGCCCCACCTGATGGAAAGCGATTACCGCCGCCTATAGACATTTGTAACACCAGAGGCGTCACCAATGCGTTGCCGGGCCCGTAGATATTTAATGACACCCTTTTTAAAACATCCCATATTGTAGCGCAGAGGGAAAATTTCAGCAGGGAGTTCATTCCAAATGCCTATAGTACGCGCTAAAAGCGTTCTAGAGACAACAATGTCGTTTGTTCCTGGCGAGTCACACCCCTAACTGTCACACTGTGACTCGTTGGGAAGATTTTTCCTTGAAAAATCCCATCCAGTCACACCTATTACCAGATGGGACAACTTTTAATACTTTTTCCCAACGAGTCACACCTCAACTGTCACACTGTAACTCTTTGAGATTTTTTTTTCCGAAGAAATTCCCAACTAATTACACCTGTTATTGGATGGGACAACTTTTGATACTCATTCCCAGCGAGTCACATCCTTAACCGTCACTAAGATTTTTTTTTGTACACAATAAATCCCAACAGTCTCACTGTTACTAGATAGGACCACATATGACGTTATTCCAAACGAGTCACGCCTGCACTGTCACACTGCAACTTGATGAAAATAATTTTTGGAAAAGATCCCATCCAGTCACACTCACACTCAAACCTGTTACTAGATAGGACAACTTTCATAATTAACTCCCAATAAGTCACACTCAACTGTCACACTGTAACTCGTTGGAAATACTTTTTTGCCAAGGTAGCGGGGGAAGTAGAAAGAACCTGTGCGACGAAAATTGTGCAGTGGGGTGGGATAATATATCAGCGTCGTTATTAAAATCTGCTCGGAATTCTCTTGTACCTGTAATGACGCACATATTTAATCTATGTTTTGCCACTGGAACGTTTCCTACTGTTTTCAAGAAAGCGCTGGTTCATCCAATCTATAAGAGCGGGGACAGAGACAGTGTAAGTAATTACAGACCTATCTCTGTTCTGTCAACAATATCTAAAGTCTTGGAAAAAATCAATAACAGTAGGTTGAAAACATACCTTGATTCCTTTAAAAATATTTCTAATAAGCAATTTGGGTTTCGAAGTGGAATATCCACGGAGGATGCTGTCCTAGAACTAACAAATTCAATCATAAATAATTTTAACTTAAATCTCAAGACAGTCGGAATTTTCTTGGATCTTTTCAAGGCCTTCGACACTGTCTCTGTCCCCATACTATTGGATAAGATGGAGCGCATTGGCATTAGGGGTCATCTTTTGGATCTTTTCAAAATCTACTTAAGTGGTCGAACTCAGCGCATTCAAATCGGACCTTTTACCAGTCAAGACGAATCTCTTACATATGGCGTGCCGCGGGGTAGCGTCTTAGGGCCTACTCTATTTCTGATCTACGTGAATGACCTGTGCAATATTTCCCTGAGTAATTGTAAAGTCTTTGCCTACGCTGATGATACCGCTCTCCTAATACGATCTACATATTTAAGATCCTCAGAGCAATAGCAGATCAGCAAACGCTTAGAACCGTTTATTACTCATTGGCTCAGTCAGTATTAACGTACTGTGTAACTGCATGGGGCGGTTCCGGAAAATCTAGGTTCCTAAGATTAGAGAGAGCCCAAAGAGCCGTCCTAAAGGTGATGCTTTCAAAGCCAATTTTATTTCCAACAGTTGAATTATACGCCACTGCTAAAGTTCTAACGGTAAGACAACTTTTCGTAATGCAAACGGTGCTCCGTAACACACGAGTCTACCAATTGTTAGTTCTTCTAACAAACGTCGAGCGAACAGGATCTGTTAAGTAATTAAATGTCGCATTGCTCTTGTGAAGCAGCATAATGAATTCCTTGCTAGTAGTTTATATAATAAAATCAATGTAACCCTAAATATACATTCACTCACATCACGTGAAGTTAAAAGCAAAATCGCTTACAAAAAAAATTGGTTACAAAACTTATCTTATAACGAGACTGAAAACCTTATCTCTGGCCAATAGAGACCGATATATGATGTGTACCCATACATACTCACATACACACATATGAATTGACACACACAAAACACAGACATATCCCAAGTAACACATTAGCGACATATAGAGCTTATTTTATAGCCTTAGGTGCTACAAGGGTGCTACAATAGCTACCATTAACTGTTACAGCGATACAAAAGGCTTAATAGAATTTACTACCACTAAAGAGCGTAAAGAGGGTCTATAAGAGAGTTATAATAAGCTTAAACTCGTATAACAGCGACTACAATCACTCTTGTGCAGGTTACGCAGTTAGTGCTATCGCTTTTAGCATGATATAACTCTTTAAGTTCTATAAAGGATATAATTTCGTGCTTTTAACCCTAACAGTGCTATAGTGGTGTCTACTAACTCCTTCAGGTCTATAACAGCGATAGAAGAGCGTCTGTTATCGCTATTATACAGCTGAAGCCTGCTGCCTTACAGGCTATAGTGATTATTACCACCCTAAGCTCTAAAGAAGAGCTTTAGTTGTAGAAGAGTGCTAGCGAACTCTTTTGGAGTTAAAAATACTTATATAGCGCTTAAAGTGATATAAAACTCAATTATATCACTTTGGGTGCAACAAGAGAGATTTCTGGAACTGTTGTAGAGCCATGAGTGAGTTATAGCGCCTTTGTGCAGGTATAGGAGTTAAAAGCCACTCATTTGGCGGCCCATACAGGTCCGCCATTTCTATTGAAGTAATAAATAAATAAAATAATCTACATTACACACAAAACATTACAAATGACCTATAGAATTGTTAAATGTTTAAGTATATAGCATAGACACGGAATGCCGATGTTCTTTTATAAAGAAAATGAATCATTAAACTTATTTTTATCGGATATTTACATATTTGTAACAATGCTCTACACCAATACATTTGTTATGATTCTGCAAAAAGCCACTAAAATGAAAGCCCTTTCAGAATTTGATAATAATATGTATAGTATTTCACAGTAAACTTACCTGCGCAATTGATTTCCTGTGGCATCACAAGCTCACTCACGAAATGTAAAGTACCTTAATTTAACTTCACTTTCAGCCATTACATTATCACAAGACACTTTACAAATGCAACAAAACTATAAGCTGTCAAACTAAAATATTCTTCGATATAACCTTATGTATATATCGCCACTTTAAGAGTTTAAGGCGTTCATTTTGGAGTATTGTATCGCTTTCAGAGCTAGTAATCGCTGTTGTAGCGCCGTTGTAGAGCTTTAAGTGTTAGTAGTAGCTATTGTAGCGCCACTCTAGCACTAGGAGCGATAGTACCGCAACTCTGCCACTTTAAGCTTTAATTATGGAGTATTGTATCGCTTTAAGAGTTAGTGACCGCTTTTGTAGCGCCATTGTAGCGCTTTAAGTGTTAGTGGTTGCTATTGTAGCGCCGTTGTAGCACTTTAAGAGTTAGTGACCGCTTTTGTAGCGCCATTGTAGCGCTTGATAGTGGCCACTAACACTGTTATAGCGCTATTATAGCACTTAAGGCGCTAAAAAGCTATGCCAAAATGGCGCTATATCGGTGCTATATCGGCTTATAGCGCCGATATACCACCTATTCTAGCGCTCTTCTAACACTGTTAGAGTTAGTGACCGCCATAATACCACCCTTATAGCACTCAAAATTAACTCTTAGTGTTACTTGGGATACATACACACACACGGCGGGAGCTACGCTGCGCTATGCTCCCACCTCGACTTTCTAACATAACCTATCCGAATTATTTTTGTGTGGGCTAATCCGTTCGCTCGCTACGCTCGCTCACATCTACGGTATAGTAGGTATTCATTAAGTCAACGACGAGTAGGTATTCATTAAGTTTTGTTTAATTTTGTCTCATCAGGTAACAGTTAGAAATTTGTTGCTTACAAGTATTTATTCCCGACGAGTCACACAATGAGACAGTTGGGTGTTATTCAATAGGAATAAACGATTAAAGTGGTGCCATCTAGTAACAGGTGTAACCTGTTACTAGATGGATGGGATTTTATTTCGTTGAAAGCGTGACTTGTTGAGAAGGGTAGTGTAAGGTAGTTCCATCTAGTAACAGTGTGACAGTTGAGGTGTGACTCGCAGGGAATTAGTGTTGAAAATTGTCCCACCTATTAACAGGTGTGACACGTTGGGTTTTTTTTTTTGAAAAAAATATTCTCAACGAGCAACAGTGTGACAGTTGAGGTGTAACTCGTTGGGAACAAGTGTTGTAAGTTTTCCCATCTGGTAACAGGTGTGACTATTTGGGATATTTTTTCAAAAAAACTTCCCAACGAGTCACAATGTGACAGTTGGGGGGGTGACTCGCCGGGAACAAGCCCCTAAACGCAGTTTTTAAGGTCCCAAAGTCCATAAGGAACCCTTATAGTTTCGCCATGTCTGTCCGTCCGTCCGTCCGTGTGTCCGCAGAGCATAGCTCAGAGATGCTTTGTCCTAGAAAGCTGTATTTTGGCATGAATATACATATTAAATTATTTCAAATTTGACATTGTTATTTTATTAGGTTTATTTTGTGACATTACTATAATAAGTACTATTTTTCTACTGGACTGGTTCTTAATTTAATCCATTTGTAGTTTATAACATTTTGAATTATTAGCATAGGTATAAACATTGATATTCTGTTCTAGAAATCTATTTTCTCATGCCAGTACCGGCGGAACATATTATGGCACATGCGTGTATCTTGTAAGACCTTTATATATTACCATATGTTCTTGTGAAATAAACTTTCATTTCATTCATTCATTTCATTTCATTAGTTACGCCGACAAAGTGGTACAATAAAAATTTTAAATAAATTTTTATTTAGGGTACCTCCCCTAGTCCCAAGGTAAGGAAGTATTTTTTTTCTTACGTACCCCAGGTGTCGGGTATCATTGAATAGGTCTGAAAAAATTTAGGTTACAGTGAGAATACATTGCTTTGGGTATATACCTAGGTAGGTACATAATCATTAAACTAATAAAAGAGTAGTAGTACTCTATTTAATCCGCCATTTTATTTTTTCTTTATTAAATGTACCCCATGTCACTTGGATAGTTATAAACGAATCGAATGACACCAGTTTCATCAAAATCGGTCCAGTAGTTTAGTTTTAGCTCTAAGGGTGTGGAACACGCATTCATACGAGTAATAGGTACAGTCGAGTTCGCCAATATATGCACACTTTTGCACCTTACCACGTTGTAATAAGGTCCAAAAGTGTACACATATTAATGAACTCGACTGTACCTACATAGCCTGCTAAAATCCCTTATTTGGCTTTGTCGTAGTCAGGTAGGTATTTATATAATTACTTATGTAAGTATTGCTCGACCGTTTAAATAGGTATACGCTAAATTACTTCGGCAAGTCAGCAGCGGCAAACAAAACTAGCTGAGTGAGCCATAATTTCTACAAAAAGAAAACCAGTCACGTGACAGCGTTATTCACGATTCACATAAAACGGCTGATGAGGAGAACATTAGTACATTATTGCAGAGGCCGCCAAGTAGCGCATTGCCGGACGAGTCAGTTAGAAGGCTGAGCGAAGCGAAGCCTTCTATTAGTACGAGTCCGGCAATCGCAATTGCGGCCGAGGTATATATAATGCTTTTCTCAAACAGCGAGGAAATACGTAAGGTCAGTCGGGGCAAGTGCGCCAGGATGGGGTAAGTGCGCCTAACATAAATATATCGAAACCTATAAATATTACTCAACTAGTAGTTGGCTTTTTACAAGGCATAGGGGCGAAATAAATTTAGGCGCACTTGCCCCACATCAGTATTTACTACTTCCATGATCGTGGATGATTTGGCCATGGAAGTTGTACTTATTACCTCTATGGATTTTCCAGTTTCGGGGCAAGTGCGCCAAGATGGGGTAAGTGCGCCTAACATAAATATATCGAAACCTATAAATATTACTCAACTAGTAGTTGGCTGTTTACAAGGCATAGGGGCGAAATAAATTTAGGCGCACTTGCCCCACATCAGTATTTACTACTTCCATGATCGTGGATGATTTGGCCATGGAAGTTGTACTTATTACCTCCGTGGATTTTCCAGTTTCGGGGCAAGTGCGCCAAGATGGGGTAAGTGCGCCTAACAGAAATATATCGAAACCTATAAATATTACTCAACTAGTAGTTGGCTGTTTACAAGGCATAGGGGCGAAATAAATTTAGGCGCACTTACCCCACATCAGTATTTACTACTTCCATGATCGTGGATGATTTGGCCATGGAAGTTGTACTTATTACCTCCATGGATTTGTCAGTTGCTCTACAGAGGTGTCTCAAGCGAATTAAAAAAAAAACACACACACACGACAATAATGTTTTTGCTGGCCAAGGCCGGCAATGGACAGCCTCGCGTCTTCTTTTTTTGAAAGTAACACGAACATTTCCGAGCATGTTTGAGAAAAGGTTTATTTTTAACAAGACTCAATACTTATAATTATTTTATTTCATGGTTTCATTTGACCAAATCTTTACTAAAAATTGGTTGTGTGGAAAGTCGATTTACAGACGATAATTGTATACGTGATAACGTCACGTAACGCTACAACTACTTATTGTGTCATGTTTTTTCATGGGCGCAGCCGGCGTTCATCAATTTATAAGACGTTATCAAGTCAAAAATATATTATGTTTACATGTTTTAAATCTTCGTTTCGTACGAGTGTTCGATATCAAAGAGTATAGCGACTTTTTACTAACACAGTACATTGCGTAACTAACAAATTGTACTAACTAGGTACTGCAGTTAGGGTAGCCTACTTAGCTTTATGCGATGCGTCACCTCTACCAGTCAGATGCACCGAGAAGGGGATACAAGTGGTTCGCATAAGAGTAAATCCAGCACTTCAGCGTCTTAATGGTCTCATTTATTTGGCGGATGGCCAATGGGTGTTTTACCATATTATCAAGACATCAACGTCCGCTGGTGCCAGACGATTTATGCCTACTAACGTGTGTTGGCGTGTGTCAACCATCGGTGAGATAAATGAGATTATAAGAAGCGCTAATAATATCCCGCCGTCTGGCCTGCGTCTGGCGGCAGAGCTGCACTCGCGTCTATTTCCGAAGCGCCCTTTGATGCTTTTCACATTTTGTTTGAGCGGACTTGACGTGTCAACACGTTAGGATAAGTAACTAACGCCACAAGGTGGAAACTTGACATCTTTCTGCGCAATAAAACACCCGTAACCTACGGTCAACGACCCACTTGCGATAGAGCATGCTGCTTCCTGTTTACGCGACATGCGATCGCGATTCCATGCGATAATCGATCGGAATCCGTCATTCGCCGCCCAATTCCGTTCATTCATAGTCCGCGGTGGCGAGGCGTGCCGCCGGATACGCTCAAGGGCACGCTGTATTACGTTCTTGCACGCTAACGGTCAGCTTCTATGACGCAATAATAGATGCCACTCAGGCGTATTACCCACAATAAACATACCAACCAGTATTTGGCACCGATTCAAGTGAAAACCTAGCAAAGTGGGTTTTTCAATACGGGTTTGATCTAATCGAATAACAACTAGGTAGATATTTGCGAGTTTTCATTTGGCATACTTAAATATAACTAGCTGACCCCGCGGACTTCGTACCGCCTTAAACCTCACGGAGCCCGAGACCTTTCCAACGAATGCAAAACCGTGGAAATCGGTTCGTGCGTTCTGGAGTTATAGCGTCAGGGAGGAAAACCCGACTTATTTTTATATAGTAGAAGATAATAGCCATTTATTTCCAATAGAGTAAATTGTACATGATTTTAAATTTACAGTTCATGTGATGTTAGTAAAATAAATATAAAAATTATTAAAATTACTTCACTCACATGCATTATTAATTCTTATTTATATTACATATTATATAATACTTATTTAATTATTTGACTATTTCATTTGAGATTAATTACTATTAAGTCTATTGGATTGTCCAATGTTGGACATAGGCCTCCATCCTTTGCCAGCGTCGCCTGTCGACGGCGAGGCGCGACCAGGCGCCGCCCGCCACGGCCGCCACGTCGTCCCGCCAGCAGCGGCGCGGGCGCCCCCGCGTCCTGTGCCCGTCTCGCGGGTACCAATGTAGTATTCGTTCACTCCAGCGTCCGTCCTTTGTCCGCGCTGTGTGACCGGCCCATCTCCATTTTAGTCTGCAGACTAGTTCCGCTGCGTCTA
>OZ020279.1:6605649-6650406 GCA_963971205.1 Aethes cnicana | reverse complement strand
TAATTGCAATTTCTGTAGGTGAAGTAACTTTTACTACTTAACGCAGTCGTAAACTAACTCTGCATAGTAGGTACCTAATAGTTTTATTATTTTACTAAATGGGTTCAAAGTTCCCCTTTATACCGTAACTGTTACGAGCGAGCTCTTGGTTATTGAAGGCTGTAAAGTTGATGAAGTCACATATTTATACGAAGAAAGCTTGTTTTGGACGATAATCGATGTGCTCCCAGTACCTACTCAGCTAGACATACCTAGGAGTGCAATCTTTATAATTCCAAAAGTGGTCACCAAATCGGGTAGGTTGGGGGCGCAGCGTTCGCCACTCCAGTCAAGCCACCTAGGCGGATAGTCTGCAGTAGAGCCTTCAGATGGCGCTGCTGAGGCGAAAACACAGCGAAAACGGTTGTGAGGAGAGTGTGTTTTGTTTTGTTTCTTATCAAATCCGCTGGACACGTTTTCAACTGTTTCGCCATATAAGATTGCGCTCCTTACCAAGATACATTCCACACTCCATATATACCTAACCTTTCGTATGCATTGCCAATTTGTGCTTTCCAAATAGGTATGAATTTACAATCATTTTCACAAAGTTCACTACCTCATAAGTCATAAGTCATACAGCACCAACTCAAACCCGATCGTTCCTTAAATTAAATAAGCACTCAAAAGAAATGAGTGCCTAATCTACTTAGGTACTTTAATAGTTTGATCTCTTTCTCCTTCATAGTTTTCAAAACTTTGCTTCAAAGTCGTTGTAAAGTATATCAAATAATTGACTACCCTGCATCAGTACACTGGGATACCTAAGTTGATATCAACTTTCACTATCTATACATGGTGGGGCAGAAAATATGGCAAATAATTAACCCACAGTATCGGCTATCGATTCTATAGTACATTACAGACCTAGGGTAGTGAATTCGTAAATGTCCCAGATCGCAGGTTTCTGTGGCCCGAACCGAAGGTGAGGGCCATAAATATGCGATCTGGGACTTTACGAATTACCACCCGTGGTTTGTCAAAAGTTTTACGTCTTACCTCGGCCAAGAAGTGAGATTTTCTCCCCGACCTTCTTCTGGGCAGAAAATCCCACTTTATGGCCAAGGGTGATGTAAAGTATATTGTATAGGTCTTTAATTTTTTTTGAGTTGGTAAAAAAAAACATTTTGTATAGGATTCAGGCGTCGCTTGCACAACCAATCCCATATACAATTTTTTTTTACCAACTCAAAAAAAATTAAAGACCTATACAATATACTTTAATTATTTGCCATATTTTCTGACCCACCGTGTATAATTAGATGAATTAGTTTTCGGGGTAAATTTAATCGATGACGTTTTCAAATTATATTTTGTTTTTTATACCTACTTCCATTTTATAGTACATACTACGTAGATATACCATTAAAACAGACTATTTACTGCTGTTGCCTGCCTATTTACACGGTTGGGCCTGTGCCTCCTCTCATCACGAGAGGGTTTGTACGGATAGGGGACTTCACACATATCCTTGAATTACTTCGCAGATGCGCGCCGGTTTACTCACGATGTTTTCCTTGACCGATAAGCTCAGTGGTAAGTAAATTCAAATTGAATTTTCCGAATTCGAACTCCCGACCCTCTGCATGAGGCCGTAGGTCAAACCACTAGGATACCACAGCTTACTTATCCCGGCGACTTCAACTTCTCCCGCGTGGAATTCGGTTATCGCGTTCCCGCGGGAACTAAACGTTTTGCCGGGACAGCATAAATAAATTCCTTCCATCGATTAGGTAGTTACAGTATACTGAAAAATAATGGACACGTATTTTTTTTAATCAATGGATAGTGACAATGATAAAACGAAGGATTGTGCATGCAATCATATATATTTTTAATCGAGTTATTAGTTTAGTTTACAACTTAAATCTTATATATAGAATATATAAAAATATATAAAACTCAAAGGTGACTGACTGACTGACTGACTGACTGATATAGTGATCGATCAACGCACAGCCCAAACCACTGGACGGATCGGGCTGAAATTTGGCATGCAGGTAGATGTTATGACGTAGGCATCCGCTAAGAAAGGATTTTGCGAAATTCCCACGGGAACGGGAAAAATCGGGATTTTACTTTTAAATATTTCTGCGCATACGAAGTTGCGGGGAAAAGCTAGTAGAATATATAAATACTTAACATCCATGACTCGAGTACAAACATTCGTGCTCATCACACAATGTTTGCCCCGAGCGGGATTCGAACCCGCGACCATCGGAACAGAAGGCAGGGTCACTACCAACTGGACCAATCCGGTCGTCAAATGAATAATATATTTACTTAGATTAAGATCTCCTACATGCGCTATATAGCGTACCCCGGTAAGGGATAGGCATATAAAATTTGTATGTGTGCGTCAAGTATATGGGGTGGCAAGGTGGGTAAAAAATTACCCCACTCCAATAACTAGCTATCACACGCGACTTTGACTGACGGTTAAGATTTAGAGAAACAATAGTGGTAAACTAAGCTGTTGCCGATGACTTCGTACGCGCGTACACATTAAAATGTAAAAATTCAATTTTTTCCCGTTCCCGTGGGAATTTTGGGAAGTCCTCTTAGTGCTCCCCTACACTCTCATGTAGGTTACATGCCAAATTTCAGCTATTTACATGGCTTTTATATATACAGAAGATATTTAGTAGAGTGGCTCCTAACACGGAAAGACCTGTTATAAAGACATGTAGTTTTTATTACAGATTTTCCATGTTTTGAGAGATTCCCAGATTGGTCAATCAAAATGGACTCCCTGTATTTCTAGCTAGGTAGATACCAGGTACCTACTACAGAAGAAATGAAAATGCAAGTATATGTTTACTCATTTATTTTCGGTATACATAAATCCAAAAAAGATCCCGTCGAATGTTGACGTTTCTCCTTAGTGAAGTCGGTAAAAAATGTCTCAGTTGATCACCATTATTTCTCATTACTAGTTACTACTTCGTGTGAAAGCGTTACTAATAAAGTGACTTACACATTATTATTATTATCCTGAGTTTATTTATTTTATTTTTGCAGCATAGCTTTTCCCCAGATAAGTATGGGTATCTGGTGGGCACTCTCATATTTCATAGCTGGTATCCCGAACCGTGGCTAAATTAAAAATACAGCTTGACTCATGGTGTCATACATATTAAACAACATCGTAATTTGGGTGGAAAATATTAAAAACATCGATATTTTGAAAATGATTCATTCATGTTATTATTCAAAGATAGTTGGTAAATTTAATAGCACATGAGCCAAATATAACTTACGTAACGCTGTCATACCGAACAAAATGAGTTTAAATAGCCAAAATGAAATACTTACGCACGAAAGGTTACGTTTTCATAATTTTGCTGGGTACGTCTTTTATACCTGATGGTCGAGCGAATTATAATCGCTATCTTATAGGGGCAAACGTATATTAGTAAGAACAGTGCACTATCATAAAATATCTGTAATATTTTCTCTTATATCAAATAATTTTGTTGATTACACGAAGTCACACTGACATAATGACTACTCTTTTGTCTGCCACAGCTCAGCTGTGGCAAACACGAAAAAGCTGTTACGCCGATAAGGACAAAAAATCTATTACGTCTCTCATCTGTCACATTAAGAAATGTATAAATGCATCCCGCTCGCACGCTGTCAGATTCGACATGCCATCCCCTTGTATATTTAGATAAACTGGTTTTCTATTATTATTATTACCTATTAATCTAAAAATAAGACCGACGTGACGTGTGCCATTGGAAAGGGTGTGGGTGGGTGACATTCGAAAGGTCTTCAGATTAGAGAAATTTAAGAGAAAAACATGTTGTGCCGTGTGCCGATCAGTGATCCCACGTACCTAATGTGAGATAAGGATGGGATGATGATGAAAGAGAAGAAATGACGACATTTTTTTATTATTATTATAGACGGACAAACAGGCAGACGCCCCACCTGATGGAAAGCGATTACCGCCGCCTATAGACATTTGTAACACCAGACGCGTCACCAATGCGTTGCCGGGCCCGTAGATATTTAATGACACCCTTTTTAAAACATCCCATATTGTAGCGCAGAGGGAAAATTTCAGCAGGGAGTTCATTCCAAATGCCTATAGTACGCGCTAAAAGCGTTCTAGAGACAACAATGTCGTTTGTTCCTGGCGAGTCACACCCCTAACTGTCACACTGTGACTCGTTGGGAAGATTTTTCCTTGAAAAATCCCATCCAGTCACACCTGTTACCAGATGGGACAACTTTTAATACTTTTTCCCAACGAGTCACACCTCAACTGTCACACTGTAACTCTTTGAGATTTTTTTTTCCGAAGAAATTCCCAACTAATTACACCTGTTATTGGATGGGACAACTTTTGATACTCATTCCCAGCGAGTCACATCCTTAACCGTCACTAAGATTTTTTTTTGTACACAATAAATCCCAACTAGTCTCACTGTTACTAGATAGGACCACATATGACGTTATTCCAAACGAGTCACGCCTGCACTGTCACACTGCAACTTGATGAAAATAATTTTTGGAAAAGATCCCATCCAGTCACACTCACACTCAAACCTGTTACTAGATAGGACAACTTTCATAATTAACTCCCAATAAGTCACACTCAACTGTCACACTGTAACTCGTTGGAAATACTTTTTTGCCAAGGTAGCGGGGGAAGTAGAAAGAACCTGTGCGACGAAAATTGTGCAGTGGGGTGGGATAATATATCAGCGTCGTTATTAAAATCTGCTCGGAATTCTCTTGTACCTGTAATGACGCACATATTTAATCTATGTTTTGCCACTGGAACGTTTCCTACTGTTTTCAAGAAAGCGCTGGTTCATCCAATCTATAAGAGCGGGGACAGAGACAGTGTAAGTAATTACAGACCTATCTCTGTTCTGTCAACAATATCTAAAGTATTGGAAAAAATCATTAACAGTAGGTTGAAAACATACCTTGATTCCTTTAAAAATATTTCTAATAAGCAATTTGGGTTTCGAAGTGGAATATCCACGGAGGATGCTGTCCTAGAACTATCAAATTCAATCATAAATAATTTTAACTTAAATCTCAAGACAGTCGGAATTTTCTTGGATCTTTTCAAGGCCTTCGACACTGTCTCTGTCCCCATACTATTGGATAAGATGGAGCGCATTGGCATTAGGGGTCATCTTTTGGATCTTTTCAAAATCTACTTAAGTGGTTGAACTCAGCGCATTCAAATCGGACCTTTTACCAGTCAAGACGAATCTCTTACATATGGCGTGCCGCGGGGTAGCGTCTTAGGGCCTACTCTATTTCTGATCTACGTGAATGACCTGTGCAATATTTCCCTGAGTAATTGTAAAGTCTTTGCCTACGCTGATGATACCGCTCTCCTAATACGATCTACATATTTAAGATCCTCAGAGCAATAGCAGATCAGCAAACGCTTAGAACCGTTTATTACTCATTGGCTCAGTCAGTATTAACGTACTGTGTAACTGCATGGGGCGGTTCCGGAAAATCTAGGATCCTAAGATTAGAGAGAGCCCAAAGAGCCGTCCTAAAGGTGATGCTTTCAAAGCCAATTTTATTTCCAACAGTTGAATTATACGCCACTGCTAAAGTTCTAACGGTAAGACAACTTTTCGTAATGCAAACGGTGCTCCGTAACACACGAGTCTACCAATTGTTAGTTCTTCTAACAAACGTCGAGCGAACAGGATCTGTTAAGTAATTAAATGTCGCATTGCTCTTGTGAAGCAGCATAATGAATTCCTTGCTAGTAGTTTATATAATAAAATCAATGTAACCCTAAATATACATTCACTCACATCACGTGAAGTTAAAAGCAAAATCGCAAATTGGTTACAAAACTTATCTTATAACGAGACTGAAAACCTTATCTCTGGCCAATAGAGACCGATATATGATGTGTACCCATACATACTCACATACACACATATGAATTGACACACACAAAACACAGACATATACATACACACACACGGCGGGAGCTACGCTGCGCTATGCTCCCACCTCGACTTTCTAACATAACCTATCCGAATTATTTTTGTGTGGGCTAATCTGTTCGCTCGCTACGCTCGCTCACATCTACGGTATAGTAGGTATTCATTAAGTCAACGACGAGTAGGTATTCATTAAGTTTTGTTTAATTTTGTCTCATCAGGTAACAGTTAGAAATTTGTTGCTTACAAGTATTTATTCCCGACGAGTCACACAATGAGACAGTTGGGTGTTATTCAATAGGAATAAACGATTAAAGTGGTGCCATCTAGTAACAGATGTAACCTGTTACTAGATGGATGGGATTTTATTTCGTTGAAAGCGTGACTTGTTGAGAAGGGTAGTGTAAGGTAGTTCCATCTAGTAACAGTGTGACAGTTGAGGTGTGACTCGCAGGGAATTAGTGTTGAAAATTGTCCCACCTATTAACAGGTGTGACACGTTGGGTTTTTTTTTTTGAAAAAAATATTCTCAACGAGCAACAGTGTGACAGTTGAGGTGTAACTCGTTGGGAACAAGTGTTGTAAGTTTTCCCATCTGGTAACAGGTGTGACTATTTGGGATATTTTTTCAAATAAACTTCCCAACGAGTCACAATGTGACAGTTGGGGGGGTGACTCGCCGGGAACAAGCCCCTAAACGCAGTTTTTAAGGTCCCAAAGTCCATAAGGAACCCTTATAGTTTCGCCATGTCTGTCCGTCCGTCCGTCCGTGTGTCCGCAGAGCATAGCTCAGAGATGCTTTGTCCTAGAAAGCTGTATTTTGGCATGAATATACATATTAAATTATTTCAAATTTGACATTGTTATTTTATTAGGTTTATTTTGTGACATTACTATAATAAGTACTATTTTTCTACTGGACTGGTTCTTAATTTAATCCATTTGTAGTTTATAACATTTTGAATTATTAGCATAGGTATAAACATTGATATTCTGTTCTAGAAATCTATTTTCTCATGCCAGTACCGGCGGAACATATTATGGCACATGCGTGTATCTTGTAAGACCTTTATAGGTATATTACCATATGTTCTTGTGAAATAAACTTTCATTTCATTCATTCATTTCATTTCATTAGTTACGCCGACAAAGTGGTACAATAAAATTTTTAAATACATTTTTATTTAGGGTACCTCCCCTAGTCCCCAAGGTGGGGAAGTATTTTTTTTCTTACGAACCCCAGGTGTCGGGTATCATTGAATAGGTCTGAAAAAATTTAGGTTACAGTGAGAATACATTGCTTTGGGTATATACCTAGGTAGGTACATAATCATTAAACTAATAAAAGAGTAGTAGTACTCTATTTAATCCGCCATTTTAATTTTTCTTTATTAAATGTACCCCATGTCACTTGGATAGTTATAAACGAATCGAATGACACCAGTTTCATCAAAATCGGTCCAGTAGTTTAGTTTTAGCTCTAAGGGTGTGGAACACGCATTCATACGAGTAATAGGTACAATCGAGTTCGCCAATATATGCACACTTTTGCACCTTACCACGTTGTAATAAGGTCCAAAAGTGTACACATATTAATGAACTCGACTGTACCTACATAGCCTGCTAAAATCCCTTATTTGGCTTTGTCGTAGTCAGGTAGGTATTTATATAATTACTTATGTAAGTATTGCTCGACCGTTTAAATAGGTATACGCTAAATTACTTCGGCAAGTCAGCAGCGTCAAACAAAACTAGCTGAGTGAGCCATAATTTCTACAAAAAGAAAACCAGTCACGTGACAGCGTTATTCACGATTCACATAAAACGGCTGATGAGGAGAACATAGGTTTATTTTTAACAAGACTCAATACTTATAATTATTTTATTTCATGGTTTCATTTGACCAAATCTTTACTAAAAATTGGTTGTCTGGAAAGTCGATTTACGGACGATAATTGTATACGTGATAACGTCACGTAACGCTACAACTACTTATTGTGTCATGTTTTTTCATGGGCGCAGCCGGCGTTCATCAATTTATAAGACGTTATCAAGTCAAAAATATATTATGTTTACATGTTTGAAATATACATTTCGTACAAGTGTTCGATATCAAAGAGTATAGCGACTTTTTACTAACACAGTACATTGCGTAACTAACAAATTGTACTAACTAGGTACTGCAGTTAGGGTAGCCTACTTAGCTTTATGCGATGCGTCACCTCTACCAGTCAAATGCACCGAGAAGGGGATACAAGTGGTTCGCATAAGAGTAAATCCAGCACTTCAGCGTCTTATAATGGTCTCATTTATTTGGCGGATGGCCAATGGGTGTTTTACCATATTATCAAGACATCAACGTCCGCTGGTGCCAGACGATTTATGCCTACTAACGTGTGTTGGCGTGTGTCAACCATCGGTGAGATAAATGAGATTATAAGAAGCGCTAATAATATCCCGCCGTCTGGCCTGCGTCTGGCGGCAGAGCTGCACTCGCGTCTATTTCCGAAGCGCCCTTTGATGCTTTTCACATTTTGTTTGAGCGGACTTGACGTGTCAACACGTTAGGATAAGTAACTAACGCCACAAGGTGGAAACTTGACATCTTTCTGCGCAATAAAACACCCGTAACCTACGGTCAACGACCCACTTGCGATAGAGCATGCTGCTTCCTGTTTACGCGACATGCGATCGCGATTCCATGCGATAATCGATCGGAATCCGTCATTCGCCGCCCAATTCCGTTCATTCATAGTCCGCGGTGGCGAGGCGTGCCGCCGGATACGCTCAAGGGCACGCTGTATTACGTTCTTGCACGCTAACGGTCAGCTTCTATGACGCAATAATAGATGCCACTCAGGCGTATTACCCACAATAAACATACCAACCAGTATTTGGCACCGATTCAAGTGAAAACCTAGCAAAGTGGGTTTTTCAATACGGGTTTGATCTAATCGAATAACAACTAGGTAGAACTTGCGAGTTTTCATTTGGCATACTTAAATATAAATAATAATAGCCATTTATTTCCAATAGAGTAAATTGTACATGATTTTAAATTTACAGTTCATGTGATGTTAGTAAAATAAATATAAAAAATATTAAAATTACTTCACTCACATGCATTATTAATTATTATTTATATTACATATTATATAATACTTATTTAATTATTTGACTATTTCATTTGAGATTAATTACTATTAAGTCTATTGGATTGTCTTTTAGCATAATAACAAAATGCATAAAAACTAATTGCATAATTTCGAAACTAATAATAGTTAACTTGCATAGTACCTAGTGTAGGTATTTGCATAACAGTCAATCGGCATAATGTTTACTCTGTATAAAAAAAAACGTTTTCTTCTTCATATTTCAGGCAGTACGATTAAAAAACTCGATTCTTACGATTTTTATGATTATAAATACTTACATCATTATGTTATTTAACTATTATGACAAATATTTATGCGAGTATTAATAGTAGTTAAATGAAATTATGCTAAAAGTTTGTGTACACAGTGAACGGCACCCCTAATCAAGTACCAACAGCCGAAATACTAGATTAACATGGTAGGTAGTTATATGATTTTTTCCCTACATCTTACAATAGCCATCTTGACTAGTGATACGAGTATCATTTGAAACCAGTAACATTACACCGAGACCCCAGTACTAAACACGTCATATAGCAGGCATTGTTGTCCCGATAACCCCAAATTTTACGGTCTTTATTATAAAACTAGCTGTTCCCTGCGACTTTGTCAGCGTGGAACAAATAAGTATGTTACATAGACGTAAATAATATGGACATGGTCTAACGTACACGTAATATGTCCCCACCTCCACGGTGTCCAATCCAAAGTTCTGTCACCGAGCGTGCGTGACATTAAGCGTTTTTAAAAAAACTTTTTTCGGAACTGTTTCTCAGTATCTAAAAACTCGTCTCGTTGTTGAAAAAATGTGACCCAGCTTTAGTGTCATGATATAAGTTTAACTTTAGATTGGACACCAATGAAGTGGGGAAACATGACATGTATCTACGTTAGGCGCCGGGTCCATACGAAGTATTATTTATGTCTATGGTAGGTATGTTATTATTACGATAACTTTTTCCGATATCTGATTTTAATCAACCAAAGCTTAAATCTTACCCTACTCTTTTATTTTATTATAATACCAGCTTGTGCCCGTGACTTCGTCCGCGTGGAATTCGGTAACAGCGTCCCCGGGGGAACTAAGTATGCGTTTTTTCGGGATAAAAAGTAGCCTACCTATATGAGATTGACCGTTATAAACTACCCCCAGACCAAATTTTATTGCAATCCGACTAGTATTTTTCGAGTTAAATCCGGACATACATACAGACAATTTTCCTAAAAATCGTTTTTTTGTGTTCAGTATCGTTTTTAGTCCCCTCGACTTTAATTTAATTTTCAAGTTTAGACGCGACTTCTTCTACAGACTTATTATTAGTAGTATATAGAAAAAGCAATATATGTATGTATATCCAGAACTCGAAGTTCAAACGTTTCTATGTTGAGGTAGTCTTTCTGCTACTAGACAAAGGCCTCCTCTAATGTGAGCAAGCTCGCGACAGTGAAATGCGTCCAAGTTGTGTCGCCATCTCCTTTTAGGTCAGCCTCTGCTTCCTTTTGCTTAGCCTATGCCACAGAATATTTAATAGTACTAGGTACATACAGAATTGCCACGGAATCCACCCGCTTGAATCTAGCCGGCGCGCAACTAGCGCCCAACTCGCCCTTACGTCATTTGTTTCATCCGGAGATAGAGAGCGAATCATTGGCCCGCGTACTACACACACATTTACTAGTGTACAGACGTCTTCAAACGCACACAGACGTCATCGCACGCAAACATTGACACTTCTCATTGACCTATAATAAAATAACATATGGACGAACAGTGCCTAACAGAATATGTCAAAACATATGGAGCAAACTGACCTTAGAAAATACCCCTTCGGACCCGTGTCTCCCCTGGTAAGCCCCCTGGGGGAGACATCAGGAATCTTTAGTACCGGTGTCTCCCCTAGCTTGGGGAGACACCGGTACTAAAGATTCCTGATGTCTCCCCCAGGGGTTTTACCAGGGGAGACACGGGTCCGAAGTTGAAAATACGTTGCAATATGCTAATAACGCATCTTTACAATATGTGTCAAGAACTTAAGTGTCAAATTTACTGAGCGCCAACCGCAAGCCGTTATATCAATAGATCAATGCACTTCATTCGAATTATGTTCGAAATCCTGCTTTTATAGGCCGTGTCCGCCGTGTGCCTATACTCATCATCATTATTTCAACCGAAAGACGCCCACTTGGACATGCCTCCCCCAAGACGCGCCATCCAGACCGATCTTGCGCCACTCGCATCCACCGCGTACCCGCGACCTTCACCAGGTCGTCGCTCCATCTTGCTGGAGGCCTACCGACAGTTCGTCCCTGGTGTGCGGACGCCACTTATGAGAACTTTCTGGCCCCATTCAGCCTGGCCTGCAAAACAAACCCCATCCATAGTCTTCTCGATTGCTCTCTGAGTGACCTTGAGCCTTCTTATGATATTCATCGAAAGCGGCCACGTCTCGGAACCATAAGTCATCACTGGCAATACACATTGACTGGTCAAAAACTTTTGACTACTTACTTAGAGCCACTGCGGTAATTTGATGCATTCGATGATCTTAATTAAACGCTGCCCACCCGAGTCGGATTCGACGATTGAACTCTCGTCTCTGTATTTTTAATGTAATGAAAATCCAAAAGCTACACAACGATCTAAACCTGCATTCTCAAGGTATATTCAGATTGTTATAACGAGCTTACTATCACTTAATGACGGTACCTACATAAAAAAAGTTCCTTATCACTCGTTTATACTTATCGGAATATTGGCGTCAACACTTGACGCACTTCATGTTAACATTTCACAATCAAAATATTTACAATAACATAACTAAGTAGGTACATATGTGCAGTAAGAGAGTGCGTGAAGTACAATGACGCACAGCTTGACCCTTCACTTCGGGTTGATAATGAATTCTGCGTTAATTGCCCTTTCGAATACATTAATGATTAATATTATAAATTATGAGGCACATTGAATAAGAAACTACTTATATGAGAACTGGGGCTCTATTTGAAACGTTACATAGGGAAAAAGAAATTCCCTATCCCTACCGTCAAAGTGTCACGGCGTTGAAACCGAACTTTAAGCAGCTAATCTTAACTTAAACAACTTGCTATTTCGTAAAAGGGTGAATATCAGATTTCGTTTGAAAATTTCTCATTTCTATGGCGCATTTTTTTTTTCAATATTTCGAGTATTTCGGACAACATACCCTGTAAAAGACTTCAATTCAATAAAATATATCTTATTGTGCCAAAAATATCTCCAACACTTTTTGAGTTTTAGCAGTTTGAAAATTTGATTGCCAAAGAAATTAGAATAGGTCCAAAGAAATTAGAAAACATGCCAATAAAATTAGAAAATGAACAATATTTTGTCAAATATATTCGAGAAATACGCCAAAAAAAATAGATAACCAGAAAATTTAAAAAAAAGCATTTAAATCGCAAGCGTCGATTTTTGTCAAGGTTTTTGTTAACTTAGTCTCTATAGTTGAGATCATATTTTACCCGTATTAAAAACTTTGTTTCACAAAAATCTACGTAATGTTGGTCTTTTTTATAATACCACAGATTTATAAGTGTTATTAAAATATCTTTTCCATCATAGTTATAAAACTCTGATTAATATGTATGTATAACATAAAATATTGGCAGCACTTTTTACAAAGTAATACGCGACCAACAAAAAAAAACAAGTTTTTTTTTACACCGTGTAAGTAATGAAATAAAAATATATTGTAAGGTTCAAGAAAATGTTTGATATTTTTGGTTATCTTCAAATTATTTTAAATAAATAAATTTAATATTTTTGGTTATCATTTCAACCAAAAAAAGCGAGTAAATATGTACATGCTTATTCCTATTTGCACTTCATTTATGCTACAGATCGATCTAAGACTTTCTTAAATCTAAATTCCTTTAAAAAGTTCTGGGTACCTATAAAAAACATATTTTCAGTTCTTCTTTCGTGGTAACTTTCTCTTTTTTGTTTTACTTCATCATTTTTGATAAACCCAAAGGATTGTCTTTAATATCTTCTAAACGTTTCTTTGCTCTTTTTCAACTTTTCATCTTTTGTTTGCCTTTTCTTAGTCATGTGCATTTTTGGTTTTTTACCTAGTAACAGGAACTTTCATTGATTAGTTTTTGTTTAATTTTAATTGCCGATTTTTTCTTCTTTCGCGTCATTTAGATATTGAATCGGTTCGACTTTATACAATATAGTTGTATACATTTTTATAATATTCTGTACGACAGTGTTACTTATTTAAAATGTTGAAAAATATTTTTTTGCATTTTTATATTAAGAACACACAATAAATTGCTATTTTTTATAGAAATCTCCGAATATAACATTTATTTAAACTGAACAGAGACAAACAGTCGTTTTATTGATGGTTGTTTAGAGTAAGAATTATATTTTTTAGTATTATTATTAGATTTAGGTGTGATCATGAATAAAACAATCTACAAAAACAAATAAATCTAATAAAAGCGATATTTGTGATATATCTTTAGAAAATTTTACAATAAACTTCTAATTTCTATGGCTGAATCTAATTTCTTTGACACTAAATGCCAAAGAAATCCAAAGAAATTAGCGCCAAAGAAATGAGATTAGGGTATAAATATTTTTTTACATCCGTAAGTATTTAAAGTATAATTTCAAATTAAAACTATAGATGTAGATAATCGCAACATACATTCACTAAAAAAGTATTAAAAAATTCAAGTAGAATTTGACTGTGAATTCGGTCGCCGAAGAAAATAGGCGCTTAGCGGAAAAAAATCCGCAAACGGCGACGTATAAAATATTTTTCCGAAACACGTCAAACTATGGTCAGGTTTGCACCAGTCGGATGTTAGATGGCAATTGAATGAAGCGGGGACGCGAGGTGGGACTAGTCTAGGTAAAATGATAACAAAATGCGAGACTGTTCAAGTACGCCAAAGAAATGAGGTGTTTTTGGGTAGGACAAAATTGATTTTACAATAACTTTTGACCAGACAATTTCAAAAAATATTCTAGTTGAGTTTTGTATAATCAAACATTTCGAAATACAGGAAACACTATTGGAGACGTCAAATTCGGAATAAAAAATAAAATTATAATTGTTTGAAAAAAATAACACTGTGGTGGACGCGCCAAAGAGCTTAGATTTTTAAGTTTAATTTTTTTTTTTGATAACTTCTGAATTATTATTCATTATCTTTTTTGATGGCAATGTTGCTTCCCAGTAAGATCTTTACCCAAAAAAAAGCCTGACTCTTATAGTTTAATTTTCATGAAGATAACATGGGTGGACAAGTGCAAAACATGAAATCTGATATTCACCCAAAAAGGATTTCATGAAATCGATTCGATGAAAAAATATCATGAAGTTACGTCTTCTAATTCTATTTAGACGGCTCTATAAGTTCATTTTTAACGCAGATTTCTATAATTAAATACACTATTCCATCATTCTCATACCAAAAAATTTGCTAAATTATATTGTTCATGCACTATTGGATTTTTATCTTCATTTTTCTGATTTTCTACGTATATCGCCCACATGCCGCGGTCGTGCTTCTCGCTCCCTCCAATGCAAACACAGTTGCCTGCCTCGATTGCTCAAGGTCCTTAGCTCTTGTCAGCGTCTTACTTAATATGATTGTTGGTTGGTTACAGCGCGCAGTGGACTCTGAAGAGTTGGGCACGACGAGCAAGGCTGTCGACGCCCCTACGAGCACTGCAGGCCCGCCCGTCATCACCTACTGCCAGGAAAGTACGCCGTGCGGCTGGATCTTCTACAACGACAAAACCATCCAGCAAACAATCACGAATACATAGTAAGTACTTATTTAGGGTGATCAACCCAAATGGACAAGTCGGAAACTATGAGATAGCGAAATCTGTTCTCAGGAACCGGATTTGATAAAAAATACTTTTATTTTCTTTTTACTCGCATACATAACCGGGAATCGAAGGTCAAAATTCTTAAGTAGGTAATCGCTTGGCGTATTTGTTATTTATAGTTGATCCTGTGAGCTCCAAATTTTGCTTTGAAATCTTGTGTAAACATTAGACAGTAAATCCCACAGCTGTAAAATATTTAGAAAAAATAACATTTGCGAAAATTGTGATACCAGTGGTTACGGCTGTGCGTTGTCATCAGTCAGGCAGTCAGTCAGTAACGGAAGAAATTTATATATATTAATTTGATTAAACCAACTCCGTCATGTAGGTTTCGAGTTATACCTACTTAGAACTGATATCCAACTTTATTCGACACTAGTTGGCCCGGTGAGCTTCGTTTTATTGCGGATTCCCATACAAAGTTTATTTTCCTTTAGACGTTACCATTTTTTCTTCTTCTAAATCTTCCCAGAACCACGCGGAATAAAACAAAAAAAGATTCAGCCAAATCGGCCCAGCAGTTCTCGAGCCTTAGACTAACACGGCAATTCATTTTTATATATAAGAGAATACATATATGCGTTTTAATTTAAAATCGTTAATCCGTTAAGTGACGTCATACACAGAAAATGTAATAACAAATGGTACGATATCGATAATTCAACTAAATTTTCCTTAATGCTTACAGTTGCGTCTGCAGTGCGGGATTGACTTGCCAAGTGTACGAGGATGACCAGGCTACCTCCGTGTTGGAGAAGAGGTGTAAGCCTCCTGGGAAGGCCCTCATCAACATTGAGAGCTAACGGACTACGGCGGCTGGCAGACTGCTCCAACAATAGATAGCATAAGTAAAACACACTTCAGTAGGTACGAAACTTCATAAACTACGTAAATCCGTACCTAGTTACTGACTATTGAGTGTTGATTGTATTGTACTGACAAAAAATTTTACAAGTGTCACAAGGCGGAGAAAAATTAGCCTACCTGTATTTTTTTCCAAAATATTGCTTTCGATCAATATCGAATTGCCAGTATATTGATACTGACAACCAAAGTAGCACTGTAACTGGCACACTAAATATTACAACAGTTTCGAAACTGCGTCTAGAATCTTCTATAGCAGTTAGCACAGTGTTTCAATAGTTTCGAAACTATGTATAGCATCTTTAATAGCAGTGCGATGGATCTACCGAACTCCAATGACGAGTCCGAATGAAATGCACAATGAAACCTTATAAATAACGGTATCTGACGGTCATCCGAACTGTCTGTAACACCAAGTACCTTAGAGGTATCGGAACAAGAGTTTACATAGGTCACGCACACGACGCCGTGCGATGCGTCATGTATTCACCGAAAAATTTGGATAATAACCTACTGATCTTGTAACGATGATAATAATATTTTACATCGACTCTTGTTGCGGTATCTCTACCCGTTCTAAATTAAAACCGAAATGCGTTCATTTTGCACTAGACCAGTCACAAATACGTAGCTCATCGTATTTCTCATTGAAGATAGCCACAGCCCACCAAGTATGATAATTTACAGTGCCATATATATTCTGTTTATATACCTACTTGGGTATGTTATCGTATGTAAAAAAACTCGTCTTTTATATTGTCTTGTGACCACTACTTCAACTTTTCTCGCGCCCATTTATATGTATTTCTGACTACTATTACCTATTAACTTTAGTTTAAATTAGACGTAGGTAATTTTGATTTCTGAGTTATCACATGTACACTTAATAATGTTTAAAAAATCATTGCGTTTGTGTTGTACTGACCGATTTCTATAATAATAATTATGAGAATTAGTAAGTAGGTGTCTATTTTTAATTTTTACATGCCTCTGTGTTGAATTCCAGAATTCAATTTTGTAATGATTATTTTAAATTGTGTAGAAATATGGTTTAGTTGTTTAGTATCGGCAAGGGTAGAACGAAACGTTTACCAGAACGTTTTATGGCGAATACCTACCAATACCATATGGCGTGGAATCGTCGATTTATTTCAGCATTATTGGTAGTTCGCGGATGGGATTGGCTCATAAACACTGGGGCTCTATTCGAAACGTTACATAGGAAAGGGAAATTGCCTATCACTGAGCTCACGCACCACGGCGTTGAAACAGATATAAAGTTCAACGTGAGCGCCGTGACGTGACGTGTGAGCGAAGGGAATTTCCCTTTCCCTATGTAACGTTTCGAATAGAGCCCCTGGGCTCAGTATTACAATATTATCCTATGAACATCGACTATCTCTACCATACTTATATATTGCGACAACCAAAGTACTTAAGTACTTAAATCAGTTAGTGAGTAGTTTTATACTAAGTTATCTTATCATTCATTTGCTAATGAACAATCACGCCATTTATAAAGTTCCTATTTTGTTTTTTTAGTTAATTATATGTAAGTAGCTTTTGCTCACGCCTTCATTCATTCTCCAGAATTAAAGGATCCTATACTTTAGCCCAGCAGGTTATGAAATATCTGTGTGCCAAATTTCATCAAAATTCGTTCACCCATTTTAGCGCGATGGAGTGACAAAGCTTGGATCTGAACATCCATCCATACTTCACATTTCTAATATTAGTAATATGTGCTCTAAAATTAATTGATTTTGATTCTTTTTTGTATTGTATTCGTATAATAATGTTTTATGTCATAATAAGCTGTGTATTATTACATGTGTTAGTAAGTAGGATTATGAAAAAATAAACTGCTTGAGACAACAAAGGTTGTTTAACATTTTAAATGTGTTTTGAGATTCAGAGAACACAATGCCATTTCGTCATTGATCTATTATAAAATAAAAATAAATAAAATAAAATTTATTCAGTAACTTTATTATAAGTAAGGATTCACAATCAGCCGAAGAAAAATGGCCCGTCAAACCGGCGCTCAGTAAATTTGATACTTAAGTCTTATAGTGTTATGTTTACTTTTGTAGAAAATACTTTTCTTGACACTTATTATACAGAGGCGTTATTAGCATATTGGAACGTATTTTGTAATGTCAGTTTGCTCCATATATTTTGACATATTCTGTTAGGCACTGTTCGTCTATATGTTATTATAGGTCAATGCATTTTGTGGAGATTTTATGAAGAGTATAAGAGAAAAACATAAATTTCCTAAAAGTGACTTGTAACTACTACTACTACTACTACAGCCTATTTGCGGCTGGTGGGCACAGTCCTCCTCTCATCACAAGAGAGTTTGGGCTATAGTCCCCACGCGGGCCCAGTGCGAATTGGGGACTTCACACACATATTTGAAATACTTCACAGATGCGTACAGGTTTCCTCAGGTCGCAGCCGCAGGTCGAACCACTATGCCACCACGGCTGTTAAACTTGCGACTAACGTACAGTAAATCACACATTTAAGAGGAAAGTTGGTCAAGATTTTTCTCGTGTTATCTTCGAACACGACCTTAGCTTTGACCTTGGGGCTCTATGCGAAGTCTTTAATAGGGATCTCGCTTTTCCCTATAGGATCGCTCACGCGTCACGTTGAACTTTAAATCTAGCTGGTTAAAGTTCATGCGACGCGTGAGCGATCCTATAGGGAAGAGCGAGATATAAAGACTTCGAATATAGGCTCTGTAGTCGCGAATCCACCATGAGTAGGTAGCATCAATATTTCATCAAAATCTGTCCAATGCCTAAAACCTCATAGTTCGACTATAAATAATAATGTGACTAGCAGGATGGCGGGAGTAATTAAATCATAGAATCGCCTGTTGGACTCCCCTATTACTTGAATTCCCTTGACAATAGAATCAGCCTACTTACCAAGTTCAGACAGTAGTATAGTACCACATAGGGGCACTATTAACACGTCAGAGTTTACCAGCGCTTCCAAGACCCATTGCTTGAGAAGACCCGCCGCAACATCCTCAGCAGGAAGCCTTTTTTCAAAAATGACTTGATGAATTATAATTTCACATTAAATTTTCAAGTAAGGTAGGTAGACAGAAATATTATTGAACTAGAAGAAACAAGCGAAGGCGCTTGTATGAAAACCAAGCGTGCCGATTTCTTCGACAACTACAAGACTTCAAGAAACAATTTTAATGGGAAACTAGCTGACCCAGCGGACTTCGTACCTTAAAATACATTTTTTGGTGAGTATAAAAAATAGCTGACGTCCTATTCTCAGACCTACTGAACATACACACCAAATTTCATAAGAATCGGTCGAGCCGTTTCGGAGGAGTTTGGTTACAAACACTGTGACACGAGAATAGGGATGACGTGACGACACGGTGAAGAAATCGAAATTCTAATTAGTCCGTCAGTCAGGTAATAAAAAAATATTAGACACGTATTTTTTGTTTTATCAAATTAACAAAGAATGACTAAGTTGGAGAGTGGGGGCTAACTGCGTCACCGTTAGGTATAAATCGTACCTAACCGTGACGTCACGCGACATTTCAACTCAATATATCTCCGTATAAGTTAGATTACGTGAAAAATAAAAATACGTGTCCAATACTTTTCAATAATCTTCCTGATGGACTAAGGAAAAAAAAGTTGTCGTCATCCCTATTAGATATAACCGCTGCGTTGTACCGATTCAAAGGGGCCGATCAGTAATCGATTCTTTTGTCTTCTATTTGAGTGAAAAAACATCTGCCAGCTTGGAACCCGAATGCGACTGAGCTGAGTTTGACTTTGTGTCGAACTTTGTGAGTTTTTATGGCACGCGAAGTACGAGCATTTGTTGCGAAAAAAAAAAAAAAACATCGTAATGGAGTATGCCTTCCATTGTGAATGAACGATTTCTAATTTAATAGCTGATCGGCATTCGGCACTGACGTCAAATTATCTAATTAGATTCTCATCAATTATCATGGCAATGCAAATGTACTAAGTTAAAAAGGTCACTCTAAGAAACTGATACTTGGGTACTCAGACTTGTAATTTTTTAAATTCTCTTTTTTCCGGTAAATAGACTGGCATCAATTAATTATCTAACTAGTATTCGTACTTAATTAAACATTATGACAAGACGCACTATTAATTCATCGTTTGCGAACAATGGACCGACATTGGCATATATTTTTATTTACGATCATTGTAGTGACACAGTGTGAGAGCGCATCGAGATTTCCTAGACGTCAAATGGTAAGTTTGACTTAATTATTGAACGCCGGCTGCGCGCATGAAAAAACATGACGCAATAGTAACGTTACGGTGCAAGCGAGAGCCTGGAACAAGCGATAGAGGTACGGTCGGTCTAAGCGTGACGTTATCACGTAAAATTATTATCCATGAACCGACTTTACAGACAATAAATTTTTTTATGCAGTATGATAGACACACAGGCCATCTGATGGTAAGCGGTCACTGTGGCCCAAGCAGTCTTATGGTTTCTTATCAAGAAACCATAAGATCTCGAATGCGTTGTCTACCCTGAGACCTAAGATGGAATGCCTCTGTGCTAGTAATGGGAATTGGGGCCGTAGTGTAAAAAAAATCCCTAGCGGTTTGAATTATAGCCTCTCATGCACAGAGTGGATTTTTGTGTGAAATTAACTTGAAATTTACCACTAAGTTCGAAGAAGGAAAAAGTCCCGAGGAAACCTGCGCGCATCTGCGAAGCAATTCAAAGACGGTTTTGAACTCATCAATCCGCACTGGGCTAAATAAATAAATAACCAAAAAACCGACTTCAATCTCTGACAGATTACGATGTGGAAATCACGTTCAGAGAACATTTTCATTGCCTTGGGTTGGTTCACTTAACTAGTGTTTGGGAGTTTGAATACAAATATGTACTTATTTGAAAAAAAAATCGGCTAGACATTGTTTTATCAGGACGAAGAACCCAAGTAACATTTTGGCCCTATAACTTGGGTTATCATCACTAAAAGGTCGAGTAAACGTCGTATAAAGGTCTTAGCGGTGACTACCAGTTGTATAAAGGCGTTTGGGAACACATTCTTGCTCTATAAGCTAAAGAGCCAAATTATCCTATAAGTTGTTGATGTAAAGGTTTATAGAACCATTTTATAGGGCTATTATAGTCAAGTGCTATAAAAAATTCAAATATAGCCACTAAAGAGCTATGTTACTGTATAAAAGTGATTGAAATCACCATTATGTATCTAATTTGCGCTATAAGGTTTCCCGGACAGCCGCTATAAATCTTGCGTTTTAGCAGTGATGAACGTTCTACTATACAAGGATTTTATGATATTGTGGTTCCATAAATCACTCCTATAGTACATGGTCTTTAGTAGCCATAATGACGCCGTAATAGAGCGGTTTTGTTTTATAATCGATTTTTAGGACATTTTTATAGTACTTAAAAGTGTTCTAATTGTTTTTGAATCCCTATTATAGGCTCGTACGATAGTTGTGACTATGACTCTTTTATATGGCCGAAACTTTCTATAACGGATTTTGTAGATCCGTCATAGGATAAAAAAGCACATAAAGGAAGGGAACAGTTACTTTTATATGATAATTTTGACCTATACAAGTTACATAAGTTACGTTAACGTACCTACCAACATGGAAATAGACTTATGTAAAAAGTGCATGTAAGTTTATTTTAAAATCCTTCCTACTATGCTATAAACTTCCAATCGTTCAAATGTATTTCTATTGATTTTGTGTGGCCCGGCTATCGTCTTAAGGAACTCTAATTTTACTCAAACTTTGACATGACAGGAGTCGGTGGTGCTATAGTGAGCCGATAAGACCCACGGATGTACTTAATGGCTCTAAAGTAGAAATGACTGTGAATTTAATTTTATAATATCAATATATTTTATTCAAAACTCAATTAATCGAGGGCGCATTGAAAATACTAAGCAAATCAAATACTATTCTATCAGTAAAACTTTAGTCGCACGTGCTTTTTGCAGCATTGATCGAAATATTAAATATCTAAATAAGATAACATAAACTTACCACGATAGAATAGAACTCCTTTATATAATTGAATTATTTTTGTTGTCTGTCAGTGAAGTTCACAGCAAAAACACACAATACCAAGCTTTGCCGAGAAAGCGCCTCATCAGGAATCACGGATTCTACTATAGACTAAAATAGGACTATAAGGGAATCAACGAACGCTACTACAGTATAAAAAAACACTATATTAGCGTTATTGTGGCCCGTATGTCACTAAATTGTAATACGAGTCATCATTACATCACCTTTACAGACCTAAAACGTCACAACTAAAGCTGCTACGGTTCCACTATATCACTAAATGGAGATATAACTGCGCCAGATCGGCGTTACTCAACCTTCTATGGCCTTTTATAGGGCTAAGGTGGTGTTTTGAGAAACCAGAAATTGTTACTTGGGAAATTTCGAAATTAATGCCAATATTAGACGTGTCAACACCGTCATGTCAGCCGAAAGACGTCCAGGCTATAAATGCTATAATACACAGGCCTCCTCCAAGGATCGCCGTTAACACCGGTCTTGTGCAACTTTTTTCCATCGGATTCCCGCGACCTTTATGAGGTTGTCGCAGTGTTGCTCCATCTTGTCCGACATAGCCCGAAGAATTGCGAACCTTAGTCGGCGGCGTACATTGGGAGCAGGCAGGACTGATGGCTGGTGGGGCCAGACAGTTCTCGAGTGGCGTCCGCGAACCGGGACCGGGAGATGAGCTGTCGGTAGGTCTACAAGTCAAGATGGACGCGTTTCATCCTTATTCAAATAATGAAATCTTCAACCTAATTACCTAATGTAATTTGAGGAGTTTTCTCATTTCATCACGGATGCAATCATCAAGTATCAAAATTTTGAAAAAAACATGGGATTACAAAATGGAATTTCGAAATAGGTCCATAAACGACGGAAATCCAAATTAATATTAATAAACACAAAAAAAATATCTACAGCCGAATTAAGAACCTAGCTCCTACCTTATGAAGTCGATTAAAAACAATTTGTGTCCTGGGGCTATATTCGATCATCGCGTGAACTTTAAGTAGCAAGATTTAAAGTTCAACTTGACGCGTGAGCGATCCTATAGGGAACAGGGAGATCCCTATTTAAGACTTCGAATATAGCCCCTGCAGATGAAACCGAATGTTTCTCACAGAAACTCCCACGCCATCTCATGATTTCAGGAAATATCAGAGCCCCCTACAACGACGCCGACCGTCCAACCAGCGTCCGAAGTTCCGGAGTCTGCGACCGATTTCCCTGAGGACAGTGGGTTCCTGATGGACCATGGACGACCTGACATGTCCCTTCTGACGAGTACCGTCAGCGGGGAGCCCGAAGAGTGCGCGGACGCCTGCGCTTGGACGTTTTACAGCCACCGCGACGACGGCGAAAGGGAGGTCGTGCTCAACTTTAATAACAGAAAGTATGTACCATATACGTAGAGATGTATCCTTTCGCGGGACTCCAACTATCTCTATACTAAATTTCATCCAAATCGGTCCAACGATTGAAGCGTGAAGAGGTAACAGACAGGCAGACAGAGTTAATTTTGCATTTATAATATTAGTATGGAAGTGTGGATTTTATTTATTGTATGGGTTGGGCGCAGCCTGCAGGGCGTAAGATATCGTCGTCTGTCTGTCTATTACTTACCTCTTCACGCTTCAATCGTTGGACCGATTTGGATGAACTTTAGTATAAAGATAGTTGGAGTCCCGCGAAAGGATATACCGAACCCACGAGCGCGAGGTTACCGAATTCCACACAGGCGAAATCGTGGACAGAAGCTAGTGCTCTGCTTAATAATTGCTTTTACGTTTTTGAGGTCGGAAAATCAATTGAGGAGTCGGTGGCGCACTTGCCCCGCCCGACTGACCTAAAGCCCGGGTCATACCGAAAGCGTCTGCAGCGCGTCTACTGGTCTCCTACGGCTCGTCTGAACTGTACAGTTCTTGTAAGATCTGTCACATAGGCTGCGAGCCGTACGGTATTAACGTAACGTAGTCGCTATTAAACCCTTATGCGACATTTCAGTTACCTTGTAACGTCTATATAACTGTTATGGAACCACTAAAGCCCCATAACAGTCCGGATATAACCATTATGTGACCAAAAAGTTGCATGAAAACTTTTAAGCAACATTTATGCAACGATAAATAGTTCTTGCCGGGCTTTCATATAACTTCTATATAACGAAATAGTCGTATAATTTGGGCCTTTTTCGCGTTTAGTAAACGTTGACAACTACGTTTTATAAGACCAACTTTGTGTACCAAACAGGGAATGAAAAACGTTTTTGCAACTCTTATACAACGTTATTTTGTTAGTTGGGCAGCCGCACAGCAGCCGCACGCAGACGCAGTCGGTGTGACCCGGGCTTTATACTCAGTGATGTGACCGGGACTAAAACCTACGATTCCCGTGCACGAGACTTAGTAAAGCGCCAACCTATGAACGCAATAAAACCCAGTTTTTTCTTAACAGTTGGAGTGTTTAATAAAATTCCGATTGTTCCAGCTGCTTCTGTCCAAAAGACAGCGTTTGCGAGTATGCGGAAGATCGGCCTGGTGTCAGGGCGTTCGTACACCGATGCCAACCCTCCTAGAAATACTGATTCTCACGCTGTGCTATCAATATTCATAATAGTAGAAATTCAATAAAAATTTTGATATGGAAAGAAGCTCCAGTTTTTGAGTCGCACGTTGAAATCTAATGCTTGGAAAAAGTCGAACTTGTTAAAGTTATAAATTATATACCTACCTAATGTTAATCTATGCGTTAGTTCAATAAAGCGACAGCAAATCATTATGAAACAAAATATTTCAATTTATATTATCCATACTAATATTATAAATGTGAAAGTGTGATTGTTTGTTTGTTCGTTCCTTCATGTCAATAGGACTAAATAAATTTTCATGAGATTTGGTATGGAGATAGTTCGAGACCCTAGAAATAACATAGAATATCTACTTTTGAACGAGATGGAGCGATGAACTCGTGAAGGTCGCGGAAAATCAGTGGAAGCGAGTAGCACAGAACAGATCTGAGAGTGGCAAGTGGGAGGCCTATGCCCAGCAGAAAACGTCTTTCGACTTAAAATGATGACGATGATGATGATCTACTTTTTATCCCGATATTTCCTCGGGTCAAGTTCTCTACGCGGGACGAAGTTGTAAGCGGGTAACGGCTAGTACCTATTGATATAATAGAGAAGAAACCTCCCTAACTTAAGGTTTAGGCTGGTAATGAGGATGATGTTGATGAAAATCATCATCATCATCATCATCATCATCATCATCATCATCATCATCATCACAGAATAGTTTAAACTCCTTCCACAGTGAAAAAACGAGAATATATTCCCCGTTGGTGGTGAAATAATTAAACTAAAAAGTACCTTGAAAAATCAACAAATTGAAATAATAAAACATTACAGTAAAACTTTGTTCATTATTGTCCTCCATTTGTCTTCATAGCAACATAATTTCAACGAAATGCGGGTATCAGCAACTAATCGCCGCGCGGCGTATTAAATTCGAGGGTAGTTTGACAAAGCGCGGATGCCGCGTAGCTTGTTTACCAGTTCAGTTATTTGTATAGATGTATTTGTGTTGTAGTCGCTTATATAAAGTGGGGTGCGTCTCGAATGTTCTTTTCTTTCCGTGGCGAGCGCGCGGAACTATTGCATCTAAGCAAGTAGTAAATTATAACCAAGTAATTAAGACAAACTATGGATTCACTGCCTTTCAATTTTAACAATAACATGGAGGAAACGAAACCGATTTTCACAACTGCTTCCGAAACGGCAACTACGAATACGGTGAGTATTATTCTATAAGATTTTTTAGATTCCCGCAGGACTTTTGTTTGTTTTTTGATGCTCTTAATTTTCTCATTGCATCCTATATGTTACATTATTTTTGCCAAGTATTTAGCCTGTTAAGACGTGAAAGGATATTTAGTTCTTATCCTAATCTAAGCAGTAAAGCAACTTCTAAGTGGTATTACAATTATTTAATTTTAAGTTGTTCGAACGGTCGCCATTTGCAAGGCAATTTCAGAAGTTCTGAGTAGACCACTACACTATATCTTCTAAAGGCGCTGTGCTCAATACGTTGGTATATGAATAATTAATAAGTAATATTATCAGGTACCTAAATACTATGTAATTTCTTTTCTTTTATATTTATTTCCTAATTATTTTAATTAGGTAACATGGTAAATTATTACATCACCCTTGGCCGTAAAGTGGGATTTTCTGCCCGCTACGCGGAGAGAAAATCTCACTTCTTGGCCAAGGCAAGATGTAAAACTTTTGAAAAACCACGGGCGGTAATTCGTAATGCCCCAGATCGCATATTTATGGCCCTCACCTTCGGTTCGGGCCACAGAAACCTGCGATCTGGGACATTTACGAATTCACCACCCTAGGTCTGTAATGTACTATTAATTATGTAGGTGGTATATAAACCTGGGCCTATCTTCAAAGTCTTAAATAGGGATCTCGCTAGGATCGCTCACGCGTCAAGGGGAACTTTAAATCCAGCTGCTTAAAGTTCACGCGACGCGTCCGATTATTATTTATTATTATTATTATTATAGGGAACAGCGAGATCCCTATTTAAGACTTCGAATATATAGGCCCTGTTAATGGAGGCGATACAAGGATTGTAACTAAATTGTAATTAGTAACTATATATACATGGCCTAGATAGTGGTTTGACATGGCTGCCTCTAAAGGAGAGGTTCGGGCGGGGCTGAAGTGTATTCTTAATTAGGGATATATTGAAGAACTATATGTACAGTTTAGGATAGAGCCCTTGATCATAATCCGTGCCTGTGATGATAATTTCCAGGATCTCAAATTTCATTTAAATCGGTCCAGTTGTTTCGACGTGAACAGAGGACAAACAAAAACACGCCTTCACATTTATAATACTAGCCGATGCCCGCGAACTTCGTCCCGCGTAGACCTACCTATACCCTACTATACATTATATTACTACTACTTCAGCCTATTTGCGTCCCACTGTTGGGCACAGGCCTCCTATCATCACGAGAGGGTTGGGCTATAGACTATACATATAAACAGACAGTTATAGTTATAGAAGTATTGAAAATTGGCTTGACCCGTGGAAAACCCTTTCCCGTGGAAATATCGGGATAAAAAGTATCCTATGTTATTACCCAGGTCTCAAACTATCTCCATACCAAATTTCATCCAAATCGGTCCACTCGTTGCGACGTGAAGAAAGGACAAACAAACAAACACACTTTCACATTTATAATATTAGTGTAAGTAGGTATATAGTAAATTCAAATTGAATTTCGCACATTAAGTAAACTTTAGAGGTGCGAGCCGGAATCGAACCCCCGACCCTCTGCATGAGAGGTTCAATGGATGAGATGGATTCAATTTGAATTTACCACTGAGCTTTTCGGTGAAGGAAAACATCGTGAGGAAACCTGCACGCATCTGCGAAGTAATTCAAAGATGTGTGTGAAGTTCCCAATCCGCAATGGGCCCGCGTGGGGACTATAGCCCAAACCCTCTCGTGATGAGAGGAGGCCTGTGCCCAGCAGTGGGAGGTAAATAGGCTGTAGTAGTAGTAGTAGTAGTAGGTATATAGTATGGATGTATGGATTAGTATCGAAGTATGGATTGGTGTAGAAAGTATGTACTTGTTTTATTCAGGAAAGTTTCGCAGCGCCGAGCAGCCGAAACCTGTCTGGAGGTGCGCAGGAGTTCTTTCCGGGAAACGAGCTGCTCAACTTGCTGACGCAGCAGGAGCCACGCGTCGGAGACACTGGTGAGGAATTAACTGATGCTGTAAGGCGATCCGGGGCTACGTATTGTGACTAGAGGGCTATTACATTATTTAGGTATGTGTTAATTTCTGTAGCATTTTCTAGACAGGTAGGTATAGCTACTAAGTGAATAAATGAGCTGTCATTTTCTAGATTATTCTAGAAAGTGACAACTCATTTATTACCACTGGACCAATTTAGATTAAATTTGCACCTTTTAGGTGTGTTTTGTAGGTCTATACCTACAACTGAAAAAATTCCACCCTAAAAGGTGCAAATTTCATCTTATTGGTCCAATGGTTTTAAGATTTTAAGCTCTTCACAGAAGTAACAGAAAGACAGACAGAGTTACTTTCGCATTTGTAATATATAATGTACTAGCGTCTGCCCGTGACTTCGCCCGTGTGGGATTCGGTTATCGCGTTTCCGCGAGAACTATGCGTTTTTCCGGGATAAAAAGTAGCCTGTCTTTTCCCGGGACTCCACATATCTCCATTTCATATTTCATCTAAATCGGTCCCGTGGTTTAAGCGTGAATAGGTAACAGACAGACAGAGTGACTTTCGCATTTTTAAATGGTATTTTTTTTTGACAGCACCGACTGCCCCTGACATGGACGAGGTGATGATGAACTTCCGAATGAATGGAACCGACATGATGTTCGACGATGTTGATCACAACTCCAACAACTATTATATGGGTGAGTGCGTTTTAGTTTTACCTTTTAAAATGATACGTAATTTTTCCAACGACCTAACTCGGTTGTTTTCGAAATTGACACCAAAATCATATGCGTGTGCTATATAACAAATTTTAAAGTGCTTTCTCATAGATCCTATCATCGAAATGGAACCAAATTATTAGGAAAACCAACTCGAAGGATCATCGAAACCGATGAATATACGTTAAAAAAACCGACTAGTTGAGACTCCTAATTTTTTTGAAGTGGTTTATAAAATAAACATAGAACGAGTTTAAAAATAATCACCAAAAAGAAGGTTATAAAAATCACATTAGCTACTAAACGGGATTCTTCAAAGAAATAAAACCGAACTTTACTCACCTTCACGATCCTTTGCAGGTGCAGGCGCAAGTCGTACGGAATCGACGGCTTCAGGCAACATGTGGCACGGCGCCGGCGCGCCCGCGTCTGGCAAGACAGAGATGATGGACACCTTCGAGTTCCTTATCAAGAGTACGTATATTTCGAGAATGTTCGTTAGCGAGTGTCCTATAGCTGTGCTGTAGCAAAGGAATATTTTCCACTAAGACTCCTTGGGTGCGTTCCGAATAGCGCTCAAAGCGCTCATAGCGTTCACAACGCTCATAAGTGTCCCGAATTGATTGTCACGCTCACGACCGTGTGAGCGCGTTTTTGATTCGGAATGATCATAAGCACGCTCACGGCGCCAACACTAGTAACTGACAATCTTTTTTTTAAATAGGGAATCATGTCCTGTCAAATATATAGTCAAATGTCACTTTGACGTTTGCGCTCACAGCGCCCATGCCCCGCAGCGTGAGCACCGTGAGCGTCGATCGATGACGTCATCGATGACGTCATCAATTTCCTGAGCGTTGTGAGCACGCTCACAAAGTGTCCCGAAATGCGCTCAAAGCGCTGTGAGCGCGATTCGGAACGCACCCCTTATGAACGAATTTTGTTGACATTCGATAAGTTACAGTCGATTAACATGTGTACACTTTTAGAGCATACTACAACGGAATAAGGTGTATGTATGTATTGGCGAACTCGACTGTAGGTATACACAGAAAAAAACATACGCTACTTTTATCCCGATATTCGGGACTGGAATTTAGGCTGTGTCCTCAGTCAGAAAATAGTTTGACATGTGGCAAAATATTTGGGCTAACAGTTTTGATCTGATGTGTTTTAGGGGTGGATGGGAAGTTCACACTCTCTTCAAATATAATATTGTGTTAACAAACTTCTAGTTAAGTAGATCTCCATTAAGATGGGGCGGCGACGTGAAGGCGATGGATACGAGTAGCCTTGGAGGAGTCCAATGTCCAGCAGCGCATCTTTCGGATGACATGTTATAGGGGGTCAAGCTATTTTAACCACAGTATCACTTATCGATTCTAAGCATGTTTTTTAGGTTTTTATTTTTTTTTCGAGCTAGTAAAAAAAATCTATGGCCCAGTATGGGATTGATGGTGTGAGCGATACCTGTAGCCCATACAATTTTTTTTTACCAACTCTAAAAAAATTAAAAACATGCTCAGAATCGATTGCTGATGCTGTGGTTAAAATATCGTCGCAACGTTTGCTTGACTATATTATTATAGTGACGAGGCTTAGTTTTACATTTCGGCATAAAGCGCCCCTGTTCCAGGCCTGTCGTCGGCCAACAACTATGTGTCGATGCTGACGCGAGAACAGCTGTCGTTGCTGCGCTGCATCAGGCCCAGCCTGCTCTACGAGTTCCTACAGGAAGTGCTCAAGGCGCGCACTGAGAGGAGATCCCGCCGCGGCCTGCCCAACGTAACTACTACTTAACTCTGTTTGACTTGACTAATTTAGGCCCACTTGCAGCCAGCCCCTGATCTCCTAAGCCTGAGTGGTCATGGCGGGGTTAGCCTCGTATGTCAGGTTTAGTTGACTCAAATTAATTAGATTGGGGCTAGCCCGAGGATACCAGCGTTGGTGCAAATCGGCCTTAAGCTTTGGTCTCTTTATCGTAACGCACAACGTCGGGTATGCGGCGTGCGGTGCCGTTTGACGTCGTTTGATGACATAATCGTTTGAAAAACAACTATTTAGAATGGTCTCTTTGTGTCCGGCACCGCATGCCATACCGCAGCATTATTAATCAAGAGGCCAAAGCGTTTCACTCCTCCTATTCAAAAAGGAGTACTTTGTTCCCTGTTTAGAGGGAGCAAAATGTGTTTTTGCTCTCTCTCCTTTTCTACCCCGCAAACAGGGAGCAAAGTAAGATCTTGCACTCTAGGGAGCAAAGTACGATTTTGTTCCCTGCTGCTACTGGTTTTCTCATTGGAGGAGTGAAGAGCAGAGTGTGCAGCACGGTAGCAAAATCATTTACACCTTGGGGTAAGCTATGTCAATAGCTTGAATCCCTCGCTAGCTCAAGATTCCACGTTATTCTGCAACCTTTCGCGTCGCTCTGGATTCAATCCGTCACCCGCGGTAAAATATACCATTTTGCTCCCTAGTCACACAATCTACTATAGTCAGTTCAAGTCTTCAACAGCTCCAAAATTGTCTCACGCAATGTCGTGTTGCAGGAATGCGCGTTCTGCAAGAACAACGGTGAGAACGAGGAGTGCTACATGTCGCACGCGCTGAAGGACTGGCGCGGGCGCGTGCTGTGCCCCGTGCTGCGGGCCTTCCGCTGCCCGCGCTGCGGCGCCACCGGCGACCGCGCGCACACCATCAAGTACTGCCAGGAGCCCGGCGACAACGGTGGGCGTGACATTAAAAAAAAAAAATATATATAATATAATATTATAAGTAAGGATTCACAATCAGCCGGAGAAAAATGGCCCCGTTAAAACGGGTGCCCGAACAGCTCAGGCACCCGTTTGGCCTTCGTTATAAAGAGGCGTTATTAGCATTTTGGAACGTATTTTCTAATGTCAGTTTGCTCCATATATTTCGACATATTCTGTTAGGCACGGTTCGTGCATATATGTTAATACTTATCAAAGGTCAATGCTTGACACCGACCCCGTGAACTTTAAACAGCTAGATTTAAAGTGCAACTTGACGCGTGAGCGATCCCATAGAGAACAGGGAGATCTGTTATATAGGGGAACAGTTATCGCGGCAACCTTTGGACCCCGGGCGTGCGACGTGTGGGGCCACTCAGGCGCGGATCCACTGTTGTGGGCACGATGGGCATACCCACAACCCTATTAGCCTTATAGACATACCTCATGCCTAAGAGTTTTCACGTCACATTTTTACAGGCCAATCCACTTACCATCAGGTGGGTTGTGCGTTCGTTTGCATATACCAATGACATAGAAAAACACCCTAAGTTGTGTAACCTGTAGCACGTTACTTTGCTTACATCATACTCTTCTGTCGCAGATCGCAACGGCGGGCTATCCTCGCGACGCCGCGGGCCTCCACCGGGCTCCCTGCTCCTCGGCAACAACGGCATGCCGGCGGCGCCCGCGTCCTGCCCCCCCACCCCGGCCCCCGCGCCGTCCCCTTCCCCCGCCGGCTTCAACGCCCCCTGGTGGACCTCTTACGGATTCAACTAACTAGATCCTTAAACATATGTCGTTCTTAAGTTAAAAGTACCACATTGTATACAACGCTCCGAGCATAATAATGCAAACTGGAAATCGGCCTTATTGACAACGATACCCTTAACTTGAGTTCGACACATTATGACAAGACTAATAAGACGCGCGGCGAAGCACTTACGAACTTAAAACAGTCGTTTATTGCTTAGTCCGCGCGACTTAATAATTATGTCATGCTATACTACCCGTTTACTTCAAGATGGCCGCTCTCCCGCCTTAACCAGACTAGCTTAGTACAGATATAAACTCACGCACCCGAGTGGTCACAAAGCGCTCAAAATGGTTAGGTATAGTAAGCGCTTTATCAACGCTACATACAATTTCATTATTTGTCTAGTGTATCACTGGTGCCACTTCGAAGTAAACGGCTAATAAGGTCCTCATTCCCATAGCTTTCAAAGAACAGTCCATGTTTCAAAGCGCGCGCGATGTGGATCGGAACCAACATCAAATATTGGCTCCAATGCTGGCGCTGACGTCACGTCGGCCCCAAAGCTTGGTTTACCCGAGCACTGGCGTTGTAGTCAATGTTTGAAATTGGTTGTTTGAGATAAGCTATAGTGAATGAGTTGTAAATGCATTTGTAGTTCTTTAAAGTCTGATTTTAGTTTCTAAGTTACCGATTTTCTTTTAATTTAAAATCCTAAGGCCTTAGTGATTCGTAATTTCGGTAATATAATATATATATATAAAGAGTTATTTAAAGTTATGTAACTTTAATGAGTATTTTTTGCCCGAGGGCACGACAATGGTATGTTGCTGGACATCGATTTGCGCACTAAGAATATTTGCTGATAATCATATATTATCTGTCGGATTGTATTCTAATTCCTTTGCGGGTGGACGGTTTCTATTCTATGACTACGTAGAACTGTGAACCGTCGACGAGCAAAACTGTCATTCTCTGTAGTTCAAATTTCAGTATGCAGGCCATACTTCTTTTGATATCTAGATTACGACGGACAGAATCAGAAAACAACCCTATTCTTAGTAATTTCTATTCTTCAAATTTTTCATTGGGATATACCTAACGTGCTATTTCAAGTTTTGATTTAACAATATACTTAAAAGATGTTTTAATAAAATAATTACAACTTATGTCATCTCCAATTTATAGACAATACAATTCAATCATTACAATTGCAAATTTCAATGAATTTATTTTTCTAATACTGATTCATTCAAATAATTTTGTTATTACATGCGTTATGTAACATCGATTTCTATTATTTTAACTTCGGCAAATGTTAATGATGTAATCCGTGTTGTTTTACCAATGAAAAATTTAATTAACTTTTTTCTTTTCTGGTGTTGGTTAATAAAGTATTGAGCATTGGAGGTTGTTTAATTTAAAATCCTGGTGTGTTTTTCAAGTGTTTATTTTCAAATACATCTTAAAATAATAAATACATCAACAGTAAAAAGAGTATTGATATATTGTAGATTTTAGGAATTATAGAAACTTTCTATGATTTTACGTAAATTTCAACATCCAAAGAGACTTTTGATGTTCAACGTTTATTTTCATCATAATTATGGTATGTAACCAATATTCAATTTATATCTCTAACTCTTTTGTTACTGAGTGCCTGAAACAACACACAGCCATAACTACTGGTCGAAGGATGCTAAAATAGGTCTTTGGGGAGTGTATGGAAGCACTAAGAGGACTTTCAGCCTTCTACAACCAGTAGTTTCAGCTGTGCGTTGATCAATCAGCCAGTCATTCGGTTAGTTTCTTGTTTTATATATTTATATAGAAGATGACAAGGTTGACATGACAGACGAAGTTACTTATCAACTTTAACAAGGTTCTTTTTATAATTATGACATTACTTCAGAAAGTGTGCGAAATGTAACGTTTCCGATATCTCGAATATATCAGAGATAAGTTTAAAAAAATACAAGCAAGTATGACGATCTTCAAATAATTAGAATTCGATCGAGATACAGCACGCCACAACTAATATGGCACGCGTAGTAACACTTATTCCGTTGATAAAGAGTCCATTATTGCATAGTCCGCGCCCCGTAATAATTGTGTCGTGACGACAAACCCTTTAAAGTATGAACAGGGCTTGTAACCGGTTAATTAAAAAAAAAACCGAAATAGTCAAATATTTAGAATTATTTTATACTCTTTATGTGGAACTAACTCCATAGTGTATTTAGGTTATTACTTCGTATTATTTTATAGCCTTATTAAACATGAAATAGTAAATGAAAGAACGATAAGCAAACCGGTTTATTTGTATGGGGGCAAAAACCGGTTTCAAGCCCTGGTATGAACAATATTAGGTATACCAATATTATTAACAGAAGAAAGTCTCTTTTGAACATTTAAAACGGGAAGAAAATGTTTTTCTCCATTGAAAATTCAATGAATATAGTGTTGTTTGATCTCTGCAGGCGTGTGTTTTATGTATGTAAACATAGACACATAGATTCCATCTGTCTTGCTATCTTGTTAGTTTTGAGTTCTCAACCCAATTTCAAAATAGTTCGTAAATAGGTATAAAAAACTTCGGGAGATTTTAAAGCATGTGAATTATTATACACAGGTACAATCGCACTCAGATATATGGAAGCGAAGAAGGTATTCATAGATATATGACGACGATCTTAATTGTCAAGACGTTAGAGTGCATGTTCACATATTTATAACTGTATGAAATTTGTCAGGAGGATAGTTTATAAACTGGAGTAACATTTAGGCTACTGTTTGAGGAGTCCCCAATACGCACGACGCTTCTCAACTTTTCATACAAACGTATTTTCGCTTTTATTCCCAAATTACTAAACAGATTGACTCGAACGAAACTTGGTACACATAATATAACTCATTATTGTGTGTGTCCGAAATTATTAAATGTCGTGGTAAAATAAAACACAATTAAACTACAGCCAAAAAACTGAATTCTGAAGTTTGTATAGAGAAAACTAAAATGGTCCTAGTTTCTTTGTTATTCAATTTTAGACAATAATATCTCTGCTATTACTTGTAGCCGTGGTGGCCTAGTGGTTCGACCTACCGCCTCTCATGCAGAGGGTCGGGGGTTCGATTCCGGCTCGCACCTCTAAGTTTTCTTATGTGCGAAATTCAATTTGAATTAACCACTGTGCTTTACGGTGAAGGAAAACATCGTGAGGAAACCTGCACGCATCAGCGAAGTAATTCAAAGATGTGTGTGAAGTCCCCAATCCGCACTGGGCCCGCGTGGGGACTATAGCCCAAACCCTCTCGTGATGAGAGGAGGCCTGTGCCCAGCAGTGGGACGTAAATAGGCTGTAGTAGTAGTAGTAGTATTACTTGTAAAATTTGGTGCCAATCTGATAAGTAATTTGCGAATTAAAACGTAACTAACGTTTGTATGGAAAAAGGAGCGTACGGGAGACGCATAGTTCCCGTTAGAACGGCCTTTCCGAATTCTACGCGGACGAAGTCGCAGGCAAAAGCTAGTTATACATACTCGTATATATACTAGCTGACCCCACGGACTTCGTATCGCCTTAATTATTTTTTTTGTATGAAAAATAGCTTACGTCCTATTCTCAGACCTACTGAACATACACTCCAAATTTCATAAGAATCGATCGAGCCGTTTCGGAGGAGTTTGGTTACAAACACTGTGACACGAGAATTTTATATATTAGAAGATATCACCTCGCCCGCTACGGTATAATATATATCTGATTGCGACTACACTTACATGACTTTTATTATTATGAGTTTAAGTTTAATAACTTTAAAATACCTACCTACATTAATAATATAGGTATTTTATAAAGTATAACGAGAATCTAACAGTACATCAAAGATTATATATTTATTAATAGAGTAAATTCTTCCAAATATTTCAATTGATAGTATGAGTTTTATTTATATCGAATATAGTTAACTAGTATATTATTTAAAATAGTTATTGGCAAGCTTAGATGATGCCAAATTAAAAATAAACTATTGGAAAGGAATAGTATTAAAATGTAACTGCGTAATCTTGGCAAGTTATATAGTAATTTTCACCAGTTATTTACAGAGATTTATGTCCATACTTACAAGAATAAAAATAATATAAAAAAATAAAACCTCGCTTACATATAACTTGAGATTCAATAAAATCAATATACCACACGATATATTGCCAAGATTATTAACAAGGAAATGCTTTAGGAATGACTCGGTTTTTTAATTTATTTACCAATTAGCTAATGAATCCTATAGACAAATAATGAAGTTATGGTCTTTTAATTCATTCAAATACCTGTTAATTCATCTACAACATAAAATCAGAATTTTCAATATTAAAATCTTTGGTTTAGTAACAATACTAACACATCACGTCACGAAGCCAACCATTTATATAGCATTATTTATGGCCCTTTAACATTATATACTTATCAATAACAATTATAGGCTATGAAAGTGACACTAAACATAACATTCATTATTAAACACCATCAATCAAGAAACGTAACATATTTTTACTAAACGAATATTGAATTTAATTACGACAAATCGGTAGCTTTAGTATGTATGCAATATTTAAACTTTGTAGAAGTAGAAGTTTCGTTTTTTATTTTAAATATTTTTAGCGAAAACAAGAATTCAGTACTAATATGTTGACAGTTATTGAAAATTAGGTCAGTAACATGCTCCCTCTTTCTTAAAATTATTCAATGTGTGAATGAGATGGGATCTTTGCTTTCATATTTCAATGCGCGGCGAATATAGGTCGCATTCGATAATTTTAAAACAATTAACATCGAATAATTATACGTATTATAGTACATAGAAGCATAAACGATTCTAAAATATTATGCAAGCAACAAATGGGCTGTGCCATACGTAATTCATTTGAAACCTTTCATGCTTTAAAAAAAAACATTATTTCGTAAATGGAGCATTTTAAACATTTAAATATGTTTAAATTTTGATAAAATACGCTTAATAATATTTATACGGCATAATAGCAGTCGAGTCAACATTAGATTAACAGGAATTTATCGTCAACTTCGATGTTTTTTAAATAAATTTTAGTATTGTTGTTACTGTAAATTAGCACGAAGATCACAAAGCCACACTGTACATACGAGTATATACTTCAAGTAAAAAAGGAATATCACTAAATCGACAGTCAATCGTCCCGATTACAGTACGATAAAATATAAATCAGTACCTGCAAATTTTACTTCTCAAAACTATATAAACAACACTACAAAAAGCCATTCTAAACAAATACGCGGTCAACGATGAACAAGTGAACTTCCAACGTTGGCGCAAACGTTTGTCACGATGCTGCTACTTAGATTGCCATTGGGCCAACGTTGGACGGTGTTTTACGGTTTACTTGCTTTTGAAGACCTGTAGTCGGTTTCTTTCTTCAGTCGTATTACCACAGCCATCCTCGGCGCGAAGCGGAGTCGCTGTGTCATTCACTGGGTTGTTCACCTGAAGATAAATTATGTAGAAATTAGGTCATAATTCCATAAATAATATATATACAGTTGCATCTCCTGTGATAGAGGTTTTTTTATGTACACCCCGTTTCTTGTCTAACCTATTTATTCTGTGAATAGTCTACGCTTGTTATATTGTGTAGCGTGTCTCGGTGTTAAACACAGTAGTGATTAGATTTACTGTCTGCCTACTATAATAGAAGTTGTAGTTACTTGTGTATCTACATGTGTCTATAACAACCTTGGTCGTTGTGTATATATGTATATTTGTATTGGTCCTTGCCTATGATATTTCTATATTATGTCTCTAAAGTTATGAAAGTTATAGTGGTTTTGTATCGATCATAATGGTTCCTTTAATTAATGTAATGGAGTATCGTAAAATACCCAGTGCCCAGACTCTTGTTTGTTTGTCATGCTTTTTGTACTCTCTCCAGGCCAGTAAGGCGATTGAGTAATGTAATGTCCGTAGTTGTATATGGTCAATGCCTTCCCTCTTTGTTATGGTCGTGTCTCTTCATTCAGTTTCATTTAGAGATGGGCCGACTAGTCGACGATTAGTCGGGAAAGCCGATTATTCGGCATCATTTCTAGTCGGTGATTAGTCGGCGACTAGTCGGCTAAAAATGACGAATATTCGGCACTTTATTGCCTTAGATAAGAAACATAAATTAAACCATTTATTTTATCTATCAAATTTAATCTTTTTATGAAATAATTAACATATAGGAACTCAAACCAAAAATCAGTTACCTCCACATACCGCCGTAGATAGTTAGAACTAGAAAATTGGTTTATAATTTATATTATTGTTTTTATTTAATATTTTTCTAGCAAAGCCAAATTATAGTGTAGAAAATTTAGTCTCTGCTTGATCAGAAAGTTAGCAAAATCCTACGATCGGCATTGCCAACTAGTCGGCCGATTAATCGGCAAATTGAAAACCGATTAGTCGGCCGACTGGCCAGTCGGCAAAATCCGTAGTCAGCCCATCTCTAGTTTGATTGTTATGAGTATGTCTGTGTACGGTGGTTGCGAGGCCTACCCTCGTTGTTGTTGTGCCTTGCGCGCACGAGCCGCTCCGGGTGCGAGTGCGCGAGCTGCGTGTAGTCGCGGAACACTTCGTTGTACGTGTCGTCGTTAGACGACATCTCGCTCTCGCGCATCTCCTCGTTCAGTTTCGTCAACCGCAATCTAAAAAACAAAAACAATTTGGTATTCGTCCTACTTTGCCTGCCTGTAATGACAACGTTTTCGAGCAAGTGTGATGAGAAGATAGTTTAACTTACAAGGTGACAATGTCAGCGTTGGCGTGGTTGACCGCGATGTCTAGAGGCGTCTGCGACTCCAAATCGGTTATAGACTGATCTGCGCGGTACCGCAGTAGAAGACACACCTGGAAACATCAAATGTCGTATTTGCTTGTCCAATGTGCGTAGGTATTGAATATATTAAGAAAATGGTTTAAATAATTTTCTCAGGTGATAATTGATATCACTTCGAAATGTATGATTTTAGAATAGTTGTAAATATCACACGTTGTTCCCAATGGCTAAGTCCAAGATACCATCTTCGATACACCATACTATATTCATTTCTTCATTGTAATGTGACAGGTATTATTCTATTCAATAAAAGTCGTTAGATATAACGGATAGTTATTTTAAATATTTTAGAGAAATTACTGTTCTTACTGTCAATAATCTGTAAAGCGATTTGCTGAATACTACCAATATTTTTGTACTTATTTCTAAGTAAGGAAGGAGGTAAGTAGGTTTCTAGGTAAGGAATAGCGTGATAAGGGAGCGGTGTGGTGTGAAAAAAAAATAGAAAAAGGTATGCTATATTGGTTTGGTCATATGGAAAGGATGAATGAGAGAAGACTGACAAAAAGTATTTATATGGCTAGTGTGAATGGAGGTGCTGGAAGAGGAAGACCGAGGCGTATGTTCTTGGATCAAATTCAGGACAATCTGATTAAAGGCCAGGTCAAAAGTACTTTAAACCGACGAGCATGTATGCGGAACGGGATGAAAGTTGAAGAAGCGAGAGAAGTATGCAAGAGTCGTAGCAAATGGAAAGAAGTGGTCTCTGCCTACCCCTATGGGAAAAAGGCGTGATATTATGTATGTATGTATGTATTTCTTACGGTTAAATATTAAAGCACAAGTTTGAGAGTTACAAGATTTTATGAACTGTCACAACGACGATTTAATATAATACGGAATGGAATAAATATGGATGGAAGGAATATAAATTAATAAAATGGTACAATTTCACGATCCTTCGTTTTACCCTTTACCTAATTATTTGCTCACTTATTTCAAACTAGCTTCTGCCCGCGACTTCGTTCGCATGGAATTTGGTAATAACGTTCCCGTGGGAACTATGCATTTTTCGAGATAAAAAGTAGCCTATAAGTTGACAAGTCTTATAAACTACCCCGGTACCAAATTTTGTTGCAATCCGTCCAGTAGTTTTCGAGTTAAAGCCGTACACACAATTTTTCAAAAATGTTTTTTTTTCGTGTTCAGTATCGTTTATATAGTCCCCTCGACTTGATCTTTTCTTTTAATTTTCAAGTTACAGACGCGACTTCTTCTACAGACTTATTATTAGTAGTATTGGGTATAGAAAAGAAGTAAATATTCACCTGTGCCGTGTGCCCCGCTTCCGTGGCGAGGTGGAGTGGCGTTTTCCCATCTTCGTCTTGCACATTGAGCTTACTCCCGTTTAGTAAAAGGAACGAGCAAGCCATCACCGAGCCCTGAGGACAAATGGTTAGATATAGAACTAGCGTCCACGTGGGATACTGCAATAGCAAACTGTGCGTAATCCATACTAATATTATAAATGCGAAAGTAACTGTCTGTCTGTTACCTGTTCACGCTTCAACCGCTGGACCGATCGAGATGAAATTTGGCATGGAGATAGTTGGGGTCCCGGGAAAGGACATAGGCTACTTTTTATCCCGGAAAAGCGCAAAGTTCCCGCGGGAACGCGATAACCGAATTCCACGCGGCCGAAGTCGCGGGCAGAAGCTAGTTCCGATATAAAAAGTAGCCTATATGTTCACCAGCGTTGTATCGAACGAACCTGCAAAGCGATCGAAACGTATTCCGTGTCTGAGTTTTGATATGACCCGTTGTGTTTTGTAGATTAGTGTGTATTATAACTGCCATATACTTAATCTAATAATATTGTGATGTACAATAATTATTCTTAAATAGAAATCATAAATGTAAATTTGCAATTTATAAATAAAAAGGTTTTGATTTGATTTGTCTGTATGGTGTGTGGGTCTGTCTGTACAGTCGAGTTCGCCAATATATACACACTTTTGCACCTTACCACGTTGTATTGAGGTCCAAAAGTGTACACATATTAATGAACTCGACTGTACGTACGCTGAGCACGGCGGCGTGGAGCGGGGCGCGGCGGCGCGAGCCCGTCTCGTTGACGTCTGCCCGCGCGGCCAGCGCAGCCCGCATCACTGGCACGTGGTGTGTGTGTGTCTGTCTGTACGTACGCTGAGCACGGCGGCGTGGAGCGGGGCGCGGCGGCGCGAGCCCGTCTCGTTGACGTCTGCCCGCGCGGCCAGCGCAGCCCGCATCACTGGCACGTGGTGTGTGTGTGTCTGTCTGTACGTACGCTGAGCACGGCGGCGTGGAGCGGGGCGCGGCGGCGCGAGCCCGTCTCGTTGACGTCTGCCCGCGCGGCCAGCGCAGCCCGCATCACTGGCACGTTGTGTGTGTGTGTCTGTCTGTACGTACGCTGAGCACGGCGGCGTGGAGCGGGGCGCGGCGGCGCGAGCCCGTCTCGTTGACGTCTGCCCGCGCGGCCAGCGCAGCCCGCATCACTGGCACGTGGTGTGTGTGTGTCTGTCTGTACGTACGCTGAGCACGGCGGCGTGGAGCGGGGCGCGGCGGCGCGAGCCCGTCTCGTTGACGTCTGCCCGCGCGGCCAGCGCAGCCCGCATCACTGGCACGTGGTGTGTGTGTGTCTGTCTGTACGTACGCTGAGCACGGCGGCGTGGAGCGGGGCGCGGCGGCGCGAGCCCGTCTCGTTGACGTCTGCCCGCGCGGCCAGCGCAGCCCGCATCACTGGCACGTGGTGTGTGTGTGTCTGTCTGTACGTACGCTGAGCACGGCGGCGTGGAGCGGGGCGCGGCGGCGCGAGCCCGTCTCGTTGACGTCTGCCCGCGCGGCCAGCGCAGCCCGCATCACTGGCACGTGGTGTGTGTGTGTCTGTCTGTACGTACGCTGAGCACGGCGGCGTGGAGCGGGGCGCGGCGGCGCGAGCCCGTCTCGTTGACGTCTGCCCGCGCGGCCAGCGCAGCCCGCATCACTGGCACGTGGTGTGTGTGTGTCTGTCTGTACGTACGCTGAGCACGGCGGCGTGGAGCGGGGCGCGGCGGCGCGAGCCCGTCTCGTTGACGTCTGCCCGCGCGGCCAGCGCAGCCCGCATCACTGGCACGTGGTGTGTGTGTGTCTGTCTGTACGTACGCTGAGCACGGCGGCGTGGAGCGGGGCGCGGCGGCGCGAGCCCGTCTCGTTGACGTCTGCCCGCGCGGCCAGCGCAGCCCGCATCACTGGCACGTGGTGTGTGTGTGTCTGTCTGTACGTACGCTGAGCACGGCGGCGTGGAGCGGGGCGCGGCGGCGCGAGCCCGTCTCGTTGACGTCTGCCCGCGCGGCCAGCGCAGCCCGCATCACTGGCACGTGGTGTGTGTGTGTCTGTCTGTACGTACGCTGAGCACGGCGGCGTGGAGCGGGGCGCGGCGGCGCGAGCCCGTCTCGTTGACGTCTGCCCGCGCGGCCAGCGCAGCCCGCATCACTGGCACGTGGTGTGTGTGTGTCTGTCTGTACGTACGCTGAGCACGGCGGCGTGGAGCGGGGCGCGGCGGCGCGAGCCCGTCTCGTTGACGTCTGCCCGCGCGGCCAGCGCAGCCCGCATCACTGGCACGTGGTGTGTGTGTGTCTGTCTGTACGTACGCTGAGCACGGCGGCGTGGAGCGGGGCGCGGCGGCGCGAGCCCGTCTCGTTGACGTCTGCCCGCGCGGCCAGCGCAGCCCGCATCACTGGCACGTGGTGTGTGTGTGTCTGTCTGTACGTACGCTGAGCACGGCGGCGTGGAGCGGGGCGCGGCGGCGCGAGCCCGTCTCGTTGACGTCTGCCCGCGCGGCCAGCGCAGCCCGCATCACTGGCACGTGGTGTGTGTGTGTCTGTCTGTACGTACGCTGAGCACGGCGGCGTGGAGCGGGGCGCGGCGGCGCGAGCCCGTCTCGTTGACGTCTGCCCGCGCGGCCAGCGCAGCCCGCATCACTGGCACGTGGTGTGTGTGTGTCTGTCTGTACGTACGCTGAGCACGGCGGCGTGGAGCGGGGCGCGGCGGCGCGAGCCCGTCTCGTTGACGTCTGCCCGCGCGGCCAGCGCAGCCCGCATCACTGGCACGTGGTGTGTGTGTGTCTGTCTGTACGTACGCTGAGCACGGCGGCGTGGAGCGGGGCGCGGCGGCGCGAGCCCGTCTCGTTGACGTCTGCCCGCGCGGCCAGCGCAGCCCGCATCACTGGCACGTGGTGTGTGTGTGTCTGTCTGTACGTACGCTGAGCACGGCGGCGTGGAGCGGGGCGCGGCGGCGCGAGCCCGTCTCGTTGACGTCTGCCCGCGCGGCCAGCGCAGCCCGCATCACTGGCACGTGGTGTGTGTGTGTCTGTCTGTACGTACGCTGAGCACGGCGGCGTGGAGCGGGGCGCGGCGGCGCGAGCCCGTCTCGTTGACGTCTGCCCGCGCGGCCAGCGCAGCCCGCATCACTGGCACGTGGTGTGTGTGTGTCTGTCTGTACGTACGCTGAGCACGGCGGCGTGGAGCGGGGCGCGGCGGCGCGAGCCCGTCTCGTTGACGTCTGCCCGCGCGGCCAGCGCAGCCCGCATCACTGGCACGTGGTGTGTGTGTGTCTGTCTGTACGTACGCTGAGCACGGCGGCGTGGAGCGGGGCGCGGCGGCGCGAGCCCGTCTCGTTGACGTCTGCCCGCGCGGCCAGCGCAGCCCGCATCACTGGCACGTGGTGTGTGTGTGTCTGTCTGTACGTACGCTGAGCACGGCGGCGTGGAGCGGGGCGCGGCGGCGCGAGCCCGTCTCGTTGACGTCTGCCCGCGCGGCCAGCGCAGCCCGCATCACTGGCACGTGGTGTGTGTGTGTCTGTCTGTACGTACGCTGAGCACGGCGGCGTGGAGCGGGGCGCGGCGGCGCGAGCCCGTCTCGTTGACGTCTGCCCGCGCGGCCAGCGCAGCCCGCATCACTGGCACGTGGTGTGTGTGTGTCTGTCTGTACGTACGCTGAGCACGGCGGCGTGGAGCGGGGCGCGGCGGCGCGAGCCCGTCTCGTTGACGTCTGCCCGCGCGGCCAGCGCAGCCCGCATCACTGGCACGTGGTGTGTGTGTGTCTGTCTGTACGTACGCTGAGCACGGCGGCGTGGAGCGGGGCGCGGCGGCGCGAGCCCGTCTCGTTGACGTCTGCCCGCGCGGCCAGCGCAGCCCGCATCACTGGCACGTGGTGTGTGTGTGTCTGTCTGTACGTACGCTGAGCACGGCGGCGTGGAGCGGGGCGCGGCGGCGCGAGCCCGTCTCGTTGACGTCTGCCCGCGCGGCCAGCGCAGCCCGCATCACTGGCACGTGGTGTGTGTGTGTCTGTCTGTACGTACGCTGAGCACGGCGGCGTGGAGCGGGGCGCGGCGGCGCGAGCCCGTCTCGTTGACGTCTGCCCGCGCGGCCAGCGCAGCCCGCATCACTGGCACGTGGTGTGTGTGTGTCTGTCTGTACGTACGCTGAGCACGGCGGCGTGGAGCGGGGCGCGGCGGCGCGAGCCCGTCTCGTTGACGTCTGCCCGCGCGGCCAGCGCAGCCCGCATCACTGGCACGTGGTGTGTGTGTGTCTGTCTGTACGTACGCTGAGCACGGCGGCGTGGAGCGGGGCGCGGCGGCGCGAGCCCGTCTCGTTGACGTCTGCCCGCGCGGCCAGCGCAGCCCGCATCACTGGCACGTGGTGTGTGTGTGTCTGTCTGTACGTACGCTGAGCACGGCGGCGTGGAGCGGGGCGCGGCGGCGCGAGCCCGTCTCGTTGACGTCTGCCCGCGCGGCCAGCGCAGCCCGCATCACTGGCACGTTGTGTGTGTGTGTCTGTCTGTACGTACGCTGAGCACGGCGGCGTGGAGCGGGGCGCGGCGGCGCGAGCCCGTCTCGTTG
>OZ020279.1:6547232-6605449 GCA_963971205.1 Aethes cnicana | reverse complement strand
TTTCTTCGGCTGATTGGGAATCCTTACTTATAATATATCAATGGTTCAGATACATAAAAACCACATTCTTAGGGAACATTCTCGGGGATGTTGCTCACTAACAGAGCTTTTACGATGTACGCCACAATTCCCACCCAGCGTTTGTGTTTCCCAGTTCCTATAATCGTGGTGTATTCAAGTTTTGAGTAAATAGGCATCTTCTGGGAAGCGTGTTCCAACCTTAGACATATCATTACTTCCCATCTGGGGCTATATTCGAAGTCTTTAAATGGGGATCTCGCTGTTCCTATAGGACCGCTCACGCGTCGAGTGAACTTTAAACGCATTCACTGCCACCGACGCATATGTGCGTTTTGCTGACTTTCCCGCAGTGCCTTGAACGCACATGTGCGTTGCAATGTTCCCTTAATGACAGATGTGGCACCTGACGAAAGTTCGTAAAACAGAAGTGGCAGTGAATGCCTTAAGCAGCTAGAGCTAAAGTTCAACTTGACGCGTGAGCGATCCATTAGGGGCGAGATCCCTATTTAAGACTTCGAATATAGGCTCAGGTGTGATCAGGATCAAACGCAAGCCCATTCGTAATAAAAAAACGAGGTGATTGCCAGTCTATATATTTACCTTGCCTAATAATGTTAATATATATATATATATAATCCGTCTTCAAACTTCTGACAGACTGCGATGTCAAGTCAATTTCACTATATGATTATCATTTCTTTGGGTCGGTTCACTGGACACCGACTTCGCAGTCTGTCGGAATTTGAAGGCGGCTTTTTTCATTTTATTTTTTTCGGCTAGTTTCCAAACATTACTATAGAAACACATAAGTAACTCTGAAGTCTTCGAATCGACACCGAAATCATCTACGTGCTAGCAAATTTTGAGGAGTTCCCTCATTGTCTCATGGATCGCATGACCCATCATTGGAATTGAACCAAATTATATGACTAACTTGGAAGTACCACCTTTCAAACAAAAAAAAGAATCTTCGAAATCAGTTCACGTTTTCTGCTTATTTTTCGTGAACATACATAAAAAAAATAAGAATCCGACGAATTGAGAACCTCCCCCTTTTTTTGAAGTTGGCTAACGCATTCACTGCCACCGACGCATATGTGCGTTTTGCTCACTTTCCCGCTGTGCCTTGAACGCACATGTGCGTTGCAATGTTCCCTTAATGACAGATGTGACACCTGGCGAAAGTTCGTAAACAGAAGTGGCAGTGAATGTCTTAAAAAAGGACCGGTACCTAAGTCATCGACGTCCTCGCCCTCGGTGGAGTCCTGGTCGGACGGTAGCGGCAGGTTGACGCGTCGCTCGCTCGCCAACTCCGCTCCGATCAACAAAACTGGGCTGCTTTCGTTTGACTTCGTCGAGTCTTCCGATACTGTGAACAAATGATATGAATAAAATTAGAACAGAGAAAAAATTGGCCGTCTGCAAAGTCGGTTTACGGACGATAATTTTACGAGATAGCGTCACGCTTAAGCCGGTCGTGCCTCTCTATCGCTTGTCCCGCGCTCTCGCTTGCAACGTAACGTTACTATTGCGTCATGTTTTTTCATGCGAGCAGCCGGCGTTCATCGATTTATAAGATGTTATCACGTCAAAAAAAAACGAGAATAGAACATGTACGAGTTAATTAATATGTGTACACTTTTGGACCTTATTACAACGTGGTAAGGTGCAAAAGTGTGTATATATTGGCGAACTCGACTGTACATATGGTCAAAAATAAAATGAAAACTGACATAGAGATTCGAGAGATTTTTTATGTACAGTCATCGTCAAAGAGATGTATAATGTATACATACAGTTTTGGACCTTCATACAAAGGAATAGAGGGCAAAAGTGTAAACATCTCCTTGATGTCGACTGTACCACCTATCGGCTATTTAATGGTAGTCATTATGTTATTAAGAGGGTTTACTCCGAAAGTTGGCAACGTCGCAAATAGCTGTCAAAGATTTCGCTGTTTTCATTAATTTCTGAATATTACTGAATAAAAACATGAATTATCGCTGTATGGTTGAAGAAAACATTAAATATGAATTGCAAAAATTATCATAGGAACACGAAAATTTTAGTATTATGGAAGGAATACTGAAAACTTTCTATCGCATTTTTCACACATTTTAATGTAATCTTATCATTTGAATGCCTCAACAAATATAAAACGAGAGGCGTCATTCAACCATACAATTCTAACTTCATTTTTAACTCAGTAATATTGAGAAATTCATAAAAACAGCGAAACATTTGATAGCTATATGCGACGTTGCCAACTTTAGAGATAAACCCTCTTAATGTTATTTTACATCACCCTTGGCCGTAAAGTGGGATTTTCTGCCCGCTACGCGGAGAGAAAATCTCACTTCTTGGCCAAGGCAAGATCGCATATTTATGGCCCTCACCTTCGGTTCGGGCCACAGAAACCTGCATTCTGGGACATTTACGAATTCACCACCCTAGGTCTGTAATGTACTATTATTCATACTGACCGCTAGTATTACTGTTGCCGTCGCTTTTCTCGTCCGGTATGGTCTCCGGAACGGCGGGCGGTGCGCGGACCCTGTTCGAAACATAAAAAAAAAACATTGGTGACGGTGTCCACTTTCCAGCAGGTGGGCTTCTTGCCTAATTGTCTCATTTAGGCATTCTGGGTGCATATTTCATTCATTACTTATTTACATTTTAAGACGGTCGACATGTCTGATTAATTTGAAAAAGGGGGAAATATTGCATCCCTTAAATGTAATTTCTAGTACCCATGCATGGAGCATACTGAATGTAAATGAATTTATAAAGGGTCAAGCAAAACGTTGTGACGATTTCACATACACACGGTCACGGTACGGTCGCCGTGTCAATGTAATACACTGGCATAGTCACTTAAGTGTACTTAAGCCTCTATAAATATTTCTTGATAAAAAAAAAATGTAATACAGTAATGTATGAGCTACATAGACAGCTTTCACATGGCACCGTCGTCGTGCCGTGCCGCGCCATGTGAAAGCTGTCTATGGGGTGCATACATTACTACATTGCCGTGAACGTGTGCATGTGAGAAGGGCCTAATGGGGACTATCGTTTCTTTGCTCACCAGTTGGCGCCACTGTTGACTAAGGTCCAGAGGTAAAGCTGTCAAAGATCACTTTATAAGATCGGCGCCGAAACAAAGTTTTAAGTCTTGAATCTCATTAAGTTTATTGATTATAAATAACTATCATCATATCGAGCAGCTATGCCGCAATGTTCTGCAGTTCCGTTTTGTTTGGTAAAAAAATCTTTTTTTCAGAGCGTTCACATTCATCGCCAAATAATCCATATTTGCGATAATTTCACGAAAGAGATCACTTTTCAACGGGTAAATTAAAGAAATTATAATTTATATCACGAAGCCTGCCAAGACCAGTGAAAAGCGAATGTTATTGGACCTCACGCGACACTAGCGCCTCTAGTGTCAAATTCACACGCGATAGCCCCCATTGTTTGTGCAATAAAAAGACGGACCTGCGTCGCGCGCGGCGCACCGACCAGCGACTGCGGTCGCGGCGCGGCGACTCCGAGTCGCCCGCGTCCAGTCGCGCCGTCGCGATGTCCCGCACGAACGACAGAGTGACGTACTTCGCGCGGATCCACGCCTCGCGAACGGCACTGAAACAATCAATTGGTAGTTTTCTATGACACAGTTTGAATGTAAAGGCACATTATGTAACATTGGTAGAGATCTTCTACTATCTAAAGTCCCGCGCCTTCACATTTCAAAACTACTACTACTACTACAACAGCCTATTAACGGCCCACTGCTGGGCACAGGCCTCCTCTCATCACGAGAGGGTTGGGCTATTAGTCCCCACGCGGGCCCAGTGCGGATTGGGGACTTCATACCCATCCTTGAATTGCTTCGCAGATGCGTGCAGGTTTCCTCACGATGTTTTCCTTCACCGAAAAGCTCAGTGGTAAATTCAAATTGAAATTCGCACATAAATAATTTTTAGAGGTGCGAGTCGGATTTGAACCCACGACCCTCTGCATGAGAGGCGGTGGTCAAACCACTAGGCCACCACGGCTTCAATGTATTTAAAAAGCACCACCAACACTCTCAACACACGTGTGCGAGCTGAGACAGCCATCAACTATGCGTTGGGTGAGTGGTGGTGCTTCTTAAATAATAATAATTAAAAAAAAATGAAGCGTTTTGAAATGTGAAGGCGCGGGACTTTAGATAGTAGAAGATCTCTAGGCAAACGGGCAGACAGGCCACCTGATGGTAAGCGATCACTGCGGCAATTAGTTAGTAGTTTTTCTCAAACAGGGTCGGAAATGTTCGCGTTACTTTCAAAATGATCCGATGAGGATTCCTTTTTTACCTTTAGAGGTACGGAAGCCTAAAAAGAAGATGCAAAGTACATCATTGTCAGATGTCGAATATTTGACATTTGGTCATCATTTCAGCCGAAAGACGTTCTCTGCTGGACATAGTAGGCCTCCCCCAAGGCTCGTCACTAAGACCGGTCCTGCGCTACTCGGTTCCACCGGTTTTGGAGGCCTACCGACAGCTCGTCTCCCGGTTCGCGGACGCCACTCTACTCTGGCATTTGATAGTCATACGAAACCATAAGAAATATTCCTTTGGATTCAATTTCATACATGTATAGAGGCCACTGGAATCGACATAGTCCAAACAAGTGGCTATCACAATTTCTAGCTGATTTGAACTACACAAAAACGATAGTAGACATGTACTGTATTAGTAAATGCTTACAAAAAACGTTTGACAATAGAACAATTTGAAACAACTCACGTCTCACAGTCCGGAGTAGCTCTTGTGACAGTAGCTCCTTCCGTGTTAGCCTCATAAATTAAGTTCACGATCTTGTTTCCCAATTCAGCCATCACCTACAGCAAAATAAACAACATTTTCATAAATTCTTCTCATTGCCAATTAGAAATAAAGTACTCGAAGAAAATCTCATTAACCTTTATAATCTCCGGTTCCCAATCGTCCAAAGTAAGGGATCTTACTTTACTGACGTGCACTCCAAGCGATCGGTGTATACCAGAGCATTCTGCAAATAAACACTTAATTATGAAAATAACACATAGATAGATATTTAAATCCACACCATGCTTCGTCAAAATTAAACCTAAAATCTAAAATCAAATCAACTAACCGCCCTGAGTTTGCTCCCGCCCGAAAGTGCCCATCACGCTAGCGGCTGACCGGCGATGGACAACCTCTGGACGAGATAAAACCCAGAACGGAGGTCACCACCTCGATCCCTAATTCTACGGCCCAATTCACAAACGAGTGACCTTGCCTCCAGTCCATAAGGTCCCGCAGTCTCCACGGCCACAGGGACAAACTCCCGCCAGTGCCGAATATTTCGAAGTCCGAGCAGCCGCCTCAGCAGCCGAGCCTGCCACCCCACCCGTGTCGTCCCGGATAAATGCGACAAAACGAATGTACTGACACAGGTGGCATCCCAAATGAGACAGCGCCCCCTCTGCCCGGGACATTTTTTATTATGAAAAGCTCCCGAACTATCCTGGTGTCCCTTTCTTACATATGGCGAAGAAAGAGACATGGCATAGTTCGGGGCTTTCGCGACCCGAGTGTAGAGCGGACAGTACAATAATTAATAGGTCGACGCTTTTGATCTAGTCAAAAATTGAATATTATGGTTTATTAGACTGTGGTATTGTTATCTCAAGATTAACTAGTCTATATTTCCCCGTGTGGTGCCACGGCTGGTTCCCGAGCGAAATCTAGTCCAGCACCGACCAGCAACAACAGATACACATCACGACCAACTTTGCCAAACAGAATATACTAGATAGATATACTGAAAAACTGTTTATAATAATTATATAAACTGGTTAAGTTTATAAACTGTTTGTAAGCTGGAGGAGGCCTTTGCCAGCTGGAAAACTAATGAGCAGAAAAAAAATAGCAATCAAGAACACAACTAAATTGTCTGAATCAAGGCTATTCAAGATTTCCATGTAACGTGTACATACCTATACATAGTGTTATTCCGAGGTTTATGCTGGCCCAACGTGCGTTAGGGCTGCCGCAGTCACAGCAGAAATTGTTGCCAGGAATGTTTAAAAGTTGCTCCCATATTCTGGAAAAAAAAACAGAATTCCATTAACTAACTGATTCTGCTCACTTCAAAGGAAGAAGAAGGGTACGGGTCTCTAGCTGTCAGTTGGGTATGGGTGAAAAATCACAACGTGCTTGATTTATTTATCTTTAAATAGAAATAACATTCCGTATCATGACAAAAAAATCTCAGAATTTTCCGTGCCGTAGATTGCGCGAGAAGTGGGATTTTCTGCCCGCTACGCGGAGAGAAAATCTCACTTCTTGGCCAAGGCAAGACATAAAACTTTTGACAAACCACGGGCGGTAGGTAATTCGTAAAGCCCCAGATCGCATATGTATGGCCCTCACCTTCCGTTCGGCCACAGAAACCTGCGATCTGGGACATTTACGAATTCACCTTACATTAGGTCTGTAATGTGCTAAAATTATTTGGCGGTATAACGGCTCACTAAAGGCGGCTGCCTACTAAAAGTGACAAACAGCCGTCACACCACAACAACACTTTTATTTTTTGCGCGCAATCTACGGCACGGAAAATTTTGAGTTTTTTTCCTCTTGATACGGAATGTCACTCAGAGGGCAATGGAGAGGGCTATGCTCGGGGTTTCTCTGCGTGATAGAATCAGAAATGAGGATATCCGCAGTAGAACTAGGGTCACCGACATAGCCCGAAGAATTGCGAGCCTTAAGTGGCAGTGGGCGGGGCACATTGCTCGCAGGACTGATGGCCGATGGGGCCGGAAAGTTCTCGAGTGGCGCCCGCGAACCGGGAGACCAGCTGTCGGTAGGCCTCCAACAAGATGGAGCGACGACCTCGTGAAGGTTGCGGGAAACCGGTGGAAGCAAGTAGCACAGGACCGGTCTGAGTGGCGAGCCTTGGGGGAGGCTTATGTCCAGCAGTGGACGTCTTTCGGCTGAAATGATGATGATGATGACGGAATGTCATTCCCGTCCAAAAATAATTAACTCCAGTACGTTGTCATTCAGTCATTTTTCACCCATATCCAATTATCGGTTTAGATATCTCTCCGACTATAAAGGCATACAACAAATAGGACTGACCTGATCTTCCTCGCTCCGGGTGGGATCTCGTGCGAGGGTTGGTCGGGAGCCAGCACCATTTGCGAGCTGTGGTCGCGGCTGCGGCCCTGCTGGATCGCAGATCGGATCCCATTCTGGAGGCTCGTCATCCAAGAGTTGAGCATCTCCTCCGAATCCGCTTGTAGCATGTGGCTCCTTTAATTGATAGAAGAATTCGTTAATAACCTCTAAAAAAAACGGAACGGTGCCAACTGGTCAGCAGGAATACGGTGGCACGCATTGTTGTCAATACTAATAACTATTACAGCCTATTTGCGTCCCACTGCTGGGCACAGGCCTCCTCTCATCACGAGAGGGTTTGGGCTAAAGTCCCCACGCGGCCCCAGGGCGGATTGGGGACTTCACACACATCTATGAATCACTTCGCAGATGCGTGCAGGTTTCCTCACGATGTTTTCCTTCACCGAAAAGCTCGGTGGTAAATTCAAATTGAATTTAGCTGAGGGATCGAACCCCCGACCCTCTGCATGAGAGGCGGCAGGTCGAACCACTAGGCCACCACGGCTTCAATGTCAATACACAAGTTTTAAATGACCGTAAAAGTAAACACGAAATCGTTAGGTAGTAACTTGTAATCCTTGATAAGTGTACATTTACTGTTCATTTGACGATCGGATAGTGTAACTAATGTAACGGATAGTCAGTCAATGAGTGTAACTAAACCTTGACCAGTTTTTGGTCTAACGCACGAGTTATTTTATTGGTTAAGTTACCTACTCGAGTTATGCTCATTAATTAGAGTGGATCAAATATCTTTAAATGGTACCGTATTTCAAGATTCTATAAAATAAAATAAATGTTTTAATTCTGTAAAAAATGTACCCTGTTCATAAGTCATGACTATGATAGAATTAAAAAGAAAGAGGGACTCATGACACCTGACATTTTTTTTCTGTCAAATCGAATCGATCTATTATAAGTAAGGTATTCACAATCAGCCGGAGAAAATGGCCCCGTCAAAACGGGTGCCTGAACAGCTCGGGCACCTGTTTGGCCTTCGTTATAAAGAGGCGTTATTAGCATATTGGAACGTATTTTCTAATGTCATTTGCTCCATATATTTTGACATATTCTGTTAGGCACTGTTCGTCCATATGTTATTACTTATTATAGGATGAAAGACATGGAGAGAGTTAGATGTCATTTATGATGAGTCCCCTACGCCACCGTTCCGTTGTGCAGAGTTTCTTGGGCGTGCGCTTATGTTAGCTGTGCTGTATGACGTCATCAATATCACGTGCTCGCCTCGCCTGCCGCCCGACCGTTTCTTACCCCCAGGGAGAGTCGGGCACGAAGTTGACAAGATATAATTTCTGGCCACCCGCTTTTTTTTAGTTGCTTTTCCTTCAATTTACAGATACGATAGGTCATGCTGTTTTATCATAAATATGAAAAGAAAATAAATTTATTCGCGACATCACACAACAGCAACACACATAAAAGACAAAAGGAACAACATTTACACAAAAGAAAAGAAAAAATGTTGTGGTCTGTCACGGAATGGTCCCAACTCAGCATGTGCTAGCATTAATGCCAGCGCTGGTCTTCCGTTGTATATAAAAGTATGTATATGTATATACATAGATCGAGAGACTTACTTAGAAGGCGAAAGCACTTCGAAGCAAAATCGCCGTTCGCCGTCGTGGACTGGCTTTACCGTGCACAGCCGTAAGTCCTCCTCCATCACTGTCACGTTCAGCTCGCCTGTTCGTTTCCTGAAAACAATATAACGTTGTGTCATGTATGTGTGTATGGGATTAATGGTATCAGCGATACATCAACTCCATACCTTGTTTCTAACAACTTGAAGAAAAAAAAACTTAAAATACATTATTAGAATCGATAGCTGATACTGTGTGGGTGAAATATGATAACAACATTTTGCTTGAGCCCGTATATTACACACTTTTGCACCTTACTCCGTTGTATTATAGTATAAGTGTACAGCTATTACTGAACTCGACTGTAATATATGTCTTTGAGAAGCAGCATGCTTGTCATTGAAATGTTGGAGAAATTTGAAGCCAATAGACTACTTTGGACCCATATTTCTCGTACGTCGCGATAGTGCAAAAAAAAAACGCTAGGGGCGCTACGCTACAATCATAAAATAGGTAGGGATGAGGACAACTTTTTTTTCCTTAGTCTATCAGGAAGATTATTGAAAAGTATTGGACACGTATTTTTTCTTTTTTCACGTAATCAAACTTATACGGAGATATATTGAGTTGAAATGTCGCGTGACGTCACGGTTAGGTACGATTTATACCTAACGGTGACGTTGTTAGCCCCCACTCTCCAACTTTAATGCGTTTTAACTTAGTCATTCTTTGTTAATTCGATAAAACAAAAAATACGTGTCTAATATTTTTTTATTACCTGACTGACGGACTAATTACCTAAAATTTCGATTTCTTCACCCTGCCACCCTGCAAAAAAATTTTTTTTCTCTCTTCAATAGGGATGACCCTATTGAAGAGAGAAAAAAAATTTTTTTTCACTTCACGGTTTTGTTTAATTATTTTTTCATTAACGAATACTCACGTGTTTAAAGTATTCAATACTATAAGTAGGTATTCATACCTACTACCTACTGTATTTTAATTTCAAAGTAACAAACTCATGTGTATTCAAGTGGAAAACGATGTAAATACAAACGTGAAAATTGTATTCGATGCTAATGAAATACAGCTGCATGAATATTGACCTACATCGGAAGGATTTAACCCCGACCTTGTGGGTTGCGAAATATTGTCTTAACTGATTAGATGCGTTTCAGATGATTGACACTTTTTATTATTATTCGATTCGTTGGAGCACGACGATGGCACCTAATTAAAATAAAAACTGATGAATTCGTATTTGAATGAAAAAAAAACCACTCACCATCCCATCGAAATCAACAGGTTCCTTTTCGAATTTTCAATGTTTTATTCTAATAATGAATCCAAACCTTAATTCAATTCAAATCAAATCTTTATTGCAATCATATGGTTATACTTCTACTACTACTACAGCCTAATTTCGTCCCACCGCTGGGCACAGGCCTCCCTCTCATCACGAGAGGGTTTGGGCTACAGTCTCCACGCGGGCCAAGTGCGGATTGGGGACTTCACACACATCTTTGTATTACTTCGCAGATGCGTGCAGGTTTCCTCACGATGTTTCCCTTCACCGAAAAGCTCAGTGGTAAATTCGAATTGAATTTCGCAAACAAGTAAACTTAGAGGTACGAGCCGAAATCGAACCCCCGTCCCTCTGCGTGAGAGGCGGTAGGTCGAAACACTAGGCCACCACGGCTTCAGGTTATACTTAGACGGTCTAATTTTAAGGAGTTCTACATAGTCTATTTAATCCACTTGTGTCTATTAAACTACTCTATGTACTGGGAAAATAGATAACTGAATTCTGAACTTCACTATGCACCTACCAAATTAGTTTCAATTATTCCCAACTAGCTGACCCCGCGGACTTCGTACCGCCTTAAACCTCACGGAGCCCGAGACCTTTCCAACGAATGCAAAACCGTGGAAATCGGGTCGTGCGTTCTGGAGTTATAGCGTCAGGGAGGAAAACCCGACTTATTTTTATATAGTAGATAACACAACTTTCTTAAAATATACTTAGATCGTACCTTACATAGTAGACAGAATTACACGTCAAAATACAGTAAATAATAAGAAGCGGTGATATTTGAAACCTTATTTTTGAAGGCCGTCCATTATTTTGCCTGAAATCATTTCATTACATAAAGACATGCATTTTGTTGCATCGTTGGTTAACCGGTAGGTAATTATGTAATCCTTTCTTCCTACAGCACAACGACCACTCAAATTATTAATTAAATTACAACACGACGATCTAATACGTCACGTCTCGTATTACACAACAAGCTCTCACCTGTACACCAATCGGTTGTCATATAAATAGAACCAGCGTCGATTCCACGTCTTGAATGCGTTTGAGGTCCTTTTAAACAAGTAGCCCTGCATCCTGGGTAAATTCTTCATACACGGTGTACTTAGCAGACCATCTTTGCAGTCACCATCTTGTGATTTACAACTAGGCAGAACGCTGTCTTGGCTGTTGACTATCGTATGCCGATTCTCCATCTCCTTGTCGAGTGTTTTAGTATCGTTACGCATTGTTGACACCTGCAATCCGATCGTTAACAGTCGTTATGCGGTAATTAGTTAAATTGTTTGATATGTCGTAATTGGGCACTTTCTTCTGATTCCACAACGTTTTGCGTGTATATTGGCTGGTTGTTAGTAGTAGCAATTTGATTTGACTGATTGGTGTGAATTGAAACGTTTATCTGTTTAGTAGTATCTAGATTTAACTTAGGCAAGGTAATCCAATAAACTTTTTATCGAGTGGCAAATGTAAATTAAGTGTGTTGAAATCTAAATTAATATAATCATAGATAGAAACAAAAAACACGTTTTATCTTTTCCATTATACTTAATATTGGAAAAAACAATAAATCTTTTAAATAAAACAAGGTTTTTAGTAACGTTGCACATAACTTGACTCTTGTTAATTATCTCGTTTAATATCACGCACTGGGTTTGATAAATCGAACGTATTAATTGCTACCTAAGTCAAACAATATCTGCCAGTATCTTTATTGTTTTTTAGGATTTTTGGATGTGCTTTTACGTTTATTGGACTGGAACACTGTAACAATAATAGACTGATGAATTTTAATAGTAATTATTATAACTGAAAGTGCAGGCAGCATTTTATGCACATTTCTTTTCTATTGTGTTTTTTGTTTTACCCTGATATGTTTACTTTATGAAAAAGATTTTCCGTACCTCGTCAGCGATAGATTTGAGAAAGGGCTCCAAATCTTCCGATAAATCAGCACCTTGGTGGTAATAGGTGCAGCAAGCTTGCATGTATGAGAGAAACTGAAACAAAATGTGACATAAGTTCAAAACTATTTATTTCACAAATGTGTGTGTGTGGTGCGGCGCTTCTTCTCAAGCAATGGGTCTAGGAAGCGCTGGTAAATTCTTTTTCTGACATGTAAAAGTGCCCCTATGTGGCCAATTTGCTAAATAAATGATTGAATTTTGAATTTTGGTGTGTGGAGTCCCCAATCCGCACTGGGCCCGCGTGGGGACTATAGCCCAAACCCTCTCGTGATGAGAGGCCTATGCCCACAGAAGTGGTATGTAAATAGGCTGTGTGGTGGATTGCCATAATAAATTGGTTAAGATCTATCTCGATGTTCCCAAGGGATCGAAATGTACTTGGGATTGCAGCGCACCACAGTAGGTACTAATACAACTTATAAACTTTGTGTGTAGAATTTAAAATGCCGTCATAATCACTTGACTCAGCTGTCATATTGTGTTGTTTTTATATTATATGTTGAAGCTTGAAAAAGGTTTGCACGTGGACTAAAGGAAGTAAGATTTGGCGTAATAATATCTACTTCGGTTTTTCTACTTTATACCCATTGTTTCGTTTACCTTTTATCTATGACTCATGCTTGGAGATGACAAATGTTAGTAAATGCGCAACCGCCTACATTTCATATAGTCAGCGAAGGTCACAAAGTTCTATATGTTTTTGTACATTTAAAAAAGGCAAAGTTTGGTAGGTTTGGGATATTTTATTACTGAAAAAAAATCCCCAGTTTAAACTAGGTACATATCCCTGAGGCCCGCTTGCGAAAAGCCGCTAACTTCGTGTTTTCCTCTTAGCAGTCTTAACCCAGGTTTGATTGTATCAACTTAACTTGACTTAGAGACCATTGATTCACATTACTTGTTACTATTTTAATGTAGGCGCAAAAAATACAAAAAAAGTTGACCAGTGAACCAGGCCTGTGAACAACGAATATTGTGAGAATATATTTGTCACGAATAGAAAAACCTAACTCAAATATAAAATATACATACCAACATAAATCGAACTTAAACTACACAGAACAGAACACATCGAAAAGTACAAATATTACACACAATCACTTCAAAAGATACGCAATGTCAAGTATTCTTAGTTCGTGTTATTGAGCAATTCGCGTGAGCAGAGGCGCGGTCGCTGAAAACGACTACGCCGATACGACAATAATCACCGATACTTTAGATAAACCCCCACTATCGATGCGCTAAGCAACGCCAACGGCTCCAGACCTCAAACAAAGTGCAACGACAAATGACCAATCGGCACTGAACGCCACACTCAGGTGTATGTACTCGTAAAAGAGATGCAAAAGGAATTAGGATTTGTAGGAACGATACCGCTTATCATAAAGGAAGCATGCGTAATCGTTATGCAGGTAAACAATGTGTAATTTTTTTTCGTATCTCGACCTTTTCCAATTTGCATCGAATTGATAATTCGCTTCCGGTTAGATAGATATGATTATTTACATCACCCTTGGCCGTAAAGTGGGATTTTCTGCCCGCTACGCGGAGAGAAAATCTCACTTCTTGGCCAAGGCAAGACGTAAAACTTTTGACAAACCACGGGCGGTAATTCGTAAAGCCCCAGATCGCATATTTATGGCCCTCACCTTCGGTTCGGGCCACAGAAACCTGCGATCTGGGACATTTACGAATTCACCACCCTAGGTCTGTAATGTACTATTCTGTGTTAATGCGAATTTCGCTACTCTTTGTTGATTTCTAATATTGAATTGCGTAAGACCGATGCAGTCATTTCATCGAAAACAAATGAGCAGGTCACATATTAGAAGTGTGAAAGTGCTTGGATACCGGCTAGGTCTGAGCGCAGTAATGTTGGCAGGCAATACGGAAGATGGACAGATAAATTTGGTAAAGTTCCTTGGAAGAGATTGGATGAGCAGTCCAATTCGCCAGTACACCATTTTAGATTTTACTGCGAGCTCCGATGCAATAAAGTCCAAAGTGTACACATACTAATGAACTCGACTGTATTAGACCCACGATCATTAGGCATGGATTACAATCGCTTTGGGGACCTATGTCTAGGTTTAGATAAGACAGTAATATATTAACTATGATAGAGTACGTTAGATGAGTTGGAGTAGATTAATTTGTAGAAAAAATAAGAAACAGCGAAATCATTTTTAGGGTTCCGAACCTCAAGAGGAAAAAACGGAACCCTTATAGGATCACTCGTATGTCTGTCCGTCCGTCTGTCACAGTCAATTTTCTCCGAAGCTACTGGACAGATTAAGTTGAAATTTGGTACGTATATGTAAGTTTGTGACCCAAAGACGGACGTTTAACGAAAATAAATGAATTTTAAACATAGACCCTATTTCTGGGGGCTAAATTTGAAAAAATATTAATGAAGTTTTTCAAACTATATCGTGTGACATATTAAATTAAAGTACTTCTTATGAGGATCTCAAATTTATATTTTTTATATCTTTTTTGGTCAATACTTTTCGAGTTATGTATTTAAGAAAATAGGCGAAAAATGACCCCCCCCCCGCCCCAGAAAAAATACGGAGGGTAGTTATTGGCCTATAGATTACAGGAAAATTATAAAGAAGTCCGTGGTATTTGAAATCTGTCATATAAAAGAGCTTATCCTGAGAAACGATTTGAAAATGACGTCATTGAAAATAATCAAGGATCGGAACCCTCTACTATCCACTAGAGTTTAACTCGCTTCTTGGTCGTTTTTTTTGGAATGGAATTAATTACTGTGGACATCAGAAGAGGGCCAATAAGGTGCCAGCCTTTAACTCAGTCGCTCCTTGAAGATACCTGTTGGCGACTGGTCGACGTGCCGCCTCCTCTACGAGTATGTTAGCCTTTTTACTCTTTTTATAATTCTGACCGTCGCCTGGAGACGGTTTGTTTAGGTGTCTTGCTTTGCATTGATTGTCAGCAGTGAGGTTCCACTAAATTGTTTTAATCTTATTATACTCTTAATTCACTTCTACTTGTCTTCATTTTCCATTAAACCATAGTAGTCATACAGTCCACCGCTCTCACTAACAATACCCATATAATAACGCAAATAGATATAAATTATTTAATACAAAGTCTGTTATGTTAAAATTACATTGAATCTGAATCGGAGCACTGCATTAAATATGAGATGCGTATGATACAAATACACGAATATTCCAAATTATTAATGGACTAGCTTTTCCCCCCAACTTCGTATGCGCAGAAATATTAAAAAGTAAAATCCCGATTTTTCCCGTTCCCGTGAAAATTTTTCAAAATCCTTTCTTAGCGGATGCCTACGTCATAACATCTACCTGCATGCCAAATTTCAGCCCGATCCGTTAAGTGGTTTGGGCTGTGCGTTGATAGATCACTGTCAGTCAGTCAGTCACCTTTGAGTTTAATATATTTAGATAATCCAACGTACTCGAATTCTTTACTTTGGAGACCTTGAACGAGGCTGAATCGTACGGCACAGGATAAATCGTATTACGTAGCTAAGGTGCAAGTTAAGAACAGCTAAAAATATAACGAGGAAAATAATGCAGCCACTGATGCCGTCATCAAATCTATTATCTGTACACCTCATAAATCTATCGCATATAGTAAATGTACATAATATACATCGACTGCACGTGATGTAGTAAAACCGGTAAACAAATAGGTATAGTGAGAAATCACTATTCATAAGGAATTGTCCGACACTCTTCGTTCTCAGCTAGGATGTTCCCTTCCCACGCACGGCAAGAAACATACACAATGGCTACTCGAAAAATAACACTATTGGTGAATGAATAAAAAGTTTATCATATATGGTTTGTCGCTTAGCCAATTGTGTTACATTACTAAGAAGAAAGAATCAGGCATCCAATTAAATAGTCAGATTTTTTTTCATTCAATCGGATAATCGTGCTAATCCGTAAAAATAATGTATTTATTGTATTCCGAATTAAGAAATTAATAATTCTGTAGCGTAGGTTACAAAATTCGAAAAAAGACGCAGAGTTTAGTGTAAATAAAAAAAACCGGCCAAGAAGCGAGTTAAACTCGCGTTGAGAGGGTTCCGACCCTTGATTCTTTTCAATGATGTCATTGTCAAACCGTTTCACAGGATAAGCTCTTTATATGATAGACTTCAAATAACATGGACTTCTTAATAATTTTCCTGTATTCTATAGGTCAATAACTATCCTCCGTATTTTTTCCGACTTAATCAGTCCAGTAGTTTCGGAGAAAATCGACTGTGACAGACGGACGGACAGACACACGAGTGAGCCTATAAGGGTTCCGTTTTTACCTCTTGAGGTTCGGAACCCTAAAAAATAGCAATACATTATTTTTTTTAAACTTGCTAATCTATTATGGGCATTATTATTATTACAAAACGTAAACAATCCGACGCGGTGTAAACGCGCCGAGTCACCTTGGATTGCAGCGATTACTTATTGTTATTTAATTGCCGTTACCGGTTAGCTACGCATCTATTACATCTGTCGGTTTGTTGGGCGAACTAACACTATTAACATTAAGATAATAGTCAATTACATCGTATTGTATTTGCCCGATATCTTTTCGCTTCTCGAACTATGTATTGTATAAGGCTCGCTCAGGGACCAAGCGGCGCGAATGGCGCGATGTGTCAGGCGTAGGGTGGAACGCAAGCGACGTAATAGTACATTACAGACCTAGGGTGGTGAATTCGTAAATGTCACAGATCGCAGGTTTCTGTGGTCCGAACCGAAGGTGATGGCCATAAATATGCGATCTAGGGCTTTACGAATTACCGCCCGTGGTTCGTCAAAAGTTTTACGTCTTGCCTTGGCCAAGAAGTGAGATTTTATCTACGCGTAGCGGGCAGAAAATCCCACTTTACGGCCAAGGGTGATGTAAAATATATATGTAATACGTAGTGAATGAGCACGAGACAACGCTACTCCACAAATACTATATCATATATCGACAACGACCGGCTCCGCGTCGGGAACAGTGCCGTCTTTACTATAAGGGCACACAGGGCCCGCTCCCAGGGCCCCCATCTTCAGGGGGCCCCGAAGGACAGACAGTAAAAAAATATAAAATCATAGCAGAAATACCATTAGTCCATCCAACATTCATAGTAATATTATAAATGCGAAAGTAGCTCTGTCTTTCTATTACCTCTTCGCTTAAACCGCTGAACTGATTTGCATGAAATTTGGTCCCGTCGGCCCCATCGGCCGTCAGTTCTACGGGGCAATGTGCCCCTCCAACTGCCACTTAAGGCTCGCAATTCTTCGAGCTATGTCAGTGACCCTGAGGTCAAGGACAAGGGAAGGACATGGCTACTTTATATCTCGAAAAAACCCATAGTTCCCGCGGGAACGCGATAAACGAAACGAGTTCCACGTAATCGAAGTCGCGGGTGAAATCTAGTGTTAGTATAATTGGCTTTCTTTACTTTCCAAAAGGGCCCCGACATGGGTCGACACGGTTGGGACGCCAAACACCTCGCTGGTCGCTGAACGAGGCTTAAAAAGGACTTGGAGAAAACTGCATACAAACTAGACTATCTCCAACTGTAATTTTGATAGTATGCAACTTACAGCTGCGGGTAAGCGGAGCCCTTAAGTCTGCTTCACTCGCTGTGGAAACAAGACTTTATGTTTCAGCGGCGTGTAACTAGGTGAGGGGCCAGTAAACTGCGCATTCATTCACATCACAACAATAAACAAGCTCTAACGGGATTCGAATCCACATCCTAACAGCCGCAACTGTCACAACAACTGAATCATCTAACCAGTCACACGAACTACAGACAGCATAAACGTCGAATCGTTTTCACGCCGAAGTGAGCTATAATGTTATGTTACTTACAGTAGCGAGTATTTCGTGCCGCTTTCTCGCTTGGAGCATGGTGATTTTCTGCACATGATCGAGCGCCGTGTGGCGGAAACACGACCGAGTTGCCAGTAGGAGATTCACTACCTCTTCGACGTCGGTTGACTTGTGTCTTGATACCTGAGAAAAAAAACTGATAGGCAAACGAGCACAAAGGCGGATGGATGGAAAGCGGTCAATAGGGATGACTACAGGGTGAAGAAATCGAAATGTTTTATCAAATTAACAAAGAATGACTAAGTTAAAACGCATTAAAGTTAAGTGGGGGCTAACTACGTCACCGTTAGGTATAAATCGTACCTAACCGTGACGTCACGTGACATTTCAACTCAATATATCTCCGTATAAGTTTGATTACGTGAAAAAAGAAAAAATACGTGTCCAATACTTTTCAATAACCTTCCTGATAGATAGACTAAGGAAAAAAAGTTGTCGTCATCCCTATTGTCAACGAAATCTTACGATTCGATAAACCTGGCATACATAGTGGCTTGGTCCGGACTGCTTGCAGTGAAAACATTGCTTGTAGTTTTCATTTCATGATAATATTTTTGTGAAGCAGCTATATTTAAGGTTTAAGTAATTTTAAACGAATATCATTTTTACTAAGAAAAATAATGATTTATCATTATCAGTCAATCATGCTTTATATTGGGGAAAATGTTATTTACAGCATGTAAGTAGGAGACCAAATGTTATGTATAAATATCGACATTTACAGAGATGTCCATCCCATTGTCTTCATTTATGAATAAGTTAGCATGTAAAGATATGACGATAGGTACTTACACTCTGTGGATTTTTTTCATTATGTTATGAAGACTGTAATCTATTAAAGGGGCAGGGGCGTTTACGTCAGTACGTAAGAATGGCAATTGATATGTTTGTTCGAACGCCTTGATCGTGATCATCCATGGAACATTATATGTCTTAAAGATGGATTCGACCACGTGAATATATTTCGAGATTCTGTAATGTTTACGTCTAAATCTAAATCATGCGGCCCGCGACTTTTTGTACCTATTTAACATACTTGTTAAACTAAATAAATAATTAGCATTTTATATTCATCTATGGTTTTAATATTTTCTATATTTTGCCAGATTGTGGCCTCTGGCTGTCAAAGGTCGCCAATCCCTGGACTAAATAGATCAACAGATGTTTTGGGCGTGTCTTTAGATATTAATTCAGACACAAAATCGTTTCCTATGTTATAAAGAAAATTAAAACTACGTTCACCTGTGAATTCCTGTTTAAAGCTAAATCCAGATCATTTGAGATTTTGTCGAAATGGTGCTTGCTTTCTTTGACACCCTTAATATCTCTGTAACAATAAAATAAATTAAATAATGTACCAGAGGAAATGAATGTCTGCAAATTTTATTTGCATGTCAAAGTTAATGACGAATCATTATCTGTGGTTGATAACTCAAGTTGTGTTTGTCAGTGAGTGATATAAAATAATAATAATAATATACTCTGAAAAAAAATATCGTAATTGAGCATGAACATGTTATACACTTATTAACTTATTTTTATGTTATACACTAAATGTACCTTAGTATCTCCTCGCATATCACGCAAATACGACTCCCCGAAAATGTAAAATACTTAGTTTAATCAAATTTTTAGTCTTTAAAATAAAAATATAATCGTCTGTCAGATAAACTAACGAAGTAACTGCCGCCAATTATCGCTAATCTATGTAGTTTTATAGTTGTATTGATAGTAGAAATGGACTTTAATAATTTGAAAATATATATAATAAACATATTCTTTATGTGGGTACAATATCTTTATCTTTATCTTAATCAATATCTTTAGGTGGGTATACACATATATGGATAAACTGACACTAGAAAATACGTTCCAATATGCTAATAACGCCTATTTATAACATGTGTCAAGATAAATATTGTATACAAAAGTAAACCTGATTCCGCTCGCCGCTGCGTTGGTGTAAACACGTGCCCCGGGTGCAATCTTTTTTCAACTTCATTTGTGTTCGGTTTTGTTAATAAGTAGTTTTTTTTTTTTGGTGGTGGTTTATATACTTTTTTGGAATAAGGTGAAGGCATAAAACTGTAAGTAAATAGATAATAATGAGTGATAAAGATCCCCCTGATAGGGGGGGGTTGGCGTCAGTCGATTCTGATAATTTTAACAATGAGGGTACCTCATCTCAAATGAACCTAACTGGTTCCTTTATCCCTTTGTCTCAATCGACTCAGATGGAAATGGAACATGATGTACCTTCAGATTCCAGGAAAAGAAATAGGGAAAAAAACATTGACTTACCAACCCCTAAAAAAACAAGATCCCCAGGGGACTCTGTACAGAGTATGTATGTTTGCCCGGGCTACAGTGATGATGATCCCCCTCTCAAGTATAATGACTCTGACCAGGGTCCATTTGTTGTTCACGTCAGTCGTAGTGAACCAGACCTTGCAGCCGGCCTCACGCTGCGCGCTTTAAAGTTGGCTCAGCTTTTACACAAAAATAATGTCAAGGGCATTTTGGAAGGATCAGTAAAATCTCTAGGCCGAAATAAAATAGCCATTAGTTTTAAGACTCCAGTCTTGGCCAACGAATTTTGCAATTCTTCATTCCTGTCTGCTAATAAATTGACAGCCTCCATTCCTAGATTCCAAGTGTCTAGAATGGGTGTTATTAAGAACATTCCTACGGATTGGTCTTTGGAAGAGTTGGTTGAAGGCATTCAGCTCCCTTTCTCCTATGGAAAGAAAGAAAGAAAGAAAGAAAGAAAAAACATTTATTCGCAACATCACACATACATGTTTACATAAAAAGAGAAATAGACGAAGAAGTGATAGTTGCGAAACGGTCTCAACTCAGCATATGTTGGCATGGCTCCAGAGTCAAGCCAACGCTGATCTTCCGCTGAGACCGCTCGGTGAAAAGACACAGACGGTGATACATTAAAATACTAACTCCTAAATAGATAAACTATACATAACATAAAATAAAATACGCTCACGTCAAAAAGAAATAACATGCAAACAACAAAAACTTAGAAAAAATACTTATAAAATAAACATGGAAAACATCTCCAGTGCATGCTTCTTGCATCCGAAACAGTTAACAAGAAAAAAAAAAAAAAAAACAAAACAAAAAAGGACATTCTGACGTAACGTCACTCAGAACAACAAAACATGCTGTCATTCATACAGCCGAGGTTTAAAATTATTACTAAAATAAAACTATTTCTAAAAAATAAGCTAATACAAAGGATGTCAACATATATACGATACAAAAAGGTGTGTGCGCTGCAACAGTTAATAACTGGTTTCACTATAAGTTTAGACATTATCAATCATATTCCACTGGTATCCAGTTTGAGCATTTCCTGGGCAATTTGGTGTTGTCTAAGGAAACATTGAAGTTTAATTTTGAAATTAAAAACATTTTTCAGGTTTTTAATAGGCGGTGGAATGTTATTCCAGCAGCTAGTCGCTGCATATCTGAAACTTCCCCTGAACGCGGCTGAGGCATGGCGCGGAGTAAAAAGCTGCATTGCACATTGGCGGCTTCGGCCCTGTTCATGTGAAAAAGTAAATGTTAACTTTTCGAAGAGATAGACAGGAGCTTTGTGCTTGAGAACCCCAAAGAGCAGGGAGGCCAGATGGAGCTTGCGTCGATGATGCATTTTAAGCATATGGTGTTTGTTTAAAAATGGAGTGACATGGGCCCTTAACGGAATATCGAAACAGAAGCGGGCACAGGCATTCTGGATTCGTTGGATAAGTTTTTTAGTTTTAGTGAGAAGGCGTGGACCAAATACAATGTCCATGTAGTTGAGCTTAGATAATACAAGTGACTCTACTAATTGAACCCGCAAGTTCTCATTCAGAAATGGTCGAGCCTTGTACAGTACTTTGAGTTTATAAAAACAATTTCTAACTGCAAGAGCAACATGTTTTTCATATCTCAACTCGCAATCCATTGTAAGACCCAAGTTGCGCGCCTCATGTACTCGCTCCACAGGTTCACCCATCAACTCTACTGCAACTGAGGGATTATAAAGAAGCAACTGGCGCCTACTACCTAGAACAAGATATTTAGTCTTTATAGGATTAAGTAGAAGACTGTTGTTTGAAGCCCAGGTAGCAATACTCATAAGATCAGAGTTAAGCAGCTAGTAAATTAATGTTAAAGTCGCCCAGTAAAATAATATTATCATAGTTAGTAATTGAACTAATAGAGTCGCTCAATGCGTCAAGAAACAAATCACAATCCATCCAGGGAGGACGGTATGCTGTACCTACAACAAGTTTCTTTCCGTTAAAGGTCAATGTGACCCACATTTGCTCGACCAGCTTATGCAGAGGATCCACAGGATGGCGCCAGATGCGAGCATTTGTGCTACGTCTAACATAAAAACCAACTCCTCCACCCCGCGAGCGTTTGCCCAACGGCCTCGGAATGTGACGCAGTCTGTACTCGGGTAGGACGGGAGCTCGCCCCTCCTCCCCGGCCTGAATCCAAGTCTCATTGATCGCGAACAAATCCGCGTCATGATGGGAGCAAGAAGCTATGAAATTGTCATGATTGGTACCCAGGGAACCTGCATTGTATAATCCCAACTTTAATAATTTTTTATTGATCATGTTGACTGATAAGATAATTAAAATTACAATAAATCTGTGGAATATGAATGATACTGATACAGAGATAGGCGCACTTAAGTTTTAAAAGAATATACAACACATCTGAAAATAAATAACTGGAGAGAAACACATAAACAAAACTATTTAATTGCATGCAAAAATACGAAGTGAAAACCATTACACTTAAAAAATACTTATTGAGAGCTCTTTGCGAAAACGCGCTGCACATCAGCAGACAATAGCGAGCGCGTATTATGTCGTATCACCGTCTCTGACGTCACTCTCGTCCATAGACGTCCATAGTATCGTCCAGATACTATGGAGTATCTGAGATTAAAATCATCAAAGCGCGTCGCCTACACCGTAAAGTACGTAAAGAGGGCCAAGCCCCTGAGTGGCTCCCATCCAATACAGTGGTTTTAACTTTCCACTCACAGACCCTTCCAGAGAGAATTTATGTTTACAATTCATCTATCCCAGTGAGCACGTATGAGCTACCAACCATTCAATGCCGTAATTGCTGCAAATTTGGCCACATTGCAGCTCAATGTAGGTCGAAACCCTGCTGCTACTTATGTGCTCAGCCGCACTCCGGAGACAGCTGTCAAGTTGGCCCGGAAAGATCTAGTTGCGTTTTTTGTTCTGGAGCTCATAAAGCCACTGATGCAAAATGCCCGGAACATGGTCGCCAGAAGGCCATTAAAATGGTAATGGCTGAGGAGAATATAGGATATTTTGAAGCATCTCAACGTTTTCGTCCCATCAGGACTTCATATGCTGAAACCGCTCGCATGATGTTCTCCCCATCTTCCCCTTCCCCGATCCCTTCCCCCACTTCTGGCCGATCTAGGATACCGAATTATACTGAGGAACCTGCAAGACCTTCACAAAGGTCATACAAAAAAACCGTACTAATCGAGAGGAAACTTGCTCCTTCTGAGAGAAAAGGTTATGACAAAAAAGCTCATAACGAGGTCGTGAGGAACCCTGTCTCTAGCCTCCCTAATGGGTGTGCTTTAAATGAAAACATCACAACCCCTAATGAGAACCTCCTCGAGCTCCTGACAGGTCTCTTGGTCAATCTCATACACAAGTTTAGCGACTCTTTACCGAACAATGTTATGACACAACTGCAGACCATCCTCCCCCTAATTTATAATGTCCAAAGCCCTCCTCCAATGGAATGCGCAGAGTCTCAAGAATAAAAAATCTGACCTAACATATCTGCTCAATAGGTATAAGCCTGTTGCTTTTGCCGTCGCGGAGACATGGCTAAAGCCTGGCTCCCTGTTTAGGGTGCCCGGTTATGCCTGCTTCCGGGATGACAGAAGCGACGGCTATGCCGGCTGTGCTATGCTCGTCAATAGAGCATACAAATATCATTTAATAGACATTCGAAATCATAACACAGGCATAAATATAGTTGCAGTCAAAGTTCTAAATATTTCATTAATTTCGGTTTACATCCCTCGTCCTGACTGTACACTATTATTAGAATTGAAGGATATTTTAAGTAATATTCCTTCTCCGTGCATTGTTTTAGGTGATCTAAATTGTAAAAATACTTTATGGGGCTCTTCATGTTGTGACTCAAATTCCATCACCTTGTTGGACATACTTGATGATTTAAATTTATGTGTAATAAACAATGGTTCTCCAACTAGAAGAAGTTCCCCACTTCAAAATGCTAGTGCAGTAGATTTAACTATTTCCTCCTCTAGTGTTTCAGCTTCGTTATCCTGGCAAGTCCTTGATCGGTCGTTTGGTAGTGATCATTTCCCTATCCTATTCACTATTTTGAATCCCTCCCCCTCTCTTCCAACTCTCCCCCCTCTTTTAAAATATAGAACTGCGCAAGCGGATTGGGACGAATACTCGTCAATTATGGATACTAAAATCTGTGACCTGGATGAGGTCAATTCTGAAAACTTTCTAGAAATTTACTCTAAATTTGTTGAAATCATTTTTATTGCTGCTGATTCCTCAATTCCAATCAAAAATTCAGCACGTAATAAAGTCCCTTCCCCTCCCTGGTGGGACTCTGAATGTACTAATACCATTAGAGATAGAAATGTAGCTGAATCAACATATGCTGCTAATCTCACCATGGATAACTATATCTCTTTTAAGAAAGCTGTGGCCCAATCAAAAAGAATTCTCTCCAAGAAAAAGTCCAAAGGCTGGATAAGTTTTTGCGAATCTCTATCCCCTCGCTCTCCTTCGTCAGTGGTATGGAAAAAGGTGAAAGCGTATCGCAGAGGGACTAACAATGTTGAAGATGCTATATCCAATGATATAGATTTATGGCTTCCTACGTTCATAGACAAGCTATCTCCTCCTTATGTCCCATCTAAAGAAGAGTTCCCAGACATATCCCCTATCTCATCACCGCTGGTCAGAATGGATGAACCATTTACTTTCTGCGAACTCCTTTGCGCCCTAGATCACCTTCGCGATTCTTCTCCTGGGATTGATGGTATCCCTTATTCTTTTATAAAAAATGCATCTTCAACATGTAAAAAAATATTCCTACAAATTATAAACCACATATTTATATCTGGTCTGATTCCCACTTCATGGAAAACTCAAATAGTTATTCCTATTCTTAAACCTGGAAAAGATGCGAAGGATCCCCAATCATACCGTCCCATAGCCCTTTCTTCAGTTCTTGCAAAAATCTTGGAACATCTTGTTAAAAATAGATTAGAATGGATCTTGGAGTCCAGAAACATCCTTGCCAGGTCTCAATATGGTTTCCGAAAAGGAAAGAGTACTATGGACAGTCTTAGCATTTTAACCTCTGACATTCGTATAGCTTTTAGTAACAATGAACATGTTATAGGCGTATTCTTGGATGTGGCGTCTGCATATGACAATGTCAACCTCTCCATACTCAGGCAGAAAATGCACGAGCTGAGTATTCCGTTGAGATTGACTAGGATTATATGCAACCTTTACATGGCCCGTTTCATTAGTATCCGAGTAAATGGTTCTTCCCTTCCACCTAGACCCGTTTGGAAGGGCCTTCCCCAGGGCTCAGTACTTAGCCCGCTGTTATATAACTTGTATACGTATGACCTGGAATTGTCTGTTAATAGCTTTTGTAGCATACTTCAATATGCTGATGACATTGTTTTATATAAAAACTCATCCACTGTAGATGAATGTTCCAGAATGTTGAACTCAGGTCTGTCTTATTTAAACGACTGGCTCGATCATCATGGTTTATCTCTGTCAGTTCCGAAGTGCAATGCCGTTGTTTTCTCTAGGAAGAGACTTGTTCCCCCAGCTGATATATCTATCCATGGTCAGTCAATTAACAGTTCAACCACGACTAAATTTCTTGGAATTATTTTAGATCCTAAATTATCAGGTGTTTATCATTTGAATTATATTGCTAATAAATGTGAAAAGAGTATTAATGTCATGCGTTCTCTTTCTGGTGTCCGCTGGGGAAGCCACCCTTACAGTCAAAAAATTTTATACAACGCCATTGTCCGTAGCCATTTTGATTATGGCAGCCTTATTTTAGAACCCTGCAGCAAATTAGCTTTAGTTAAATTAGAAAGACTTCAAGCTAGGGGATTACGCATTATAGCAGGTGCTATGAAATCTTCTCCTATCAATGCATTACAAGTGGAATGCCTAGATCCTCCTTTGTTCCTCCGCCGTCAATACTTGGCTGATAGGTTTTTTTTAAATGTGGCTCAATACTCTTCCCACCCTATTTTAGCCAAGTGTCAATATCTATCAAACCTTTCTTCCTCCTCCAGGTATTGGGCTCATAAAGATCCCCCTCTCCTAGTTAATTCTTTTGATAAGTTCCAATCTATTCCGTTGTTTCAATTTCAGAAGAATATCCTGTTCTGTTTTGATTATGACACTCTAATCTTCCAACCTAAAATAATTTTCGACCTGGGAGTCAAAAAGAAATCTATCAATGCTAATACCCAATTTAATGCAATTATGAATGAAAAATTTAATGACTGGTTAAAAATTTATACAGATGCTTCTAAGGTCTCTTCTGAAATGAATGTAGGTGCTGCTGTCTGGATTCCTAAATTCAAAATTATTCTAAATTTTAAATGCCCTTCCTATTTTTCGGTTTTTTCTGGTGAGGCTTTAGCTTTGTATGAGGCTGTACTATACATAAAAAGTCACAACCTTAATCGGTCTATTATTTTATCCGACTCTTTAAGCTGTCTACAAGATCTAGTCAAACTCCCTTTTCATTGCAAAGAAAACTCCTATTTAATTTTAAAGATTAAGGAATTGTTAAGAGAGTGCCATGAAATGGATCTAGAAGTTATCATTGCCTGGATTCCTAGTCATTGTGGCATTGTCCACAATGAATTAGTTGATCAGTATGCAAAGGAAGCTATCAATACCGGTACTAGTACGGACAGTAGGTGCGTCAGTCGTGATTTAAAATGTATTGTTAAACCTCAGTTACTGCATCAGTGGAATGAAATATGGCGTTCATCTCAGCTTCACAAAGGTAAGCACTATGCGAGCCTTCAACCAGCTCTTCCGACCAGGCCGTGGTTCTTTAAGCACAGACAATTTTCCAAAGTTAACACCTCCACGATCATTAGAATGCGCTTGGGTCACCTGTGTACTCCGGTGTTCTTGGCTAAACTCAGAATCAGGGATAGTTCTTTATGCGAGTGTGGGCTGGCTGAAGGGACCCTAGAACATATATTTTTAGAATGTCCAAAAATATCTGTTCCTCTATATGATCTACTACCTCATGAGATAAGTCGACCTATAAACCTTCACTTTTTACTCAGTCAAGTTTTTTCTCCAATTTGTTCTGTGCTTGACTCATTCTTGACCAAAAATAACATTAAACTTTAAATAAATAAAATATCTATTTATATATTAAAAAAGTTCCTGTTAGTAAATTCATAATTAACCTTATAATATCCTATATATGTACATTTAATATATATTTCTAATTTCAGGTTTTGCATGGTTGGTAGTAGATTGGTGGTGGGATTTACTTCACCGAACGCAAAGTAACTGTACCGGACAAGACCTAATGTCAAAGTGGCCGTGTTTTATTCAACCTCGACATTGGCGGAATCATCGCACCGATGGGGGCCATATAACCCAAAAATTGAATTGAATTCAAAAGTAAACCTAACACTATAAGACTTAAGTTGTCAAATTTACTGAGCGCCAAATGGGTGCCCGAACAACTCGGGCACCCGTTTTGATGGGACATTTTTCTTCGGCTGATTGTGAATCCTTACTTATAATAGATCAATGCACTTCATTCTCTGAACCTTAGATACAGAGAATCTTAGAATGGATAAACACATAAAACAAATATACCTCTCCTAAGTGCCTTTTCAAAGCCAGCTATTAGGGAGATTGTAAACATTAAAGTATCCCAGTCATAAGTCATTGAACTATTCTGTAAACACATCCCACGCCTCAGCAAACCTAATCTATATAATCTAATTACAACTCATTATTAACAGGGAGCTACAAGACGGTCACAATCAATAAAGAAGATTTCTGTTGAATAATGCCAAAGAAATCTTAAATAACTGGAAAACTTATACCAAACCAATAACCATAATAGAGTTTAACACAGATCAACAAATTGCTTTTATAAATCAAAATATATACTGGGAAGTTCAAAACTTCGACGATCATTGATCTGTAAAAGTTGTTTGAAAGATAAACCAGTGGAGCGTAAAATTAGTAAAATTACACACTGATTCGTTTTAGCAATTAGAATAATCAAAGCTCAAAGATTTCATCTCATCAACAGATTAGGTACATTTCAGAAATCAGGGTTTAGTAGCCAAAGTAAATATTAGTTAATGGAATTTGAAATATGTAAACTCATTCAAACAAAGCTTCAATTAGAAATTGAATAGTTTGACACACAATTTCATACAGTAATATTAATTTCCAGCAAGTTACCTATAAAAAATAGTCAAAAAAGGACTTACACTTTAATAAAAGCGGTGAGATTCTTAAGTACAGTCCTTGACGCTTGATCAAGGAGGATGCTGTGAAACTTGTTCATCTCCTGCAGGGCATGGATCATCCGATTCAGTGTTGCGATGACCGTCGGGTCCTCGGAGAAGTAACTGCTTAAGTCCCATAGTGCATTTGTGAATGAACTGAAAATTTAATTATAAATAGGAAGGTTTTAACTTACGTTTATGCTACAGACCACATGTAACATCCAAGCCTAAAGAATAAATATGGAGAGTTTAAATTGGCAGCATATTTGCAATTGACGACATTTCATTTTTTTAACATGTATATTTTTTGTTAGCTAGTTGGAAAGTTTGAAAAATTTAAAAGGACATGTATTTTTGACTTTTTTAAGGCGTAAATTTCATATATAAAATCGAAATTAAAAAATACTCCTCATTCTAAAAGGGCGTAAGTCAAAAATGACGTACACGCATACAATTAGTTCTGAGCATAGCGCTCATCCGTATAGCGTTCTATCCATATGACGTCACATAGATGGCACTTGGGACGGCACACACCAGTGACCACTAAAACACGATTTTCTCGAAAAGTAATGAACAAAAAGATATGAAAAATTTCAATTGAATCTTATAGACAGAGGTACCGAAAAAGTTTTCGAAATAACGCCTTACTTTGAAACATTGTCAATTGATATGGTAGTGGAGCTGCTACTATTTATAAGCTTGCTATGCCACAAAGAATTTACTTAATGAGAAAGTAAGAAGTCAAAACCGAAAACAATTTTTATTCAGATATTTTAAAAGCCTTTTATGAACAAGACCAAGTTTTGTATATTTTTATAGATTTCAAACTGGACTTTGAGACAATTTACAATCTTGGCTAGCAAGCTTTGTACTGAAACTATGTACAATAATTGTAGCTCTGCTTATAGTGGATATTTATTTGTATGGTTATAGTAGGTAAGTTTTTTTCTAAGAATATAGGAATTTTTGATTTATTAAATCAAACAGTGTAAAACTAAAAAACAAATACAACTAACTACGTCGCCGAATTTGTATGTGAATCTCATTATATTTATTTGTAATAAGATGCATTGTCCTAAATAAACTAACTACCTATTTAAAAACAAATCATTAATAATAATAATAAATAATATAGTGAACAATTTAGGAAGTTTCACATTTTTTATCAATAAGTAGGATATGTTAACATAAGGAGAAATATTACCAGGAAATTCCATAATAAATAAGGAAAAATAATTAACATAAAGATCATGAACATTTTTCCCCATTTGGAAATAATTCATATAGTATTTTAATATGGTAAGATGGCAATAATACATATCACAACCATTTTAAAATTCAAACGGAGAATGATAAGAATCAAACTATAAACAATGGTTAAGGTAAGTCAATCTCAATTGCAACCTCTTTCGGTATTTGTATACCATATTATGAAGAATAGGTACATGAGTACAAAAAAAACGCAATCTTATGTTGGGCCAAAAAGCTGAATAGCAACAAGTATACTATACAAGCTTACCCTCGATGAGTCATGTATGTTTTTCCTGAATCTATCATAACAGAACATGCCTTGAGCACTTTATCGAGTTTTTGTTCCAGCCCGTCGATACTGGCCTCCTCAGTCTCCAGCTGTTCTCTGTGCCAACAAACAAGGAACTCTTACACAAATATTCAACTCACACATCACGCATGGATTTCACTTTCTATAATAACAAGAATAACTTTCATTGATTACAATATTTGATTACCGAAATTTCGGTGAATCTCTGAGGCACTCATCGAAATCTATTAAAGGCTTCATAATTGAAACTGTTAGTGTAATTGCATTGATTTAATTGCACGATACGTGATATTTTAATGGTGTGTTTGTATCGTCGTGTCTTGCAAAAAAACTATACGAACGATCCACCTCCCCTACAAATTGGAGACGAAACGTCACACAACACATCCGTCAGTAAAATATAGATAGTGTAAAATGACGCAAAGGAGAGAAGGTACCCAATTAAAAATCGAGAGCCATTTTGTAACAAAAGGCATGCTAGCCAATGTAATCAAACAAATTTGCACTTAATTTGATAGAGAAATACAACTGTCTAATGTCAAAAACAGCTGTTGACGAAACGTCAATGTTAGCAACTGTCATCCAGCCACCCTTGATGACCTCAATGTATTGAGGATTTCCTTGCGCCGACTACGTGGTTTATTTTGTTGTATTGTGAAAAAAGAAAGTCATAAATAAACATTAAACAGAACTTAATAGGATCGGACCAATAAGATCTCATTTAATAGGATTACTTATTTTAGGTTGTGGATTTTTCTTACTGATTCTGGAATATGTCTTCTACTAGTAATACTAAATCTAATTTAAAAAATGATCATATAGTGACTGTGTTAGTATGTGCTATTGCAATACCCATGTCCATGTCTTTATGGATCATAAATTTAATTTACAGTAAACTTATTGCTAAGAACACTGGTTATGATGGTAAGTTACTTTCCATTTATCGACTTAAAGTTGTGATTTGAAGTTTATGCCTGTTTTGTACTATGCTCACAATTAGCGCGAATACATACTTAACTTTAAATAATACTTTACCAGAAAATCATAATAAGCTTCGTGTTAATTACCTATATTACTACTTAAGAATTAAATACCTACTTGAAAATGTTGGGTTTGTTTTATCACATACATGACCTTTGAACGCAAACAAATAAATATAAAAATAGATTCTGCACTTTATTGCCACACCTATTTACAAGTTTCACTATCAAAGTACATTATTTTACTGTTACATGTCGTCACCCCATCTTCTCATTTGTTGATAAGTTTGAGCCATATTGTATAGAGTTCATTTCATATAGTAATAAGTGCATATTCTCAATTTTCAGAACCAGTAGTGATAACGCCTGCACGCTGGCTGGCAGCATGTTTCATCCCTGTCATGATAGCCTTTTATGGGTATCGGAAAAAAAGTTTAAATTTAAGTGGAGCACTGTTTGGAATCATTGTGGGATTTATCCTCACACTCAGCAATTTCTGCTTCTTAGCAGCGCTGTTTACATTCTTCGTTTCGTCTTCCAAAGCAACGAAGTTTAGGCCCCACTTAAAACAGAAAATAGAAGAAGACTTCAAAGAAGGTACCACAATAATTTAGCAATTTATAGTTTATTGTCTATTATGATTATGAATCCTGATGAAAATTTCCTTGCTTGAAGATTGGGTACATTCGCCTACAAAAATTTAAATATGCTGGTTCAATATTGTGATTAGTATGTGACACGGTCTTACTTAAGTTTATGACAGTCTTATAGTTTTTAGCATGTCATGTTGTGTTGGTATGATACATCACATGTTTGTAACAGAGTATCTGCTTAATCCTCAACCTTATTAAGCGAAATAAGTATATTAATAACTGAAGAGCAGTTGAATTCCTTATAATTAATTAATTAATTAATATTGTGAAAATAGTTATCTCGTGACTAATTAATACCTTTTTGTATATAGGTCAATGTTGAGGCTAGTTTATCACTGTAATCTATCAAGCATAGGGTCGGAGGTTCAAATCCGGCTCACATCTTTGTGCCTACTTTTGTGCGAAATTGAATTTAAACTTACCACTCAACTTTTCGGTGAAGGTAAACATCGCGAGGAAGCCTGTACACACCTGCAAAGTAATTAAAAATGTGTTTTAATACTATAATATATTTTTTTTTAGGTGGTCAGAGAAATTGGATACAAGTGTTATGCAATGCTGGAATGGCAACACAGCTCGGATTACTGTATTTAATGGATGTAGGCGCTTCCGAGAAACCAATAGACTTCACCAGGCATTATAGAGCTTCTTGGCTGTCTATAGGCATTCTTGGTAAGTTAAAATAGCACAAAAATCTTGAAAATCCAGCTTTAATGTTAGAAATATGAAAAAGTTAAACTGAAATTAACTTACCAATGATCAGTTCTAATCAAACTATTCCAAGACATTGTTGAGCTGTTACATTACTACGAAGGAAGACTGATCATTTGTAATTTGTTTCATAATTTTATGTAATCTTGCTTTTTCTTCAGATCATCTCTGACTGAACTGATCCTATCTCTTTCAACTTTCCACCATCTTATCTTGTCCATCTTTAATGTTTTTCTGCTTGACTCTATGTTTAACTGATAGAGAATGCCTTTAGCCATTATGTCCGCCTTTTGTACTGTTATGATAGGGCAATAAAGTTTAAGTAAATAAATAATTTCAACATCCTTTTTAACATTAAATTGTGTTTTGCAGGTGTATTTGCATGTTGCAACGGTGACACATGGGCTTCGGAACTGGGCACCGTCCTATCCACTTCTGAACCGTTCCTAATAACTTCACTCAAGAGAGTTCCGAGGGGAACAAACGGCGGCATCACGTTTATCGGCACATTCTTCAGCATGATTGGCGGAACTGTTATTGGAATATCGCAGTACTTGGCCATTATGTACTTCTGCGACAAGGCGTCGTGGGACAACGCTCCTCCTCAGTGGCCTATCATTCTGTTTGGAGCTCTAGCAGGATTTATCGGCAGCTGCATTGATTCATTCATGGGAGCCACGCTACAGTATTCAGGTATCTAACTAAATGTTGTTACATTTTTACAAGCAACTTTGTCAGCCACGGTCTTATGTGTTAGACAAATTTTTAAATTTGGTCCTTGCAATTATATCCGCGCAAAACAAAGTGGCGACTGGCACCATAGAAGTATGTTTGGCGCCAGTTGCCACTTTGTTTTGCGGTGATTATACACATAACAGTGTATATCCACCGCACAAGACATACAACAGTGTCAACAATGTTCAATTTTTCATTTGCAGGACTAGACAAAGATGGCAAAATAGTGTCTCATTCCTCGAAATCGGTGAAACATATCAGTGGCAGAAACATTCTCGACAACCACAGCGTCAATCTAATCTCCACCGTGGTAATGGGCCTTCTCATGCCAACAATAAGCAAAAGTTTATGGCCGTTAATATGATACCGTAGTCCTGACATGCCTGCACCAGCAAAGGGAGTCGAAATATTAGATTTATAAAGTGGTTATTTACGATTTTATATTATTTGATTTGCAATTTTACTTTAAATATTTTAGCAGCTATTCTGTTAGTGAAGAGAAATTAAAGACCTGAACTTTAATGATCAATATTTTGTTGTACTGGTTTTTTTGTAAGATGTGCTCAGTCAATTCATATAATTTTAAGTCGCATATTATAATAGGGCAACTTATAAGGCTATCAAAATTTTACGATCAGCCTCTTACTGAAAATTGAGCTGTTGATGCTTATTTATTGTAAATACAAACTTTTCTACATAACTATCGTAATTTCAAATTTATGGAAATTGTGAACGATCGAAACTTGTCAGAAAATCAAATTTATGTTTGTAATGTATGTACATGTGCTATTATTGACTGATATACATTAAGATCGCATTAGATACCTTAATATATTTAGTTACTTGACACGATAATTTTAATAATACTTACCGCAATAAATTTAGGTTGGATTAATTATTTTTTGGACACATGTATTTATTAGTGTAATGAAAAGTGTTATACTTATCTACTTATTATTTATATTTACCTCAATTCTGAAACATTGAAGCGATATGATATATGGCTTACCTACCCAGTGAGCCAGAATTCTATTCCTATTTGTCCGTTGTATTTTGTTATTTGATGATAAATATAATAATAAGGTTGTTGATTGCTAAACATTTAATACTTATTGTAATTCAGCGAACCATCCCGCATTGCATTCAACATTTATATCGCTTTGGGCTGCGGATTAGAAGTCGGTCATATCGTTTATTGATTTATATATATTAATTTTTAATGTACTTAATATAGTCATAAATTTATTGTTGTATGACCTATTTATTGTCTGTTGTATGAAAAATATCTTTTCTATTATAGGTTGTAATAAAATTTGAATTTTTTACATATATGATTCACAAGAATTCGTTTCATTTTAATCACTGTAATTAAATCATGAATGAATTTTGTAAAATGTGAGATTTACTACATTAGTGATTATTTGAAATAATTATGTAAGTTAACATAAAACATTACAAATTTAACATACCCAAATCATTGATATGGATCTCAATATAAGTACAATATTATAAGTAACTTATCTTTTTTATATTTTACGACTGCTTTAGGTACCAATGTTGTACCTTGAAAGTTGAGCTTGTAGGTACTATTAAAGTAAAATTCTTACCAGGAGTAAGTAAGCAGGAACACGCACAATGTTTTAGGATGAGTAAGATGAGAACTTTAATGTACAACTTTAGTACCTATCTATACCGATGAGATTTGTTATGAATACGTTATATTTAGCGTTTATTTATTGTATTTATTAGTATTTTATTTTATTAATTGGTAAATACATCACTTGATACCGACACGTTTTTTTCACAGACAGACCGTTAAATTGTTTAATAAGTTTCTCCTTTTAATTTTGAATTTCTTCATGACTAATGAGTTTATATATACATATGCAACCTCAACAGGTACAGTCGAATTTTCCTATATGTAGACAATTTATGTACGTTACTCCGTTGTAACTAGTGGATCTGAAAGCCGTGGACCTCGCTAGTCTACTTTTGAACAGCTTAAATCATTTAAAACATTACGAGCCCCATATGCGACTTATAGGGAGAACACCTAAAATCCTGAAATACGAACACATGAATTAATTTTCCCAAGTTGAAACGCAGACGCTTCGCTGTTAAAGCACAAAAGTGTACACGTATTAATGAACTCGACTGTAAAGTTTTCCCGAAATTATAAATTTCACGCTGATGCATTCAGTTTTCCACTGTTTTCTTCATAGAGTCGAGTTCATTAATATGTGTACACTTTTGAAACTTATTATAACGGAGTAAGGCGCAAAAGTATGTACAAATTGGTGAATTCCACTGTACAATCACAGATGCCAAGGATATTATAATTCAACAAATAAATGTGCACCAACATAACAAAAAACCTAATTTTTGCAAAATCTACTTGACAACTAAATATTATTTAGTCTGTGGTAAAGTTTGACTTCGACTTGACAGATTGACACTTGACAGCGACAGTACCAGCTCGGTGTGGGTACATTATTTTCTTTGTTTATGTACGTACGACGTAACTTAATCGTCGAGCGTTGTTGAATCGTTCAACACAAAAACTAGTGACTCACCGCAATAACACACTTCCAATAAAAAAGATTCGTTCGAATTGTGTGCATGAGTCTTAATTTTAATTAGGTTACGTGATCATTATTCTCTCACAATTTCACGAAGAGGCGGATCTTGTGCTCCTTTTAGAAACTAAATAATAAGTAGAGCAAGGAATGGTGTTCTTCTGAATTAACAATGACGTCGCGAGAAGAGAGCCCTATAATAAACACAGACATCGAGGAGGATGTCAGTAGCAGTCGCCGTAACTTGGTTTTGAATGATGGAGGTAATGGATGAATTTGTTTATGTTTTCAAGTACGCCTACCCCACTGGCAGTAGATAGCCAAGGTCACGTTACAGTATGTTACTGCACATCCATTCAATATTAATTATTTTTTATTATCTTTGTGCAATAACTATTTGTACATTGTAATTAAATACATGTGAGTCCTTTATTCATGCTATTTAGATTAGGGAAATAATTATATCGTATAAGCAGATGTAGGTTGGGGGAGGCAAGGACATGTTTACTTGATTATTCCTATAAGTAGTGTCAAACTATTATAATTATTTGAAGAATGCAAATTGGGGTCAAATGTATTATTAGTAGTATTTCTGATAACTTTTATTTCCAAAATTTTTTAAATTATAAATGCTTACATATGGTTGAAATATTCACACTCAGTTTTATTTTGTGAAATTAAAAGTGCTTAGTGAGTTCAGAAAATCTTAGCAATATGACCATGCCTTTCTATGTCTTTAAAAACGATTTGAAACTTAGCCCCAGAACTTATTCCAATCATTTCTTCCCGCAGAAGAGACAACAGGATGGATTAAGAGTCGGACGGTGCTCGGCATCATGGGCTTCCTTGGCTTTGCCAACGTCTACGCCATGCGCGTGAACCTCTCCGTTGCCATCGTCGCCATGATTAACAACACTGATTCTTCGGACACGTCCAACAGCACAGCCCTGGACGTGTGTCAAGCTGGCCCTATTGATAACAGCACTATCATACCGGTTAGTTTTCAGAAGAAAGGTTATTATTCTTATTTATTATATTTTTTCGTCAATTATCCTACCTCTTCTCTTAAGCTTACTGTAGCAGCCTAGATATTTTTCCAAAACATGAAATGATTTTGTAGAGAAACATTTTTATGTAAAATATTAAATTTTTCAGAAAACTGGTGACTTCAATTGGTCTTCTGAACAGCAATCCATAATTTTGGGCTCATTTTTCTATGGATATGTATTAACACAGGTAAATATCTTAGGATACAGGAGTGAAGAAATCTCAAAAAAATCTACTCACTAAGTACAGCATTATTTTACAAGCACACAAACAACTCATCTTTTGCTTTAGAAGTTGTAAAAAAATTAAAGGTCTATTTTCATGTCAAGCAAAAACATAATGGCTTTTTTTAGGTCCCAGGCGGGCGAATAGCCGAATTATTCGGCGGGAAGTTAGTATACGGTGTTGGAGTTCTACTCACCGCCATATTTACAATTCTTAGTCCAATTGCTGCATATACAGACTTCAAGTTCTTCATTGCCGTGCGAGCATTGGAGGGGCTTGGAGAGGGCGTGACGTATCCAGCCATGCATGCCATGCTGGCGCGATGGATTCCACCTTTAGAAAGGTCTAAATTTGCTGCTTACGTCTATGCAGGTGAGTTTTTTGGATTTGTGGATTTCTCACATTAAAGGTGATTGAAAGTCTTTCGAATATCTGAACCAAGTAAACTTAAGCAAATCACACAATATTAAAACAAAGACACTTCAATTTGAGTAAAAATAAGGTTTTATTTTATTGTTGTTAATTTGTGACACTCCGCTACATAGTTTAAAACAAAGTCGCTTCCTGCTGTCTGTCCCTATGTATGCTTAGATCTTTAAAACTACGCAACGGATTTTGATGCGTTTTTTTTTAATAGATAGAGTGGTTCAAGAGGAATGTTTTAGTATATAATTTGTTATAGTTTAATGCTCAATTCCCGCGGGAACGCTATAACCGAATTCCACGCGGACGAAGTCGCGGGTAGAAGCTAGTATTAAAATAATATCTTATTTGTAGACCTGAATGCCTCAATTGAAATATCACGAATAGTAAAAAAAACAGCATTCTTAACTTTTTGCAGGATCAAACTTTGGCACAGTGATATCACTGCCAATATCAGGGTGGCTTTGTACCCTCGACTTTGCTGGTGGCTGGCCACTCTGTTTCTACTTGTTTGGAGGCTTGGGCGTCGTCTGGTTTATAGCCTGGATGCTCTTGGTCTATGATTCTCCAGAGACCCATCCCAGGATATGTCCCAAAGAAATTGAATACATTACACACACCATCGGGCCTCAAGTGAGTAATTTATATGTTGCATTAGTTTATTCATACTAATATTATAAATGTGAAAGTGTGTTTGTTTGTCCTTCCTTTACTTCGCAACGAGTGGACCGATTTGGATGAAATTTGGTATGGAGATAGTTTGAGACCCGGGAAAAGACATAGGATACTTTTTATCCCGATATTTCCACGGGAACGGGTTTTCCACGGGTCAAACCAATTTTTCAATACTTCTAAACTATAACTGTCTATATGTATAGTAACATCGGGTACGCAAATTCTAAGTCTACGCGGGACGAAGTCCTGAGGCGGTTATAAGTTACGTATTTGAGTTTACCAATGCGCTTTTCAGTGAAGGAAAACATCGTGAGGAAATCTGCACACATCTGCGAAGTAATTCAAAGATGTGTGTGAAGTCCCCAATCCGCACTGGACCCGCGTGGGGACTATAGCCCAAACCCTCTCGTGATGAGAGGTCTGTGCCCAGCAGTGGAACGTAAATAGTCTGTTGTGGTTATATGGTTGTTTGTTTCTGTATCACTAGCATTTAACTTTGATATTATGGAACAATTATGTAATGCATCTTTGATTAGGTAGTCATAGCTGTTCAATATTCATATGTGGGTGTGTATAGTATGAATTGAAATCAAAACAATTTAAACAATTATAATAAATCCTTTAGGTAAACAGTATAACACTGTGCGAACTCTTTCTCTATCGGTCGCAGCCGTATGAGTCAGCTTGACCTCATCGGGTAACTACGTGTTCATATCAATTTTAGGACGAACTCAATACTCAATGCAATATATTATAGAATCCTTTGTGTTATGATATTGGGAGTTAATTGATGCTTTACTTTTCATTATCTATTGGAAAGAAGTTTGATGGCCACATTCTATTAATTTGCATTATTTTCAGACCCATTTATTTGAACATGTTTTTTTAAATCAAAATTTTGAATTAGACAATTAATGTCTGAAACCTTCATATCGTATTTAGCGTTATTCGGCGTATGAAATAAATCCTAACAATGTGAACAAAACACTTCCTTGAATTTAAATATAATTCAAATAAGTACCTATAATAAGTTGAGTGTATCATGAGGTCATTGCACCCTATACAGCTAGCTGTATACCAAACCCAACAGATGTTGTCATTTATGTATTACTTACGAAAAACTTACATTGTTGGATGAATCCATTTTCTTTAATTTAAAGAATTTAATTTATTATTTAAACATACATAATACTACTTCAGCCAATTTGCGTCCCACTGCTGGGCACAGGCCTCCTCTCATATTATTATTACATTATATTAAATTGAATTTCGCACATAAGTAAACTTAGAGATGCGAGCGAAAAAAAAAGAGATGCGAGCTGGAATCGAACCCCCGACCCTCTGCATAAGAGGTGGTAGGTCGAACCACTAGGCCACCACGGCTCAAACCGAATTCTACGCTGGCGAAGTTGCGGGCAGAGGCTAGTTATGCCATATCGGCATTCTAACGGGTTTATCGTCGGTTCCAGGAAGACAAACGCGGCATGGCCATACCCTGGCTGAAGTTTCTGACGTGCGTGCCACTCTGGGCCATCCTTATTGCACAGTGTGGCCAGTCGTGGCTGTTTTACACGCAGCTCACGGAGCTACCCAGTTATATGAACAACATATTGCACTTCGACATCGTCTCCGTAAGTACTGCTGTTAGAATTAAGAAATGTGTTCTCATTTTAATACACAGCACAGGGCGGACACGGCATATAAAAGCACGATTTCGAACACAATTCGAACGAAGTGTCAATGTTTGCGTGCGAGGACGTCTGTCTGTGTACGCACACGCGTGCACAGACAGACGTCCTGCGTCGTCTGTACACTTGTAAATGTGTGATCCGTTCTTCATCTCCGGATGAAACCAATGACGGTAAGGGCGAATTGGGCGCGAGTTGCGCGCCGGCTAGTTTCAGGCGGTCTATTCCGTGGCCATTCTGTATGTAGTACTATTAAATATTCTATGTACATAGGTATATAAAATAATACCTCTTTCACGTAGGACTTAAATTTACTTTGCTCTGCTTTAATTTTCATTCCATTCCTAAATAATTATATGATATGCTCGTCAGTTTAAAGAGTGACCCTACCTTTATTCGAAACGTCCTGAATTAGAGTCTAGAATCTACATTGTAGATTATACACCTCACTCTTGCTCTTCCAATAATACCATTCAAACTTACAACATTGATACATTTTGTTAACCTACTCTATACATCCAACATAGTATGGCTTTTCCAATTTTGACACTACTTACTTATCTTTCGTACCATTCTGTTATCATTCTATTAATTGTCCTCAATAAGTTTAATATTATACCTACGTAAACAACAACATATTTCTTAGTCAATTATATGTAAATACTAGCTGACCCCGCGGACTTCATACCGCCTAAGAATTTTTTTTTTGGTATGAAAAATAGCTTACCTACAGTACCTACTGAACATACACTCCAAATTTCATAAGAATCTGTCGAGCCGTTTCGGAGGAGTTTGGTTACAAACACTGTGACACGAGAATTGTATATATTAGATGTACAGTCAGCAGCAGAAGTAGATAAGCTGTCCAGGTGTACAAAATGACCTACACACGCCCTTAACGTCTTAAGAATAAGGTCGTGTGTAGGTCATTTTGAACACCTGGACAGCTTATCTACTTCTGCTGCTGACTGTACAGTCGAGTTCATTAATATGTGTACACTTTTGGACCTTATTACAATGTGGTAAGGTGCAAAAGTGTGTATGTATTGGCGAACTCGACATAATCTCTAAATGCGTTCTAAATATTCCAGAATGCCAGATTATCAGCGATTCCCTACTTCACGTCGTGGGTGGCCGGGATCGCTATCAGCATATTCGCGGACTGGGTTCTGGCCAAAGGGTGGATTTCAAGACTCAACAGCATGAAGCTTTGGAACACAGTTGGTAAGTTACTTGACCATTTGGATGCCCTTGTAAACAAATAAAGAGCATTCTTATCTCTAATCTTCGTATTTTAGAAGTTCTAATCTTTGTTAGTCTATTATATTATTATATTTTAGTCTATCTATGCGGCACAACACAAGGCTTTACAGAAGTTACCTAATTTCGAGATAATTTCGAGAACTGGTGAATGTACTTAGAGGTTTAATAATTACTTTTCTGCAGCCTAACCTCGTGACATAAAATCGTGCTTTACTATGCCGTTGTTTACGCTCGAATAATTGCAAATTTCATCAAAATGGTTGACGGCCGGATTGGTCCAGTTGGTAGTGACCCTGCCTTCTGTTCCGATGGTCGCGGGTTCGAGTCCCGCTCGGGGCAAACTTTGTGTGATGAACACAAATGTTTGTACTCGAGTCATGGATGTTTAGTATTTATATGTGTATGTATTTCTCTATATAATAATAATAATAATAATCTTTATTGAAAAAGTTTACAATTCACTGTATAAGATGGTGGCCCTGGAAACTGTGGTAGTTTAAAACTGTATTACAGTTTCCAGTTTGTGCCCTTCTTCGTGAACAATGATTGACATACTAATATTTAGATGCTAAGTAATACAAAATTTAAATAGAAAAATTAATAAATGATAATAGTAGGTAGCAGTGGTAATTTTTACATTTCACATTCATGAATTAAATTGCTGTCTTAAAATTCCATATCTTATAATTCGAAGGTAATATAACATAAATAATTGCATGTGCTTAAAATTAACGTGCGCAATTTTAGTGAGTGTGTGATGGTGTGTGTGTGAGAGTGTGTGTGTGTGTGTGTGTGTGTGTGTGTGTGTGTGTGTGTGTGTGTGTAAGAGTGTGTGTGTAAATAGGTGTCGTGTGAGTAGGTATATGTGTACGTGTAAGTGAGCGTGTGTACGAACTCAGTTAACGGACACGAAGAGGTTTTCTGTTTCGTTATAGTCCATTGGATTCAACCATTCCAATATCCTTTTTTTGAAGGAAAAATTGGACAAAGTTTTTATTGACTTGTGTAAAGATTGAATTTTGTTGTATATGAATGGACCACAGTAATTCAAATTTCTTCGTGCAAATTTACTTTTCCATACGGGTAAAGGGCAGCTGTCGATACGTTTCTCCCGGTTAGGTAATATAGGAACGCATTTGCGGTGATAGGTACGTAGGCATTGGATAATAAATAATTTTCGAACCGAAGGTACCATTGCTAATTTATACAATTCTGTAGTAGGATAGCGGAAAGGCAGACGAAATGACACTTTGAGGAGTGCGCGTTGGGCTCTTTCCAGCTCTATCATGTGGGTTTTGGCAGCACCACCCCACGACCCTATGCAGTAATTTATAATGCACTGACAAAGAGCTTCATAAGTTCGCATAAGTAGATCCTTATCAGCGACGTCTCGTAAGTTTTTGAAAGCGTAAATAAGCTTACGTACCCTGGAGGCGGTATTATGTAAGTGCTGCTTCCATGTGAGGTGCGAGTCGATGTATACGCCAAGATATTTTAGGCAATCTACACGAGTTAGGGAAGAGCAACCACACAGTGAAGTAGAGTTTACTCTGTTACAAGGGAAAGTGTGTATTAGAACTTTAAAGTCGTTTGGAGGTTTCATGGCTGCTGTTTTACTGAAACATATACAGTTGGTTTTACCTACATTAAGCGACAATAGGGAGTCTTCCAGCCATGCGGTAACTACTTTTAGTCCATTCTCAGCCAGCAAGCGCACCTTATCCCAGCTCTTGTGATGGAATATTAAGGCTGTGTCGTCAGCAAACATGAAAGTATCGCAGCAGGAAATGTTAATCTTACAAAGATCATTGATATAGATTAGGAATAAGGTAGGAGCGAGAGTGCTGCCCTGTGGCACGCCATATTTGATAGTTACCCAGTTACTCTTGTAATTATTTACGGTAGTGCACTGCATCCTATCTGCGAGATAGTCTTTGAAAAAATTGTGGGCTACACCTCTGACACCGACAGTCTCCAAACGAGCTAACAGTATAGGTATGGACACGGTGTCGAAGGCTTTTTGGAGATCTAGAAATACCCCCAGACATTTTTCACCTTTATCTAGATAAGACGTAATAGCAGTGGTTAAGCTTAGTACAGCGTCATCAGTAGACGTTTTAGCTCTAAAACCAAACTGGGTGCAAGCCAGCATAGAATTTCGTTCCAAAAAGGCCATGAGCCGTTTGTTGACCAATTTCTCAATAACTTTTGATAGAACTGAAATAAGAGCAATTGGTCGATAATGACTAGGAACCTTTTTGTCACCTGATTTAAAGATTGGAGTAATCTTGGCACGCTTGAACAGTGTAGGAAAAACCCCCGTGGAGAAGCAGAGATTACAAAGGTGAGTTATAGGTTCTACAACAAAAGAACTACACATTTTAAGTATTTCAGAAGAAATGCCATCTTCGCCCGGAGCGCTGCTGGATCTGAGTGATATTATTGTGTGAGAGACTTCGGTGCTATTGGCAGGGTAAAGGAAAAAAGAGCAAGAGGGGGAGCAACAATTGTTGGAAATTGCTTTAGACGCGAGAACGGTATCTGATGTATTCAGTTTGTTTAGTGTATCGTCGGCTAAAGCTTTGCCAATTGATGTAAAGTAATTGTTAACTAAATTTAGAGAGTCTGCTTCATCGTTACCAATCTGTAGTAGATCAGCAGCAGAGCTATTTCTTGGGGTCATATTACAAACCTCTTTAATAACCTTCCAAGTGTTTTTAGAGTCCCTGTAGTATTTACGCAGCTGTGTCTGGTAGTATTGTTTTTTCAGGGCCTTTATTAAATTGTTACAAAGGTTCCTATACATACAGTAAGAGCTTCTCAGTGTAATATCATTAGGATCACGAAGTGAATTTCGTTGCAATTTGTTCCTTTTTTTAATTGATCGTACAATGCCCTCGGTAATCCACGGCTTAATGGGCCTTCTTTTCTTAGGAATATTCTGTACCGTAGTATTTTCCTTAATAGTTGATTTAATCTTATTTACCAGGTACTCGGCGGCTATATTGGCATCTGTTAGATTATAGTATTGCGTCCAATTTTCACTGGCTAAAGACTCTCTTATGCCACTATAGTTAATTTTAATTTTGCGGTAGGTTTCGGGAGGCTTAAAAGAATCTCCGTCGGCAATTGTTAAGAGGACAGGGCAGTGGTCAGTAAGATGATCGAATATGTGTGTAGTCCAGATCTTGTTGGATTTTACCATGATATGGTCTATGCAAGAATTGGGGCCTGCAGTAGTAAGCAATACAGTATATAAGTATTTATATCGTTGTCTAGCATCCATAGTACAAGCTTTGCTTAGTTTGGGGCTAGGTCAATATGTGTGAAATGTCCCAAGATATTTATTTATTTTTAGTCCATATTCCTTGATTTCACAAGTTACGTGTGTTTTGTTTGCAGCGGCGTTCATTCCCGCGTTCGGGCTGCTTGGCATAGCGTGGGCCGGCTGCGATCGCACCGCTGTCATGCTGCTACTTAGCATCACTTCGGCCTTCGGGGGGGCCGTCTATGCTGGTAACTATTTTATCATCATCATGATCATCATCATCATCATCATCATCATCATCATCATCATCATCACCATCATCATCACCATCACCTATAACGTCACTTCTACTGTAAGCAAAGCGCTACAACTAACCGTTTTAAGACCAAGCAAACATGGCGGCTAGCTTTTTAGCGCGAAAACTGACAATGAAAATTTAAAAGCACTTTTTAAGGTATTTATCCCATTCAGAAAATCGATATAAAAAATCTTGTGATTCAATCCGACATAAGGATCATTTTAAACCACATTTCAAAAAAACCGGACAAGTGCGTGTCGGGCCACGCGCAAAGTATAGGGTTCCGAAGTTGACGATGCCCACAGTACCTTTCTAACACTTATTAGCATCTAGGTATGAATGACGTCCCCCCGATGCCCCTGCCGCTCGAGAAAAATCATCATCATAGGTTGGTCGACTATTACTCGTAAGTTTGTACAGCCTACTTAGCTGTGATAGTTTTCCTTTCAACTACGTTATATACGCCACAACCGTGATTTTTTTCAGCCATCCAAATACCACCATTTAGCTGGCAGGGGGGGGGGGGGGACACGTGACCCTAACAAAAAATAGCACTTTAAAGCTTAATATTTCACAAACGCATCACTTAATCAAAAAATGGTTTTAACAAACCCACAATATTTTTTTAAGACATATTCAACGATATGCCGCACTATGGGGTACGCAAGAAAAAAAAATACATCCCCACTTTACGAGTAGGGGAGGTACCCTATAAAAAAATATATTTCAACATTTTATTCTACCACTTTGTCAGCGTAACTAATATGCATATTCATGCCAAATTACAGCTTTCTAGAACTAAGCATCTCCGAGCAATAGTGCGGACAGACGGACGGACGGACGGACGGACGGACGGACGGACATGGCGAAACTATAAGGGTTCCTTGTGGACTTCGGAACCCTAAAAATGGCGTAATACCCTATTACCTTGTCTCGGCCTTTAGAAAAGTGTTTTGTTGACAGGAAACCAAATGAACCACATAGATCTATCGCCGCAGTTCGCTGGGACGATGTACGGTATAACAAATGCGGCCAGCAACATTTGCGGATTCATGGCGCCGCTAGTCATAGGACGGATCATTCCTGATAAACAGGTGAGTGTTTGAACCTTCAGGGGGAAAGAACAAGGAATTCATGTCTCAACCAATTTTATACAACAAATTCCGCTACATAAGGGCGATTTTACATGTCACAAAATTAAATGAATCTACCAGCGCTTTAAAGCCCATTGCTGAGAATAAGACTCCGAAAAGAATACAGCATAAAGCTTTTTTTCAACTTTGTATCCATACTGTTTATCAAACGTCATCCAAACACACAGACTTTCACATTTAAAAGATTAGACGCATATATCTGAATGAACTGTATTTTTCCAGCAAACCTTGGGCCAGTGGCGGGAAGTGTTCTACTTGGCTGCTGCCATCGACCTCGGGGCCAATCTGTTCTACCTATTCTTTGCGAGCACGGACGAACAGGTACCAAATCATTTGAGCAAAGCATAGTCGCGCCACAGAATATTTAATAGTACTATATACAGAATGGCCACGGAATCACCCGCCTGAGTCTAGCCGGCGCGCAACTCGCCCTTACCGTCATTTGTTTCATCCGGAGATGGAGAGTGAATCATTGGCCCGCGTAGTGGTACACACACATTTACAAGTGTACAGACGTCCTCGCACGCAAACATTGACACTTCAATTGAATTGTGTTCGAAATCGTGCTTTTATAGGCCGTCCATAAAACTGTCCAAGGGACTTACAACGGATTGTACGGGGTCAAGCAAAACGATGTGACGATATTTTACCCACAGAATCGGCTATCGATTCTAAGCATGTTTTTAGGTTTTTAATTTTTTTGACTTAGTAAGAAAATGGTATGGGATTCAGGTAAGATATCGCTCACACCATCAATCCCATACTGGGCCATACATATTTTTTACTCGCTCGAAAGAAATTCGACCTCGAAAAAAACACGCAGCACACTTGCCTCATACACCCCTATCCCCCGTTTTCGTCCCCAGCCGCGTCAGGAGGTCATCTAAAGGCGCTACTGCAGACTAGACAAGATGCAATGTTGCCAATTTCGCGCATTAGGTGCCATATTACATGCTAAATTGGCAACACTGAGGTTTCCGAAACGTCAGATGTCACAGTGACATTGACACTATTGTATGAGATGACAAACTTTGACATTGACAGCCAACAAAACACCTTGACTGCGTTCCGAATCGCGCTTAGAGCGCTCACAGCACCTTGCATCCTTTTTCCTCTTAGGACTCGACTTTCAAGAGGAAAAGGGATGCAAGGTGCTGTGAGCGCTCTGAGCGCGTTTCGGAACGCAGCCCTTATAGATAGTGGCGCCAGCGTTATCCAGATTCGGTGGACACTTGGAAGTATAAAGATTGTGCTCTTTATCTTTACCCCCATAATTGCCAATAAAGCAGATTCAAATTCAATCATTTATTCAGCAAATTGGCCACATAGGGGCACTTTTGCACGTCAGCAAAAGAATTTTCTCAAACATGCAATGAAATATTAATATTATATTCTTCTTATTAGCCTGGGAAGTATCACGTTTCAGGCGCGGCTAGACAATTGGTCTATAATGAGATTTCATACAAACGTTGCAGGCCAAGGCCGGCAACTCACTTTTTTTAAATTTCCTTTTCATATATTTGTGACACAGCATCTTGGCATTCCGCCATTAAAAAAAAACTACAAGCAATATTTACATTATGGTTCGCTATGACATTCTGCCAATACAGCTATAATTTTTTTATTTATTTATTTCATTGCATGTTTGAGAAAAGCACTATACATACATCGGCGGGGAACGGAAGTTGTTGGCCTCGTAACTATCCGGCCTCACTTCGTTCGGCCGTATATAATACTCGGCCTGCAACATCCTCGTTCCCGGCCTCTGTAGTAATGTACTATTACTAGCGCTTCCTAGACCCATTGCTTGAGAAGAAGCGCCGCAATAAACTCAAGCAGAAGGCCTTTTTTCAAAATTTCCACATAGTTACAAAATTTAAATTTACATTACATATATAAAATATACATATAGGTACGTACTAAAAATTCATTGAAGGGATTAAACAGTCCCTAACTTAAACTTAAATCTAAGATCTTAGAGATGTCTCCAAGGGTCCAGAAAAAAAAAATTTTTCACAGTGACATTGATACTATTGTATGAAATGTCAATCTTTGACATTGACAGCCTGGTGAGCAGGAATATGGTGGCCTTCGTTGGCGTGGCGATCATAGTTTTATAGCTTTTCTTTTTTTTTCAGGACTGGTCTCTCCCAGAGAGCGATGATATGACGGCCTCAGCGCCAGTCGAGAGCATCCTTTTCGCCGAGTCATAGGAAATGGCGGCTTACCGCGTCACCACAGTTTGTGGACCCACTTAATATGTCAATTAATGGACCAGTTCTTTGTACTGATACTATTAATCCTGATTTATTTACTTGCATATGGAAGACGGTAAGTTCAACGAAGTCATAAATGCTTGTAAAAATAAGCCATGCTATTGTCAAAAATTTGATGGTTTCACGAACTTTGAACGACTTCTAAATCCTTTTATGTAAATCGGGAACAAAAGTATTCGTACAAATGAATAAAAATAAATCCAAACAAACTAGGAAAATGAGTAATTGAATGTTGCCTTCACTAATCTGCTACGTTAAGGTAAGCGAGTTTTACGTTTTTTCTTACAATTGTAATAAATTTGTTTAGATAATTTCTATTTTGTTCTTGGAAAGTAGGTAATACATAACATACATCATCATTTTTATTAAAAAATGTAAGTAAAAATGTTGAACAAGATTCTTATTGGCAACTTGCTTACTAAATAATTATTGTAACAAACTTGCTTTTGTAATTATACCTAGATAATTTGTTGATATAACTACATTAGCTATATTGGCTACTCAAAGTACAGTCTAGTGAAAATTAGGAATAATCAATTATTGATGCCGAATAACATGACAAGCATTTAGTAATTTATTTCAAAAGCGGTAATTGAACCAGTATTAAAGCATTCAAATTAATATCACTCAAGCGAAACAAAGTTTCACGTCGACTTTTTTCTTAGTTTGAAATATATATAAACTGGCTTTGCCAATGAAAGGGAGACCTCCGAGACATCGGCTCATTATCATCATATCAGCCGAAACGCGTTCACTGCTGGACATAGGCCTCCCCCAAGGCGCGCCATTCAGACCAGTCCTGTGCTACTCGCTTCCACCGATTTACTGCGACCTTCACGAGGTCGTCGCTTCATCTTGTTGGAGGCCTACCGACAGCTCGTCTCCCGGTTCGCGGACGCCACTCGAGAACGTTCCGGCCCCACCGCGAGCAATGTGCCCCACTCACTGCCATTTAAGGCTCGCAATTCTTCGGGCTATGTCGGTGAACCTAGTCGGAGCGGATATCCTCATTAGATAGACCTCGGCTGAAGACAATTAAGTAATATAAGCTTACAATTATGGCAGCTGTGTTTTGACCGGGGAAAGTTCTTTAATTAAAAATACTCATCGACAGGTATATCCGTATTCGTGTGTGGAAAAAGTCAATTAATCATTTAGTTATTGTATTTTGGATATCTAACCTTATTAAAAAAGCGTATACTGCAATTTATTATTTATTAAAAATAAGTATACATTGCTTATAATTTAAAGTTACTGGTTCCAAACTGAAGGTGCTTCACATGTTACAATATATTTACAATATTTACATAATAAAGCAGGATGAAATTGTTTGTTAACAGACGTCCAGAAAATTGAACCTTTGAAACATGAAAATAGAGTATATTTAAGCGAGGAAAAGTGTATATTGCTACATGTGTAAAAATATTGTACTGTGATTTTTACAAGACTAGGGAAGGAATTGGATTTGAATAACATTGGTTATTGTAAAAAAAATGTGTTTCAGTAGGGTAATGTGGATGAAAGGTAAACATAACGTAAGTAATATTCTTTAGATCTGTATTTTAAGACAAGTACGCAGCTCTTTACAAAAGGGATGACGACAACTTTTTTTCCTTAGTCTATCAGGAAGATTATTGAAAAGTATTGGACACGTATTTTTTCTTTTTTCACGTAATCAAACTTATACTTAGATATATCGAGTTGAAATGTCGCGTGACGTCACGGTTAGTTACGATTTATACCTAACGGTGACGTAGTTAGCCCCACTCTCCAACTTTAATGCGTTTTAACTTAGTCATTCTTTGTTAATTTGATAAAACAAAAAATACGTGTCTAATAATTTTTTACTACCTGACTGACGGACTAATTAGAATTTCGATTTCTTCGCCCTATTATTCTTGACCTTTTTGCACAGCTCAAATTTTGGTTAGATTAGGTAAATAAAAGTACCTAGGCGACCGCGCTTTGCTCGGGTGAAAATGGCTAAAACCGAGTTTTCTCAGATAGTCGCCCCCGTAAACCCGCATACTCCAAATTTCGTCCAAATCGTTAGAACCGTTTCTGAGATCGCTTGGATAAATAAGTAAATAGAGAAATATACAAGATAAGCGCGTTTACAGTACAAGATATACAAGATTAGCGCGTTTAAAATATAATATAATAAATTAAGATAGCAAATAAACAATGCATGCCTATTCAGAGTATTCAACATCAAAATCTCCCCACTACATTTAAATGCCAACTGGACTCGATATTTTACCTATTGCCTCGGTAAAATATCGAGAATGCAAGAATACAAAAAAAGCACAAATAGGTTTTTTCCAAAATTAAATTTTTGGGACACGCTTTTATTGCTGACTGTACTTTTCTTTGTAAATCCTTCATCTACCCTTCAAGACGAATCAAACGAGCCCAAATTCGATGGGTTTATGTAGTTTTATTACGGAGTTCCTATAGCCACCTTCCAGCTTCATCATCAGATCAGCTCCACGTCATCATAATATTGCATTGTCACGCGATTTCCATATCCGTGCAAAATTTCAGCTCAATCGGAAATCGGAAAGTGGGTCAAATTTTAACTTGCAAGATTCCATTACATAGTTACATACAGGACGACCTAATAAAAGCGTGTTAAAAATACCTAAATACTAGTATCCATGGACGTTTATTTTGTACACAAAAAATGAGCCATAAGGAACATGGCTCATTTTTTGTGTACAAAATAAACGTCAAAAATTCTTATCTATTATTAATTATACAGACAAGACCTTTAGCAATATCTATCTAAGCAATATATATAAGAAAATTTAAATGGTACTTTAAAAAAAATTAAATTAATATGTTCATTATTATCTACTAATAAGGATCTCTGGATCAGTATATTATGTACAGTGAAAACTTTCAAAAAGTTCCTTTACCTTGAGGTAAATGTACCCGGTGTTTACTGTATGTAAAAAAAACCTCATTTTATAACAACTTTTAATATTAAATATAATATTCACCAATAAAGACTATGACTCTCCATATTATAAATGCGAAAGTAACTCTGTCTGTCTGTTGCTACTTTACGCTTGAACCGCAGGACCGATGTAGTGCATGAAATTTGGTACGGAGATAGTTCAAGGCCCGGGGAAGGACATGGGCTACTTTTTATCCCGTATAATTTCCTGCGGGAACGCTATAACCGAATTCTACGCGGATGGAGTCGCGGACAAAAGCAAATTATAAATCCTGTTTATGGTAATTTGTGTATTGTTTGTACTATTTAAAACATCATTTCCATTTAAGTTAGTTAAATATGCTCTCAAATTCAATCATTCCATTTCAATTAGGAAGATGTTAATGTTAGTTTAGTTTTTGTGATTTTCACAAAGAAACAGTATTCATATGTGATGATTTGTTACAGGCATCGGCACGGAACTTGCGCGGTGGCTTTCGATGCGCAGAAGTCAAAAATAAGGTCTCATCGGCAGAGGGGCGCGGGACGCAGGGTGCGCTTTATCATGCATGCACGCTTGGCCCTTCAGTCGTAATCATGCGCAGAAAACCCCCTCTACTTTTGCTCACCGCTCAAGTTACGTGCCGCGACCTGTATCACACGTGTGATATGAAAATATACCTATTATATTTATACTATTTGTTTTCTCGGTGCGTTAAATACTTATGCAATTTAAGTGTCAATAAACGGTTATGTGGGCTTTTGTCAATCATGATTTATTTTTAAACATGTATTTAATGTTAAGAATCTCTAAACGTGATTTTATAAATAAAAAACGTGCAACGTATAGCAATACAATAGCTAAAATAGTAAAGGAAAAAACTTTATCGATTCATTTACGTAAATCAATCTATAGCTGAGACTAAAACCTGCTCAAGTTCCGTTAATTTGACAAGCTCTTATGATTCTTATTGTTAGCACGTTAAATCCTAAAATACAGTGAACGATTGACGTGGACTTGTTGTAGTTTGGATTTCAGATATATTAAAATATTTCTATACCTATGAGTTGCTGTGATTATTCATTTAATTTCGTTTAAGTATACTTATTTAATAAAAAATATAGTGGAAAGAAAGTGTATTTTTATATTTACAGAAAATAAATTTTGCTAAAATATCCATGTTTTTGATGCTTTTTTTGACAATTACGTGCCTGTATACCTGTACCTTAATAATTTCGGCCGCGTCCGGCGTTTATAATAACGCATTTGTTTTTTGCGGTCCTAATATTGGGAGAGTAAATTGTAAGCAGAAAATGGACATTTGATGTCAAGTCATAGTGACTTGACTTCTCTGTTGGTCATTTATCGACATTGGACAACATAATGAAAACTTAAAAGTTTATTAAAAGTAAATATGAGCAATAGGCGGTTGTATTGTTCAAGAGCGATCTCATCCAGATAACGTTTGTACCTACCTACATATACCTAAAAAGTACTGGTAAACAGTAAGACATTTCACATGACCAAATGAGTAGACGTTGATACCTGCGATTGGGAACTGAGTGTAGAAAGTTAACGTGCGTCAAATATTGCACCAGGAGTTATTCCATACAGAAACGACATATCCTCTTTAGTGAAAATCACGGCGGCCATATTTAACGGGCGTTAACTTTTTGGATTCGACGCTTAATGTGCTAGCGCCTTCACCTTTTTTTTATTCTTTTGAATTTTATGTTTACTGTTTTATCGATATGAGAAGAGAAGTCACTATGACTTGCCACCTAAGGTCCGTTCCCTAATTATAAGTTGGCGGCGAATTTCGGCTGCAATCTTTTACACTAGAAGCGCGGGCAGGTAGGTAATCGTCGGGTGTGAACGACCGCGTCAATGCTAATATTTGTTTTCGCCCCGGAGAGCTTTTTCAGAACACGTTAACGAGGTGCCGTAATTATGAAGATGACCGATTACCTTGCAGCTGCAACATTCCGGACGGTTCGTGGTGGATATTAATTGAATACTAAGGTAGCTGGTAAAATACCAGCTCTTGACAAGTTTACCCTAGTATTTATTTATTTACCAACTATATTTACACAGTCATATACCACAGAATCTAAGACATTCACGACCAGAAGCCATTCATCGCCATTCTGGGGCTGATGCCACTCCAGCAGCGCATTCAGCATGCGAAGTGCACGAAACAGAGGGAAGTTCTATATCTATCCCTTAGTAAGGAGTCTGTTACTGCTCGCGCTATTACGAATAGGAAAAATACTTATGTAATGTTTATGAAACATTCCTAAATCGGTCGCAAACTCTGAAAATGGTGACCGTTAATTTGAAAGATTTATGAAATTTTGGATATGTTGTGTTGCTTTTTTGTTTTATTGACCCACGCCGCAAAAGTCCCATTTATTAATGTCTGTATCTTTGTGTCTCTCTGTGGCATAGCAGCTTCTCATCTTATGAATCTGTTTAGGTAGGAGTATGGAGATATGTGAAAATTTTAAAGTGAGAGTTTCCCGATTTTTACATCTCTCAGTCTCTAACCGAAAAAAAAACGATAAGGTCGCCAGCTTTTAAACATAATAAAACTGTAAAACGCCAATTAGTGCAATTTCTCAATAAAATAATAAAAATAATTAACAAGAATAATGCATGCGGTCAACAGTCCCACTTAGCTTTTAGTAGATAGTGCGCCGTAGATAGTTTAGTTGAAGCCGTGGTGGCCTTGTGGTTCGACCTACCGCCTCTCATGCTGAGGGTCGGGGGTTCGATACCGGCTCGCACCTCTAAGTTTACTTATGTGCGAAATTCAATTTGAATTTACCACTGAGCTTTTCGGTGAAGGAAAACATCGTGAGGAAACCTGCACGCACCTGCGAAGTAATTCAAAGATGTGTGTGAAGTCCCCAATCCGCACTGGGCCCGCGTGGGGACTATAGCCCAAACCCTCTCGTGATGAGAGGAGGCCTGTGCCAACAGTGGGCCGTAAATAGGCTGTTGTAGTAGTAGTAGTAGTAGATAGTGCGCAAGATAATTATCTAATACAGTTTTTTGGTATACACCTATTCAAAGATAATAACAGCAAAATATTCAGAATGATTTTTAACGGTCCAGCGGTCCAGCCATTAATGTAGGATAGTAGATTTAAAAAACTTGCAGTCGAATGGGTGCTTATTCAAACCTTTCTGCGACGTCGTAAAATCTGAAAATAAATAAATAAAGAGTTTTTAACAATGCCAAGTTATTGGCGAACCCTTGCAATTAGTTGCCAACAAAGTATTTGCCGGTGTGTGTTTGCCAACACAGGGTCGCCGGTTCCTTTGTCCATTCTTAGTTTTAACCCGTCATTTGGCTGTTCAAAGCTGCGGGCTCTGTGATGAGATTTAAGAAAAAGTTTTACGATCCGCCAAGGGCGTGCGACGCGAAAACTACTAAAAGTTAACGGCCAGTGTTTATGGTCGGGGTAGTTAACATTTTTCCCCAACAATAAGTAGGTAGGTAGTATAATTGCGTCAGGGAGAGATGGTGCGAAGGCTGGACGCCCCGTAGCTACATAATTTCTCGCTTGGTTACCTTCACCGTCAAGAGGAATAATAAATTGTGTGTTTACAAATGGTAAACAATTTACTTAATTGTCGTTGTTAACGATTTTTTTATTATTTTGTTATTATATGTATTACGTAATTGAGATCTATAAAGAGGCCTTATTATCGCTTACTTACTCCTTCTAACACCATTTTTAACTTTTAACTATTTAGCTATTTTGCTTGGATATGATACGCATTTACTTCTACAGGCTTTGTCGAAAAGTGTTTCTGTGTCTGTACCTACCTAGTTTATTTTATTTGGTTTTTAGTTAGACCGAATTACGAATGTGACGCACTCGCCAGGCTCAGAATGAAACTCCTAGGTAGCGGTTACCCTGAACCAGGGGATTTCAAAGCACTACCATTGCACTCCATCATTAACCTATTGGTGAAGGTGGAGGAAGCAATGGATTAGCTGCACGGAGAGGGGTAATTACACAAAAGATCCCAATGGGTCGAAGTGTATCCGCAAGGACCCCAAGATAAGATAAGATAAGATAAGATAGACCGAATTACAAAAAACTGAAGCGAGCGAGGGTTATGGTCCAATATCAATTAAAAAGGAGAAATTAGGTAGATATAATCATGTTTATGGCTATAGCTATTGCAAAACTAGCGTCGGATATCTACGGAAATCGTAAAAAAAAGAAAGTGCGACAATTTAATGTAGCTATACATATAGGTTACAAAACAAAAAAAATCGTTACTTAGGTAAAAAGTTTTCGAATAGAGTTCAGAGTTTCATACTAAACACTGCGGTGGTTGCCCATAAACACATAATCAACTGGGACCGCATTCGTCACGTCGAATCCTCTGACTTGCGGGTTTCTTTACACAATCAGTTTCGTCGGACGTCGGTTTCGGTAGCAATAAACCGCTACAAAGGTTTTCTCGTTCTCAGAAAGTCGTAAACACGTATTTAGACTAGGGAGAGCAACAAAATTAAAAAGGCTTATTAGTCTAAAAGTTCCATATAGTAAGGTCTTTTTTGGGATGTATGGATATTGTATATTGTCCCGAACCGAAAACTGTGACGAATCTGTACCGTTTCTAATTACCGTCTTTGGTTGTGCGGTTGTGCCGCACCGCACACATCAATAGTAAGTGGTTAGGTGAATAACAAACTTTATCCAATGAAAGTGCTATAGGCATTATGTTTTGTTTTTTGAACTACTAGCTTCTGCCCGCAACATCGCCCGCGTGGAATTCGGTTATCGCGCTCCCGCGGGATCTATGCGCTTTTCCGGGATAAAAGGTCGCCTATGTCCTTTCTCGGGACACCAACTATCTCCATACCAAATTTCATCCAAATCGGTCCAGCGGTTGAAGCGTGAAGACGTATTAGATAGACAGACAGACAGACAGTTACTTTCGCATTTATAATATTAATATGGATAACTGTGTATTAAATATAAACAATCTTTACAAATCATGCACTAAATGTATACGTCTACCTACTTAGGTCTACTAGTCTGGTAGACCTAGGTAGTACTAGGTATTCACACGTTTTTCATCTACCTTTTAAATAAAAAGCAAGAACCTACATATGTATTTTTGCAATTTTAGATAGTAAATGATATCAAGATAAATTCATAAAATACCTATAGGTACTTGTAAAATGCAACTACTGCCACAAGCTTTAAATCCATGTCATCGACACAGAACGTGTGACCTTTGCGTTTATATCAATGGTTAGGTATTAAATTATCTATCATGGGTGTTTTTAAATGTCATGAATATTAAAAGCTGTTTTTAATAATGTATTGAAATGAATGAGTAATGATACCTATTAATTGGGCTATCATAAAATTTTACATAGTCACCTTTGTAAAATACCGTTTTTTATTAGGTATTAAGTCTTATGTACTAGGTCTATTTTAAAATATGCCAAACTAGCGGCGCCGTTGAGTATTTGTATGGGAAAAAATTAAGGCAAAAATGAACAATAACAAAACGGTAATTCTGATAACGAAAATACGACACAAAGCGTGGTTGGTCTATTTCGGGGTCGTAAAAATTTGTAAAATAGAGCAATCTTTTGTCGATGCTTTTTTTGACCCAGGGCGGCGTACGACAGCATTGGGCAATCATTAAAAAATGTATACCGTTACCGAAATTGTAACAGTTTTTATGATAAAACACTAAGTAACCGTTAGGTGGATTCTAGGAATATTTGTTTTTGCTTCAGAATTTTTACAGATGTTTGGTACCGTTAAATTTTGCGCGTCCTTGTTGTTTTTCATTTGTTTTCGAACATGCATGTAGGTACTGTGAGTTTTGTGCATCCGGGACTCTCCCGTATCGAATAGAGCCCCAGCATATAAGATAAACGCCCCATTCTTGGACACACTTTAAGTTAAATATGTGATTATTGCTTATGGCAACAGTTGGAGTGTCCATCACTGGAGCTTTGTCCATGAATGGTGCCGTAACCCTACTACATGTCCATACGGCGTGTAGTTGCATCACATTTTGCAACCAAAACTTGAGGATAAGATATTTCGGCATTAGGCTTGGCGGCATTTCAAATGTATCATTTACAAACGACATCACTTATTTGAATTTTGAATGCAGTTTGAAGTGTCTAAGACAATGAGAGCGGGTGGGCTGGTTGGCTCATCTTTGCATATGCAAAGAAGATCGCAGTACACAGAATTACTGATATAGATATTTCTATGAGCGTTTGAACAGTTTTTCTTGACGATTTTTTGTTGAATTCCCAGTAGTTTTAGGTGGCATTGTTTGGCACGTTATTAGTAGTTGATGGCGAGACTCTTTATAAATCGAAAATTCCATTTAAATCTATTAGAAATTTGACAATATTGCAATGAGGCGAATGATAGCAGTTCGCTCGTGAAATTAGCCAAATCCAAAGGGAAAATTAAGAACTGTCCAGTGTCCATAGTTTCAATATACCTATATTTTCACAAAAAATCCGTGAATGCTTTTTAGTGTAAGTAGGGTAAATACGGTGGATTGTGCTTTTTTTAATTTATTCCAAACACCATCAACATAGTACCCAAGCAGATGGGGACGCATATTGATCGAGGATGACCACTAAAAATTTGTCCAAAATATGTATTAACTCTATCACTTCGACAAGAGCGTGCGGCCTAAAAGAGTTTGATAAACTACTTAATTTCGTTATTGTTTTCTTTTTATTTTGGTTCTAAAAAATCATTCGTGAAACGCAGAACGCAAATTAACACGGGGTGTTAACGCAAATTAGCACAGGCTTTGAATTTCTTGATAAAATTATATTAAAAACAGAAATTTCAAAATCGTGTGGTAGGTATATCCTCTCTTGTCTCCATTGAGCTACGAAGCGTATGTACAACTATGCTAACAACTTTGTAGCTAATGTTGATCGTAAGTGACTTACTGTAGAGTCTTTAGTGGCTATTGAAGCTGCGCGGGCGCTTTGATGTCACGGCGGTAGAGGCAAACAAATTTATGCGCAGTGTCAATACATTAGGCACGAGCGGCGAGACGGCAGTGATGTCAGCTTATTTGAATAATAATAAGCGCGAGCCGCATGCGTGG
>OZ020279.1:6523918-6547032 GCA_963971205.1 Aethes cnicana | reverse complement strand
GAAGCACCTGGACGGCTGCGCCGGGCCCGGCGCGCGCCCGGCCGCGGCGCCCACGCCGCCCTCAGACCCGGAGGACGCTGCAACGACGGTGCCGCATTCAACTATATTGATTTCTGGTAAGTACAAACACGGATTGCTTTTATATGATATGACGCAGTTTAAAGTAAAAACAATCCACTTCATTCATTTATTTATTTAATTACTAGCTTCTGCCCGCGACTTCGCCCGCGTGGAATTCGGTTATCGCGTTGCCGCGTTTTCCGGGATGAATAGTAGCACATGTTCTTTCCCGGGACTCCAACTATCTCCATACCAAATTTCATCCAAATCGGTCCAGCGGTTGAAGCGTGAAGAGGTAACAGACAAACAGAGTTACTTTCGCATTTATAATATTAATATGGATATGGATTTAATTTTAGACAGGCAGCAATTCACTGATGCGTCTCATATTTTCATTATTAGAGTTCATGTTAGTAAGAGACTTATCTGGTGAAGGTCGCGGGAATCCAGTAGAACTGCCACCGTTCTGAGTGACGATAGACACATGCACTAGAAAACCATACCTATATTTCGAATTTACGACCACACTCAACCGCAATGAAATAGGGTCACTTTGTATAGGACTTTCCATACAAAGTGACCCGTGACCAGTGATTGCAGTTGAGTGTAAACTATCTTCTCATTAGTCAGGATAGGGTGAGTTGCATCAAACCGTCTCCGTCTAAGAAAATTACAATTTTGAAATTACAGTTCGGCGAATGTAAGTATTTATCTTCGACAGTTCCTTAAAAAATAAATGCGAGCGGTGCTGCTCAGGCTCACCCTAAGTACTTAATTCTCTGTATTTTGTTTTGGACTAGTGAATAAAGGAGAATATTGGTAGAGCCATCATCATCATCAGCCTTAAATAATCGAGATTTTCATTTGCAGCTGGCCCCGGCTCGGGAGTCCGCCTGGTCCCGACGCGGCTGTCAAACGGAGACATCGCCTTGGTTCTCCCCGCTGGTGTGAGCGCCAACGCGCTCGGAGCAGTCCCGACCCTCGTCCCCCTCTCCCCCCGAGACGCCGTGTCCTCCTCGGCATCTTCAGAGCCTCGTTGCTTCTCCCCGGCTAGCTCAGGCTGGGGCTCCCCCCCGCCCCCTACTGACGACCCCGCCCCCTTAGCGTTAGTCACCAGAAAACAACCAGAAGAAAAACCCTGGCGACCCTGGTGACATCATCATATAACACGACACAACTCAGAAGGCGCGCAGCGAAACACTTAAGCCGTTGACGCAGAGTCTATTATGGCTTAATCCACACGCCTTCCAAGTTGTACTTATCTTTACATAGATTTATATTGGATTCTGTGATATACTTTAAGCAATACGTCTGCGAGAGTGAAGTTCCTAGATAAATAAGCGCGTGTGATTTGTACATAATGAATGTAGTGATTTGTAAATTTCCATTGATTTACTTGCATGGCCAGTACGAGTGCGATACCTATCGGTAGAAAACTTACGTTTTCATTTGTGTATAGATGAATTTGAATAGTGTTCAAAAATTAGTTTTTAATGCTAATGTTTGTTCCTTAGGTAGTTAGGTAATTAGTTATGATTTGTAAATTTATGAAAGACATCTGAGGCAGTATTTCAAATTATTACTAAGAAGAACATTTTGTTCGATATATTATTTCGTTGCATAGACTATTCCTTTTAGATCGCCGTGCCATTAAAATAGTTTATATTTTAAGGCACTTAAAGAACTTAACTGCTTGTAGCTATGAAAAATTAGATTTAATGTAAAATAATTAATGGAAAAGCTGCTATGTAGTTAAAGAATTCTGTGTGCCTTATACAGCAAAATCGTATAGTCTTCCATCACTTAGATTTAAGGGGCGTTGATAAGTATTGATTAATTTCATTTTTTTAAGTATTTTTATTTTACTCAATGCTCAACACTTGCCTGTTACCGAAACGAAACCGGTAGTTGTAAACGTCTTCCTTTGTTAGTTACCGATCTGAAATTTCTCGCAGATTCCTTGCTCTATGAGATTATAAATTTTAGTTATTTATGAAGTTATTGAGAGAGACATAACCTGCAAAGTATATAATTTAATTTTAACAAAGTAAATAAGACACTGTGAGTTGTTTTCTTCCATATTTGCTTTGCACAATTTATTTTTTAATAATGTAACACACTATAACAATTGTGAGCAGTACTCTAGATTATTAAGTTATGTTCAACAGATTTTCAATTAATCGTCTCTGAAGAATGTTAAGCTGGACATGGTGATATTAAATTAAGATGCATCAACTTGCTGTAGGCACCTACGTGTAGTTTTTAAAACGAGCTAAATGTACCTAAAAGATACCTATGCCATTTATGTAAAATATGAATAAATTTACCATATCAATTCCTGATTTTTTATTTAAACGTTTCATCTGGTTAATGACGAATCATCATTTCAGCTGAAAGACGTTCATTGCTGGACATAGGCCTCCCCCAAGGCTCGCCACTCAGACCGGTCCTGTACCACTCGCTTCCACCGGTTTCCCGCGACCTTTTTTTAATGACGAATGACGAACGATAATGATGATAATACACCAGATGAAAGAAATAGCTAATAATAATAAACAATAATATAAAGATATATCTGAGCAAACAAGAGTCATTATAAATAACTGAAAATGCACTCTTTCGTCCTGCCTGACAATAAGGTCGTGTTCATATATTTATGATCACCTTGTTCGCTCAGATATATCTGTACATACTCGCATTCTTCACGCGTTATATGTAGGTATATTGTCTAAAGTCTAAGGACTCTAAGGGAATTAGTGTACTGTATCTAGTTCATTCCTAATTGTTTGTTTCAAATAGCTACCTAATTCTACACATCTGTTAGGTAGGTACGTATTTTTTCACCTCAGCAGCTCGAACAAGCAGACTTTGCTGTCAGAAATCAGTGAGCAAAATCGTGTTTGTTTCACTGAGTGAGACAAAGTATTTTTTTATTTCTTTTTTTTAATCCGTTTATCCCATCAGACAATCCCATCAGGCCAAGGCAAACGTCTAAGCCATGCAGCCACAGTGTCATGTTTTAGTTTAATGTAATCAATTTACTATTCTAGATCAAAATTATTCAGTAAGATATGAAGAAAAAATAAATAAAAGTACCTACTTGAAAACAAAACGAATTAAAAACTTCTTAAAATGAAGTTAAATCGTTCCCGCTCTTTTACTTTTTTTAATTTTTTAACTGCGAATGGTCATTTCATACTGCGGCATCTTAGTAGTACCTACTTCTTATACTAAAATTCGAACAATCTCGACTTTATTAGCTCTCTGCTTTTCATTTATTTAAGAAAAGAGGGAGAATTATATTAGGCCAATCATAATGCGAATCTATTTTCGAAGAAAAAAAAACTGAACAAGATACGTTCGGATACGCGCAACACAACAGTACCGACGTGTATTTTTAGACATTAAAATTATACGTTGATTTACCGTCTGAAAATCTTGTAACTTTTAAAATTACTTATATTTCATATAATCATGTTATTTATAATCATTTTACTAAAGTTTTAATTTAAAGTAAACTAGTTAAAAGTTTTCAAATATTACCGAATAAATTCGAAATTTATCATTGTACTCGTTTCCGAACACATGTTTAGAAAATTGCCGCCATTCTTTAAACATGTCTTTCTTCTTCTTTTTTCGACAACTAACTTAAAGTAATTCATTTAAAACAACATTCAAGTAATAATTTGAGTGAAAGGAGTGAAGAAGTAATGCTATTTCATATTTTTCGTGTTGTATGTAAGTATTATTTGTGTACCTTTTATGTGTTCTCGCTACTGAGGTGAAAAATTGTATGTGCTACTCGAGAGCAATTTCTTTTACTTCTCGTGCCTTTGAGTCCTTCACTAAGCTCAAGATTCTAAATTAGAATCACTCGCTAAACGCTCGTGATTCAACTATAGAATCTTTCGCTAGCTCAGGACTCAAACATGGCACTCGAAGCAAAAAACAATTTTGCTCTCTTGTTGCACAAATAACTATTGTGTACCTAGTAGAGCCGAAATTCCCGTTTAATAACAATTGAAAGCAAAAGACAGATATGCTATTTTGTGTCTAAACTTAAAATGCTTTTACGAATAGGAGGTACATTATGTGTGTGTATCATTGGAGTTAGGTAATAGTACATTATTGCAGAGGCCGCCAAGTAGCGCATTGCCGGACGAGTCAGTTAGAAGGCTGAGCGAAGCGAAGCCTTCTATTAGTACGAGTCCGGCAATCGCAATTGCGACCGAGGTATATATAATGCTTTTCTCAATCAGCGAGGAAATACGTAAGGTCAGTCGGGGCAAGTGCGCCAGGATGGGATAAGTGCGCCTAACATAAATATATCGAAACCTATAAATATTACTCAACTAGTAGTTGGCTGTTTACAAGGCATAGGGGCGAAATAAATTTAGGCGCAGTTACCCCACATCAGTATTTACTACTTCCATGATCGTGGATGATTTGGCCATGGAAGTTGTACTTATTACCTCCATGGATTTGTCAGTTTCGGGGCAATTGCGCCAGGATGGGGTAAGTGCGCCTAACATAAATATATCGAAACCTATAAATATTACTCAACTAGTAGTTGGCTGTTTACAAGGCATAGGGGCGAAATAAATTTAGGCGCACTTACCCCACATCAGTATTTACTACTTCTATGATCGTGGATGATTTGGCCACGGAAGTTGTACTTATTACCTCCATGGATTTGTCAGTTTCTCTACAGAGGTGTCTCAAATAGCAAGCGAATTAAAAAAAAACACACACGACAATAATGTTTTTGCTGGCCAAGGCCGGCAATGGACAGCCTCGCGTCTTCTTTTTTTGAAAGTAACACGAACATTTCCGAGCATGTTTGAGAAAAGTCGTTTTATTGTTAATGGACACTACGACTTTACATTTATGAATCCACGAGATTGCCGGGATTTCTAAGAAAGAAGTAAGTAGATAATACATCTTGATTCCAGCCAGGTGTTCTATATTAAGGTTGTACGGGTGAATTTCTCTGTGTCCATATAATTGGTGCAGTTCGACAAAAAGATCTTTTTTATGAAGACATTAAATCATTTTTGGCTTCTAAAAATGAGCCTCGCTCGGTGGTCCTCCTAATTCATCATCCGACGTTTGATTACAACTGTTTGTTTGCACTGTCTCGACTCTAATGACTGGTTATTGGAGAAATTATTGCACCGACAGTGGTAATTTGCCACGATTCCCATGCATCTTAATTATTTAATGTTATGTCCTACGTCGTGTCGTGTACTTACAGTACACGCGCACCCCGACTGCACTACTTAACTCCACGCTGGGTGGCAGAATTATCTTATCGTAAAAAAAGCTTTATTCCATTTATTAATTAAATTAACGCAGATATCTACAAAAATACCCTCCTTTAAGCGCTCCGGCAAATCTGCATGTTACGTTTATTGATATGAATAAGAATGTCACCTAATTACCTGTTTCTCCGGATAATATTAATATTAAAATTCATGAGGCGATGTGTGTAATATCCACTTTAAATACCGCCGGTAATTGATATGTGACTTTTTATGAATTTTAGCAACATCTGCCGAGCCACCCAAGTTGCGACGGAGGCTGCGAGGCGGGCCCAAATTTTTCTAAACTACCGTTTACATCCATCTTAATGATGCTTCCCTTGTAATTTCGGAGGAGTAGTAGTCAATTTTAAAGGTTTTATTAAAGCAAAAAGAATGTGATCGAAATTAAATCGTTAACAAGATGGAGAGATAAAGTATAGAAATCATTGCAAGGGGAAAATTAAATGGAATAGAATACGGAAAAGCTACAATTTGACGTTGCGTGTAATCGAAGCCACGATCTGATTTTGAGAGCGTCGAGCGCCTTGTCCCATGACTTTATTACCAGTATCATTCAAAACGGGAACGTGTAGGCATCGTGATGCATATAAATTAAGGTTGTCAAGTCGCTCTGTACGGCGGCCGGCCGCTGAGTGACAGCTCGTTACTGAAAGGTCGTTGCATGCTCCTTGTCATTTTACTTTTTAACTTTTTTTGTGCTCATATCAGTGCGATGCGCAATTAATCAGCGTTATGACGCGTGACAAGACCTAATGAGAACGGAGATGGCGCTTGCATACGGAGTGACCGCGATTTGATGTCACGGATCATGATCACGTGTCTGCGGGACCTTAATTGAAAAGACGGAAAGTTGAAACTTTGTCCACCTTGCTAATTTCAAACCTAGCATCAATTTTGAAGACATACTTAGGTATACGAGTACGCGACGCGTAGATACGTCCTAAATTATAGTTTAGTTACACTGTATGTACCTAAGCTTTGACAGCCGTGGTCGTCAGTGGTGGTTAAAGGGTTAAAGCTTTGTTAAGTTTGTGGGAAAAATACAGTTGTTGGTGGGCTAAGGGCACGGTGGTCTGATTCGTACTTCGTTTTTGTGCAAGACCGCCGTGACGTCGTTGTCAAACCACGAACTAGTTAGGTGGTCGATGCGGTGGCCGGTGTGTCTTGAATTCTTATTGTAATGCAACCTCCCGGTAGAGGTGAGAATGCCTGTGAGTAGTCAGTATGTGATGAAAAACCTAGAATTCTCACGAAAATAAGCCTTAGTTCTCGGAAAGGGAATAATTCTGATCCGAACCATAGCATCAAGTAAATTTTTATCGACATTTAATAAACGTTATAATGTTTTATTGAGGTCTAAAAAGCATTTGGTTTTACAATTTGAACATCGGGGTGGTCGTGAGCAGTCGGTAATAATAGTAATTTGAACAGGCCAAATTGGACACCTCCTGTCGCATCTCAATCCAAATTTTGACAAAATCAATACTTGCGTGGAATATTTTATTTATTATTTTTTGCTTCTCTACTTAAACATAAAAGGAGTTCATTATTGGATAATACATAAATACCTAAACATCTAGCAACTAAATGCTCAAATCGAATATTGACATCGAACATTGATGGTGCTGCATTGGAATTAGATTTGGTATTGGTTGTTAAAACACCTACGTTGTTAAAACACGATAATGAATGACGTCTAAACTTTTATTGCGCCTGATCCAAAATCTATTCGTAGGTCAGGATAAGACGTGTTTATCTGAAAAAAGAAAGAAAATGTGGTCGCCGCACCACCCACAGCGCGAGCGACGCACGTGCGGCCACGGGTGCTGACTTAGCTTAAACCTGCGGCCTTTTTTCTCGCTTTACTCAATACTTTGTCGGCCTACCGACTGACAACACAATCTGTGTTTGCCAAAGTATAAATGTGTATAAACAACTTTTTTCGCATCCAACTATCATGTCGGATTGTCTTTGCCATGGCATCAACGAGGTTAAATTGCATTCTGTGTAAACAGCAACGCTATTAGCTATTTGTAAAGCGTGTTTGCTCACAGAACCAGAGTTATCTTTCGTTCACAAAGTACATATACCTACGCTTTCATTCGATTAATTCTGAACATGCCTTCAATATGTCCAATCTCGATGCAAAGAAAGAATCGTTTCTTTACAAGGTGCATTAATCTTTCCAATTACGGCGGCCCGCGCGCGATAGGAAGGCGAAGCTATCCTCTCAAATTAATTGAATTGATTAAAGGAAAAAATCGAATTAACCAATTGAATTTAGCGCAATTTAGTTTTTGCTCGACGAGCGATTACCGAGCGAGGAATACCTCGGGGGACACCTAATGTACAGAACGACACATTGAATAAGGCGCGCGGATTAAGCAATCATAGACTTTATGTCAAAGGTGTAAGCGCTAAATAAAGCGCCATATTAGTTGTGTCGTGCTCTAATAGTTTAATTAGGCCTCCTCGGATCGTTCGTAAATATGCTCCACCAATTTGCTTGACCTTTGCTTGTATCTGGCACTCGTGTAGTAAAGTGACTTTTTGTTTTTCACGTGTAGATTGCTTAATGACTGCGCTTCAACTACATACAGAATGTTACGTTTAGTTATTTATTATTAAAATGAATACTTAATAAGAATATATTACTTTTTTATTTTATTTGTAGAGTTAACTTTTATTTTTAGCAGATGAAAATGAACCCTTTAATTATGAGTTTAATGTTCTATAATAGTTTTTAAAAAAGTAGGTACCTACTTATATGGGGTCCCATTTGAGCATCTCCGGGCATTTAAAATTAGAATGTACCTATATATCTATTTCAAAATTCTATGTCATCGACAGCGCCAAATATGTCTTTTAGGACTTTACTCAATCAATTGGGCTCCTATTTCTAGAATTAGGAGCGAATTTTAGCCAAGGAGCGTAGTTGAAATCAGGGGCCAGATAGAATAGGAAAAAGGAAGAGATTACTATCAGGCCGGACTCTTGGTAAGTAGTCGGCAGCATAAGTACCTAAGCATTCGAAGAGCTCAAAATGCATGTACACGCGCTTCTACTCGATTCCTTAGTTAGACAATTAACTAGAGCGTATGCAGGTAATTTTAAGCTCTTAATGTAAATTTCTGCTTCTGACCGTATGTATTCTGAGCTTTAAGTAACTATCCACACAAACAGCTATAAATTAAACACAGCAGCCTCAATTAGTCTGTCACAGTAATATTATCTAATTACTTTCCACACCAACCCTTAACTGGATTGGGAGCAAAAAGCTCTCTCGCATTCCGAACAAAAAGAGTTGATGGCAGGCCAGGCTATTACTTAGGTCGACGCCTCGGTACAGCGACAGTTCGATGGTTAATTACCCTGTCGGTTAACAGCCGAGAAAATTCTAAAAGAAGCGCCAATTATAACTATACGCGAAGGATCTTTAGAGTGTATTTTACATTGTTAGCTTTGACGGCTGTGGTAGACAGTGGTTAAAAGGCACAAGCGCGGCAATAAGCCAGACGGAATGTTATCGAGCCGGCGTCAGCCGTGAAGCCTACGCACCGCCTTATCGGGGGCGCTGAATCACAATGCCTCGAGTGGGCATCCAAAGGGTAGCTCCAGTTACAGTCGACGAGACGTAATAACCGACGTTTGACAGCTATCAACACCCACAACTTGAAATAACTCATCGACAACGTCACATACTTTTCTTTTAAATATAAGAGTAAATAGTCCACGAGGACCCATATACCTAAGTTACGTTAATCGAAATAGTGCTTGTTTTTTATATTGTTTTCTTTTTTTATTACGAGTGTTATATCGATCATAATGTTTTTGCTGTTGGTGTAAAATCGTACAATGCGAATTACGATGCTAGGAGCCTCATTGTCATCGCTATAAACGTAAACTGGCATATGTACTCGTAAAATGTCGGTCTTTAGATCTTTCCGACTATAAGTTACGAAGCGAACGTCTAAACGCGTTTAGGTACTTTTCTGCGGAGCGTCTTCAAATTCAACACTTAAGACGAGTCCCCAACGTCTCTGCGACAATCTTTTACGGATTGTCGCGGGCGTTCGAGATTATATCGTTGACAGACAGTAAATATCATTTTATTTGTGTATAATTTGCGACAAACTTGTATGATTATGAACTCGTTTAAGTCTGTCAAGTAACACACAAGCTTTATTAGAATACCTACTCGTAAGCTGTGGACTTGCAGTTATAAAGCTCCGATTAATATGTTGACTACAATAAAGAACGATTTGTATTTAATTTATAGCTGCGGTTTCAAAAACGCATAATTAACGAAAAGGTAGGCCCACTTCTGCTTGTCTGTTTCATTAAACTCCTTACCAAGTTATGTGTGAAGTCCCCAAACTACACTCCTTTCGTGTGGCAATTAGGACTATAGCGTAGTGATACTATAGTGATGGAGGAGGCTTATTCCCACCAGCAGCAGTTACCGGGCCAGACGTTATAGGCTGTTCTGCCATGGTCTATCATTCAAATAAATAAATACCTAAGTAAAAACCTCAGAGCGTTCTATGTCAATATCAAGCTCACTATGTAACATTAATAGAGGTAAATAAAAAACTCCGACGAATTGACAACCGCTTCTCATTTTTTCAAGTCGATTGAAATCGAGGATGAGCGAACATATTGGCTTTCAGTTCCTATCCAGGAAAATGTTATCCTTCATTTAATGAAATTCATTAAACCGGCTTGAAAAAAAAAACATTGATCAATCCGTTCAAAAGTAAGGTTCAGATCAAGATTCAAGAACTTGTACGACTAATTAACCCGCGGTATACCACCATGAACATAAAAAACATTGTAAATGAACATAAACCGTTCGATCGGGATAAAATAGTTTAGTGCACCGAACTTTACGATGTGCTAAATGTCAAATACATTAATGTTGAGGTAACTGCCGCAGTTTCACTTGTGTTTACAACACATATTAGCTGTTCACAATGAATTTTACATTTTCGTATGTCGTCGGCGTACCGCAAGACGAGCTGTCGGTAGGTCTCCGCTCCGCAGCAAGATGGAGCGACGATCTTAAAGGTCGCGGGAATTCGGTGTATTTTGGTGGATGAGAGCGGCACAGTGTCGGTTGAAGTGGTGACTGGTGAGCCTTAGGCTTGGGAGAAGCCTGTGGGCAGCAGAGGACGTCTTTCGGCTGTAATGATGATGATGATATTATTGTTATAGCCTAGATAGTGCCCCACTGCTGGCCAAAGGCCTCCCCTTTCTTTCCCCACTCTCCTCTATTATGTGCACGCTCCTGCCAGTCTATTTCAAATGATGATGATATACCTAAGTGTCTTAATTTAAAATGTATCCCACCGTTTTATGGAGAATGGTAAAATTACAGAATTTTTAGATTACTACGAAGATGCACATTTTAAATCGTAAAGTAAATTATACGCTAAGTGAGCAACGAAATTCAGTTTTCTTGGTTAGTGATCGCATTTTCCCAATACAGCCTCTTTAATCAAACTACAGAAAGCTTTTTAGCTTCCATAGTTGCCTGAATCTATTTAACATACCGTCGATAAAACAAGAGGTAACTTCAAATATATTTAAAAACTAGCTTCTGCCCGCGACTTCGTACGCGTGGAATATAAAATTGCCGATAACTTTTCTTTCCGACGTCCGATTTTAATCAAACATAGCTTATATGTTGCTACAAATGATGCTCTATCTACCTTTGAAAACTGCATTCAAACCGGTTCAGTAGCTTCGGAGATTAACTCTAACAAACAGACAGACAGACAGAAAATATTTCTTAAAATCGCTGTTTTGTGGTCTACCATACATCTTTAGACCCCCCGTTCCTTTTTTTTGAACTTTTCTTTCTATGTACAGACACGCCGGGTTCTGCTCTTTTATTATTTATTATAGTATAGATAGATGGGGCTACGTAGCTACGTAAGCAGAGTTTATTATGATCTTAAAAAATAAAATGCAGTTTAGCATACACGTAGCAGAATAAACTACCGACGGTATCTATACCATCTATAGGTAGGTATATTGACATTTCTTTTTCCGGTTCTTGAAAATGAAGGTTCTTCTTCGGCGAAACCGACGTTTAAATAAATATTTAAATGGTCTCACGAATTACTCACCACATCAACCAGGCCGACCACGAGACCGCTGAACCCTAAACCGTGGCATCTTAAATTTGTTTTAATGAACATAAAATACCATTTTTGCTTCGCCAAATATTTTAACTCCCGATTTATGGGAGGTTTTTAAGTGTTAAGAAATCTCTGTGAACAGGGGCTATCGCCGCACCTGCCTCTGAGGTTGGACGGTCATAACTTTGATGATAATCTCAAGTGTTCGAAATAATCCCCTTTTTATTTTTTAATACTACTTAATTAGCTAAGTATGGGAAGCTTCACGAGTTTCCCAAGTAATAGATACAAAATTAAGACTCATTTTTCGGTGTAGTTATAAGTAACGAAACTGCATCAATATCGATGGTATCAATTGCCATAGTTATCCTTTATTATATCAATTCTAAAGGCATTTTCGCGTTTTTCTTGGTGTAATAATGAACAGGGTTATTCCATTTGTCATTTCAATGCGCGCGATTAACTTGGAACGGTTTAATTTCTCGGAACATTCGAGGCAGCGGGCTAGGCTCGGTTATTTACCAGCCTCGAGCTACAGGCTCTCGCAAATTTTACAAGTAATTAAGTATTATGATGGGCAATTAAAGCGATTGTGAAATATGTGCCTCGCCGCTGCTATTCAGGCAAACTAGTTATTGAGACTTCAACATTGTTCACAGAAATTTATTCCGCATTTTGTTTTTGCTCTGGGCAAAACTCATGTCTTTTAAAGGCACCGATAGATGTCCATTAATTGATAAGATTCAAATAGACTGCAAGAAATTATTTAGGCAAAACTTAGTAATAAGCCCATCGAGTACTTATGACCTTGGTGTAAGTGTGCTCTACAACGGGAATTTAATAAATGCTTTAAATAAAATGTACCGGTAAAGTAGAAAGTAATACTTATTTTTTACATAAAACACACACAGGTAATAAAAAGTACAAAACGTAGACTTTATAAACCGTATTTTTTTTTGATTTCGTGTCGTGATCGTTTCTTCAGTAGCTTTACGAAAACGATTCCGCGATTTTATCCGCAATTCGGAACAGCCAGTAAGCTGAATTGCATCGACGTTTCTTTCGCATGTGTCTGGCAAGTGGCAATTAAAACAACTGGCAAATAATTGTCGTCGAAGCATGAGACCAAAAAATACCTTTGAAGCTTCTCGTGTATAACATTAGTGCAATATTATACAGGAGGAAGTGAATTCGTCCCGTCCCTTTTGCTTCTTCATTGTACAAAAAGGACAATAGGATATAAACTTCAATTTTTGAATTACTAAGTTCTAGGCCAGAGGCGCGAGCACGCAGAGGACGGGCGCGTCACGATTGTCGTAATTGCATGAACTAAACCAAAACGGCGTATGTCTAACAGACGTTCAAGACGCATAAGCTTTTGTGGCTCGGAAAATTGAAATTGCACGCGCTGGTGCCACAGGCTGGCCTTGCCTCCATCGTGACGGCAACTACACATCACCAAATATGTACTTACTTCTTCGATGAAGTCACTCGAATCACATCATCTGTTCTACCATCAGAATGCAAGTATCTTCTTCTCCATGGTCATCTCACTTCAATCCATACTATATTTATAATATAGCCAGCTCAGACTCGAGAACTGCTGGACCAAAATGCGAAAGTAACTCTGTTTGTCTGTCTGTCCGATTTAGATGACATTTATTATGGAGATAGTTGGCGTCCCGGGGAAGGACATGGACTACTTTTTTATCCTGATAACCGTATACCACGCGGGTAAAGTTGCGGGCAAAAGCTAGTATATACCTATAATCTGCGGGTTTTTATTTGTAGGCCGACCTTCAAAGGTTTCCCAGGAAACCGTACGGTTAATGGACTAATCAATTTCGCATCAGCTTTAGCATTCGGGCAGTGAAGCGGTCTTTTATGATAATGTTATAAAGGTTTATGGCGAGATCAAAAATCGGAGGCGTCCCATTTCGTGTAGGTATTAAAATTAAAGGTGGTCGGTCGTGAGGGAGCGCGTAGGTGCTATTTAGCCCTCAAGGTGGTGCGGGCCACTTCGTGACTTACCGCCGCGCGCGCCGCCAACAAGAAATAAAAGGCGCGCGGCCGCCTTAAAAATGTTAAAATAAATAAAATGCACACGTCGCGGCTTATCTTACGCTCGAGCGCAGCGAGGACAGCGCAGGATCGCCGCGCACTGCGCTTTCTGATTGCTCCCTATATGGCAGTGCGTTCGCAGTGTCGCAGCTTTACTGATAGCCAAAATTATTTTGACAAAATGCTGTGAAGCCAAGTGTGTATATTTGTACCAGTGAAACTGCGATGCGCTTTTGAAATTACCGGTTTTTAGGGTTCCGAAGTCCACAAGGAACCCTTATAGTTTCGCCATGTCCGTCCGTCCGTCCGTCCGTCCGTCTGTCCGCACTATTGCTCGAAGATGCTTAGGTCTAGAGAGCTGTAATTTGGCATGAATATGCATATTAGTTACGCTGACAAAGTGGTACAATAAAATTTTGAAATATATTTTTTTATAGGGTACCTCCCCTACTCGTAAAGTGGGGATGTAATTTTTTTTCTTGCGTACCCCATGGTGCGGCATATCGTCGAATAGGTCTTAAAAAATATTGTAAGTTTGTTAAAACCATTTTATGATTAAGTGATGCGTTTGTGAAATATTAAGCTTTAAAGTGCTATTTTTTGTTAGAGTCACGTGTCCCCCCCCCCCTGCCAGCTAAATGGTGGTATTTAGATGGCTGAAAAAAATCACGGTTGTGGCATATATAACGTAGTTAAAAGGAAAACTATCACAGCTAAGTAGGCTGTACAAACTTACGAGTCATAGTCGACCAACTTATGAAATGATTAAAATACCAATGATTTTTCTCGAGCGGCAGGGGCGTCGGGCGGGCAGGGCACGTCTTACCACAGGCTAGCTAGATGCTAATAAGTCGGAACTTCGGAACCCTATACTTTGCGCGTGGCCCGACACGCACTTGGCCGGTTTTTTTGATTGCATTATGAATCTTAGTTTCTTGCCAATCTTAAGTGGCTAAGTAGCGGTTAGCATTGAACTGATGGCCGATGGGAGAATTCTCTAATGCCATTCGCGTACTGGATAGCGTACCCGGTGTCTTATAAGATGGAGCGATGTCCTAGTGAAAGTAGAATCCGATGCCAACCGCATTGCTAATTGGTGCCCGAAGGTTGTCAGGTAGAGATCGCTCTATTAGAGATAAGACCGCCTGCTGTATACTTACCTAACAATATGTTTTAATAATGTTCCTTGTTCTGTTCTTTGCTTTTCTATTGTGTGGTGTTTATTAAAGAGTATCTGTGTGTTGTGATGTGTAACCTAAATGTCTATGGGCAGCGCTGACAACTTTTCATCAGTCTTGTAGTCTATTCTGCAATGAAAGATGTAATTCAGGCGGCGGCTGTGTGCGGGGCGCGCGAGTGGCGTGTGCCCGCGGCAGGTGCGCGACCGGTCCGCGCTACCAGCGGTGCCGTCATAGACGAAAAGAAAAATCATAACCAACATATAAGACTCAATATATAACCATCGATATATAAAACCATAGAAAAAGCTAGGTGAACCCTAGAATGTCATAAAAATCAGCATACGCCAGAAAGAAGTGTTATATTCAATGTAAAGTGTTAAAAATATAGATGTCGCTGCCTAGGTAGCCTGTATCAAAATTTGAAATCCATGAGCAACGACTAGATGGCGCCTCAAATCATCTTACAGTATATGTATTTGAAGCGCCGTATGGATACCTATTGCTCATAATATAGAACTTTTCTGATGTACCTACGCCATGAATGGATCAGAAGGAAGACAAAAGCGAGGCACGTGATGTCAGTGATCGCGAGAAGGAAGTGGTCATGGGCAAGACATATTACCAGGACACGAGTCGCGGGGTCAGATCAGACGTGTCTTAGAGTGGAGACCCGAGTTCCGGATTCCAAAGAGACCCGCCCGCACCGATGGCTAGGTAGATGACATATTTACAAACTCCAATAAGGTCCCAGTTTTCAAGAAGATTTACCTCTAAATGTATTTCGTATTGAAGTTAATAGCCGCGTCGGGTTGAGAGGCCGCTGATGTGCGATCTTCGCCCACCGCCACCCGTAATTACCCATTTTTCTCCCGTAACAGTGACTAGGTGTTTTTCTTGCAAGTGTTATTGTCCCTCCGTCAATGTATATGGATACCTATGTCCTTTTCGCTGACGGCTTTAACACTTAAAGTGACTGGCAGCGCTGACCTCACCTAAATGAAATGGCTAATTTAGACCCGGTTACGTTTTTGCCTCTCTTTGTATTGAAGTTGGAAACTTTTGAACTTTTTCCACGCTTTAAATTGTATAGAATATTAATTTTACCTCCAGTGTGTCCCATAACCCTTTAAAAGGAATACCTTATAGGTATCTACTACTTAAAAAACCGGCCAAGTGCGTGTCGGGCCACGCGCAAATTATAGGGTTCCGAAGTTGAGGATGCCCACAGTACCTTTCTAAGACTTATTAGCATCTAGCTAGCCTGTGGTATGACGTGCCCGCCCGACGTCCCTGCCGCTCGAGAAAAATCATCATTATAAGATGGTCGACTATTACTCGTAAGTTTGTACAGCCTACTTAGCTCTGATAGTTTTCCTTTCAACTACGTTATATATGCCACAACCGTGATTTTTTTCAGCCATCCAAATACCACCATTTAGCTGGCAGGGGGGGGGGGGACACGTGACTCTAACAAAAAATAGCACTTTAAAGCTTAATATTTCACAAACGCATCACTTAATCAAAAAATGGTTTTAACAAACCCACAATATTTTTTTAAGACCTATTCAACGATATACCGCACCATGGGGTACGCAAGAAAAAAAAATTACATCCCCACTTTACGAGTAGGGGAGGTACCCTATAAAAAAATATATTTCAAAATTTTATTGTACCACTTTGTCAGCGTAACTAATATGCATATTCATGCCAAATTACAGCTCTCTAGACCTAAGCATCTCCGAGCAATAGTGCGGACAGACGGACGGACGGACGGACGGACGGACGGACGGACGGACATGGCGAAACTATAAGTGTTCCTTGTGGACTTCGGAACCCTAAAAATGGAAGTAGGAATTCGAATCATCGGCTTCTTGCTTATTACAGCTTAGTGAACAAGGTGACAGAAAATTGGTTTCGCTCAAGTTCTCACCACTTTAAAGACGCTAAAAAATATTGCATTAAATTTCTGATTAGCAATAAAGACTCTACGAGGTACATAAGTAATACGTCACCCGATAAGGTGCATCTATATATAGGGTTGCCATAATTATTCGAATTGATACGGGACAATATATAATTTTTCACTCTGTACTTCAAAAGTTCGAGGTGGGGGACACACTTATTACCACTATAGAAGCGAATGTCTCAATAACTATTAGCATTTAAATTAAAAAAAAAACTTACTTACAATGTTTTCAAGTCATTGGTATTGGGCAAACGAGCGTGATGGTAAGTGGTCACTTCAACTTCTAGTTCTCGTTATTTAGGGATATGGGAAAGCCCTAACTCTAACGTATCTAAGTTTGTAAGAAACGTCTCGATTACGTTCACTTATCCGTAAAGACATAACCCTCCTTAGAAGGAGGCTTAGGAGGAGGAAGGGGGGAGGGGGGGGGGGGCTAGAGCGCAGTTGGGTAAAAAGCGTCGTCATATCAATAGACTTTGCAACAACAAGCTTTTATTAACTTTATAATGAGTACCTTTACCGTTCAATTACAATTATCGCTTTTTAATTGACTGACTTCATTAAAAACTCGTTTGAAATGTCAACTCGAGTGTCACTCTATATTTATTTTAATCTAATTTGCAAACAACACGCTGTTGGTTCATATGATATGAAATTATAATACATTTATTAAAGCTGAAGTTGAATTGAACACAAATGCAAATATATAATAATGTCACGGTTAGTATTCAAAGTAAGTGACACATTACTTTACTTGTAATGACTGGTGAATTTTGCAACTCTTTTTTTTATTGTATGGAAGGGTTTTACGGTCTGATGTGCCGATGACGGGTGCGATTCGTGCGAGGGAAAAAATCGATGATTAATCGATTCTCCAGGACTAAGGGCCCGGCATTGATGATATTGGGTTCTTTTATTTATGGATTAGATATCGTGTAGCCCAAAGTATTTCACTGTTGAATATACTAAGTGACTCGGAAGATTCGCCTAGACCATTTAGGCAATATAATTTCACATCATATAACTCCCACGTCATATTTTTTAAGCAATTATTTATCACATACTTAACGCACTTACTTAAATACTGACAAAAAACATTGGATTTAAGCGTATCTTGACAAGCTCTCGCAAGTCGCAACAGTATAGATTATGAAATATAGTCGCATTAAAATCAAACTATACAAAACTGTTTATTTTATCCATGAGCTTACATAAAAACTGAAATATGAGCGGCTATATTTTTTGCGTGAATAAAAGTCAGGACGATAAGCCTCATTAAAAATAAACAGTGACATAAAGTGTGGCCTAAGACGCCGGCAGAGCGGCATCAACCTTCTGAGCGCCATGGTCAGCCATAGTCGACAAAGCTAAAGTTGAAAAGATAGCTTAAGTCCTGCGTGTATAGTTTAAATTAGCACTACGTTTGCTATTCGCGTGGCGATCGCAGGGTTAAATCCACGAATCCGGTTCTGTTGAACCTTTCCACGTTTTCGATCGTTTTTTCGTTCGCAAAACTGTCTTATTTACGTTAATTAAGTGAAGTATAAGTTCGTGACTAGTACTGTGGGAGTACGACGTATGGCGAGAAACGTGACGGTTTCACAGGAGGTGCTATTTATGTCGTACGATTCGTAAAGCCCAGGCGCCTGATTGGCGGTGTACCAGACGCATCGATTGATAGTCAATACAAATCCATTAATACTATTTATATCACGCGTCTGTTCAATTTGTGTCGTTCAAACCCTATGTCGAGCTAAAATTGCGTGTAAATATAGATACCATATTAATCAATACTATAGGCTCTATATATTAATTGTAAATTAATGAGATGAGTACATTCCAAAAAATACAAAATCTTCGAATACATGTAACGCTGCCCTGTAAAAAACGATAACGTAGCAAGCAGATTAGAAATCTCTCAGCAGGAAGTTCATTTCAGACCAGTAGCAGGTAAGGTAACTAAACTATCTTTTCCGTTGATAACTCGTCTTGAAATATATATTAAGTATGTTGAGTTAATTATTTTACTCTATTGACATCCATTTTCACATGCTTTGTACATTTTATCAGTGGTTTACATAATTCGGCCTGTACTGTACGCGGCATGTGACTTATGGGGCCCGCGGAGTGCCTTATTACAGTCATTACATTACGCGCTCGAGGCTCAATCGAATTATACAAAAAAACGATAGGTAACATTCATTTTTTATCGACTCCGTTTCACCCTTAAGGTACTTATGCTCGCGCAAACCACCCGTGACTTAAAGCTGTACTTCAAAAGGATAATGTTGGCGACCGAATATGTTCATATCAATTTTGAGGCCCATGTGTATAGCCTAGCCTAGCCGTGCGATTATTGCAGAATATGTCGCTTTTTTCACCATTTTTCATTTTTCAAGATTATAAATGAGTACCTATTATTTTTAACCGTAACCTGTAGATACATAGCATTTGTATTTTGGAAGTGAATATAAACCAGCGAGGTATCTACTTACATCTACCTAAAATTAAATATTTTCATTGAAGAATAAAATTGTTACGTGACTCTCTATATATTCGATCTTTCTTACAGCAGCTGTTATGTTTTATTTAAAAAAAAAAACAATGTTCCTACCTATGCGTATACCTATATGTATTCAGAGCTGGTTGGTGAAGTCCCTATGTATCTCGTGGTCCGTGTCTCCTTGAGAGCATCTCATCCTTTCACCGCCTCATTAACGCGAGTACGCCTCGTTTACCCAATGGCAGACCGTTAAAACGTAATGCTTGTACATAATTACAGATTTTTAACATTCTCCAAATCGAGCGGAGAATCGATTTAATCTTAATGTATCGATTCGAAGCTAACTGCGTGTGTATGGTACTAAATACGGTGTTTATAACAGTTTTATCGGGTACGTTTAATTGTGTGGACGTTAAATTTGTTTGTTGGTAGTAAACTCTGTGGTTAATGCGATTAGATTTGTTAATTTGTTGATAGGGGCATATACACTGAACAGCAATGAAAAAGGATCACTTTGTATGGAGAATCCTATACAAAGCGACCCGTTTTCATTGCTGTTGAGTGTAGTTTGGTACTCACATCTCGTCTGTTTCGTTCCCAGATGAGATATAGAGCAAGAAAGCAATTTGCTTCCGTCCAAATATTTAAAACCATTTAGCGAATAATATCTATCAAAATCTCGACGATGCGCGATGACAATAGCTTAATAGGGGACAGAACATCATCGTTTTATAATGTTACTACTCTGCTGACATTACTTAATTAAATAGATAGTATAAAGTGGCTTTTCCAATTACCCATACTGGGCAAAAATATATGAAATAACCCTTGAGCAATTTTTTTATTGGCAGAATAATGCCAATTTAGCACTCATTATATAAATTATACGAATAGCCATTACTTAATGAAGATTACTTAAATTATTTCATGATGAAGATAAAATAATAAAAAACGCTAGTGCATGCCATTAACTCGACCTTCGTAGCTCTAGGTGAGGCCAAGTGGTATTTTAATTGTTTAATGTATTATATTAGGATCCTTAGTGCTGTACTCGTAGGTGTGACTAATTTGTCTTTGGGTCAGTGAATGTTTAGTGATTTATACACTCAGTCGCAATGAAATCAGGTCACTCAATGATTTTCCGTTCAAAGTGACCTGATTTTACTGAGGTTCAGTGTATCATAACAAAGATTAAAGAACGAGAATTTTATACTATACTTTAATAAATCGCTTGTAAAACTACGAGTATAAAGTGTGAACCTGCTGCCAATCCTCAATGTGATATGCAATGTGTATGGTGTGTGGCATTTTAACACCATCTAATTCATATTTTACGGTTTTTATATCAATTTATCGGCAACCATTACTTAACGTGCCGTGAAAACGAGCGTAGTAGCCGCGGAACGAGATATGTCAGTCTGTCTGTCGCGGCGGTCGTCGGCTACGCCTTTCAGACCTCACCGGCAATAAACTACCTATTCAAATTTAATCCAAGAAATACAGTCCAGGGAGTAACGGTGACGACTCCACACTAAGATATATTTTTAGACACGAGGATGCAATTTAATTTTTAATAAAAACAAGCAAAGTCACTGGTAATAACAAGCCTGCTGTCATTACTGCTCGATGAAGATTATTCTTTGTAGGTATGCATTGCAAATTTCCGCCGCATGATAATTTGGTATCGTAATGAGCGGGTGCGAACTGCAATTCCCCAGAACGTCTAATTCAGTTTGTGGGATGACGAGCGCTTCTGCTACCGGTATTACCTCTCAATCTCGGCGATCTACACAACTGTGGATTATATCCTCTATACCTTTCCTTTTCTATCATCTCAGAACATAAGGAACAGCTATATCAAATGCTATTTACAATTTCTAACTTAAGATACAAGACAAACATAAGGTTTGCGTTAGAGCCAGATAGATTTTGCAAACTGTTAGAACCTTTAACAGCGAGTAGTGGTGTGTTAGTTACATGAGGAACTGCAAATGAAAATTTCTGATACGTTTTCAGATCGTATGCGCATCGCAAATGTAGTAATTTAGAATCCAAGATGGATTATACCTAATTCATATTCACTATTGCCTAGTAGGTATGACTTGGTAAATATTAAAGTAATCATCTCGAGTATACAGACTATTGCAGATTCTATTTCAGAATTCTCATAGTTGCTTCTCGTGTCAACTAATTCTTTTAAAATACCATGGATTTATGAATTCAATTCGTGTAAGTTCTTAAAAGGAGCAGACAACATAAACAGTTTGCAAACATACAATATCAATCAACTGCTGACACTCTTGCACATCGTGTTTACCATGGTAAATGCGTCCAATATTTGTACGGCGTGACTGAGTCCTCACGCATCACTGCACGTGCAATCATGGTGCTGGCCATTTTATAAAGATCTTCCTGCTGTAATGGAGTTGGATGTCGGGTAGGTCACAGTTGGCTGGGATGTCGTGTATAGAGAGCTGGCAGGATCTAATTCTCGGTCGGCGGCGAGCGGCACGTCACGTTTCGACTCATCAGGGCGGGTGCACCGCATGCCATACTCCAAAGACCAGCCTAAAGTGTTTCTCTATCCCTCTCACCATAAAGATTTCAACTAGAGACGAAACTGTGTGCTCCGAATGCTGTTTTTCAAAGTATCAGCGCGCACGACTGCGCATAAATTAACTAATGAATGACGCTCGTCGCAAAAGCAAAAGGAAGGGACGAGGAATTTTTGTTTTTCCTTCGGAGAAATATCGAGTCACTTTAAACAGAGTTTTAACGATTGAACTAATTATGCGTTGTTACGAAAACGCTGCGGGAGCGTCGATTACCCGAGTGTAAATGCTAATGATCTGTGGTACTCCGCACTAAATCAACATCGTTCTTCGAGCGCTTGGGTAAGTAATTACGGTTTATGCTCATCACGTTTTGATGTGGGGGGGTACAGTAACAAATGGCGATAGCTAGCGCTTTCAATTACTGTCTGGATCAGAATTTATGGTGGATTGTGGAGTCGTAGAGGTGTGGCGAGTGTGCATCTAACACCAGCCCACGGCGGCGCGCGACCGCCGCGACCTCGCCGCGAATGAATGCTGCTCGTCCGGGCACACCTAGACGCAGTGCTGGGGTATCAAATAAATAAATATCTTGGGTCATTTCATACAAATTGACCTAGCTCCAAACTAAGCAAAGCTGGTACTGTACTATGGGTGGTAGACAACGATATAAGTACTTACCTATATAGAGAAACACATACATACATATATCAGTACTATACATCCATAACTCGGGCACAAACATTCGTGTTCATCATACAAAGTTTGCCTCTAACGGGATTCGAACCCGCGACCGTCGGAACAGAGAGCAGGGTCACTACCAACTGAGCCAAACCTGTCGTCCGATAAAACAAAATCGTATTTATTTAACCAATTTATTACTTAGTTTGAATCGCTTTCACCATACATTTATTTTATAAGTAAATAAGTATTTGTCTATTTCATAAAAAAAACAGGGACGTTGGAATTGAAACTGCAGAAAGTGATTGATTAGGTCCCTAATTTTGAATTATAGGGGTAAAATATCACTGGTTTATTTACTGTACAACATTCACCTGATGGAAAGTGGTTGTACCACCGTCTACAGATATTTGTAGCATCAGAGGCGTCATAAGTGGTTTGCTGGTCTCAAAAATATTTAACGACAACCTTTTTGTTGATGTGTATTTGACTGAACGAAAGGCGTTTTTCGCTGAGATTCGGTAGGTTTGGCCAGGTCACCAGGGCAACACTAGGAGCGTCACACACGAAGGCTTTGCTTATCTCAAAAATATTTACATACAAACATAAACTCACGCCCGTTTCCCGTTGTGGAAGGCAGACA
>OZ020279.1:6429714-6523718 GCA_963971205.1 Aethes cnicana | reverse complement strand
GCCACTTACAAGCCGCCTCTTACGTCTCACGACCGTTTGGCTTCTAGGGTAGTTTTTACACGCTCTCCAAACAGTGTAGGTATAGCGGTTGTCGAATTGCTTTTAGAGATTCACCGGCTAGTTTCAGTATTGGGAGCTAGCACCCTGTTCCCGGTCATTCGAAGCCGTAAGCTAGCTTTTTTGCGTCCCATAACAGCTTCTAATTGCTTTTGAGTAGGTAAGGTTAGAGATTAATGAATATGCCCTAGGATGCCTGAAGATTGTGCCTTAAGCAGTCCTAAACGTAAATAACTTGGCCGACCGACTAACAATTTAGTTTTTGTGTATTTGTGGATAAATCAAAATGATTTGATTTTCACAGCAAGTTTGACTACACTTCCTAGATCGAGCTGCATGACTATGTTTTAGGTTTAGCTTCCATGTTTAAAATGTAGGTAAATTACTTTAACAAACATAGCCACTCTAGACATTGTTTATGTCAGTAGCTAAAACTACAGTTCTTATGATATTCAATTTGCAATTAGTTGGTTAGGTGCAATATAAATAAATCGCAGCTAGCTTCTTATTAGATGCCTACTATAAACTTTTGTTGCAATTTACGCAAAGCGTTTACGACTGAATTTAAAATAGAAATGTACGTCCTGTACAATTTATCAAAATATGCGCTGCTACATAAGTTACCCACTATTAGACAATATTATCCACGGGGATAAAATGCCGTACACGCTCGGGGATTTATAATAATAACCGGCGTTCAGTGCCAATTACACCGTAGCATCTTAAATAACTTCGGGCATCCCTGCACTCCGAAATATTATGAAGTTTCCCACGAGGGGCCTCAGGTGTGCATTACCCAGATAATGGCTACAAGGCAAGCAGAGTTAGCTCTCTCGAAACTAAAGTGTCATAAGTCTTATCCAAAGTCTATAGTCTTACGTCGTTTTGGGATATGGAGCTTTGTTTTTATAAAGCGTAGCAGAGGCTCTTGTAAGTCATTAGGTACAAGTGCACGCGGGAGCTCGTCTACGCATTGCTAACAAAGCACGTAATTAAGTGCAAGATGATGAAGCAAAAACGGTGGCTGCTTTCCGCTTAGACGTTTGATGCTAATTTTCTTTTTTGTTTTAGTTTTTAGCAGTACAGCTACCACTTATATTTTTTCTGTATTCAACAATCGACTTGTGAAATCTTAGTCGTAATCAAATAACTTCTGTATTAAACTATCCTGCGTTAAATGCATAATGCTACAAGGACTCGAATTTGTGGTAATTAGAATATAATGTATACCTACTAATCTACTACTACTACTACAGCCTATTTGCGTCCCACTGGTGGGCACAGGCCGCTCTCATCACGAGAGGGTTTGGGCTATAGTCCCCACGGGGGCCCAGTGCGGATTGGGGACTTCACACACATCTTAGAATTACTTCGCAGATGCGTGAAGGTTTCCTCACGATGTTTTTCTTCACCGAAAAGCTCAGTGGTAAATTCAAATTGAATTTCGCACATAAGTAAACTTAGAGATGCGAGGCGGAATCGAACCCCCGGCCCTCTGCATGAGAGGCGGTAGTTCGAACCACTAGCACAGCTTTTTCCTACTACTAATATAGGAGTATTGTAAATTCATGTTTAAAAGTCATTGACTGTACTCGTTATGATATTAAGTTAGTTGTCAGAGAACGAATTGTGATATTTAGTGAGCCACATATAGTCTATGTAGTCCATAGACAGATAGATACCGTTAAGACCTAACGTTAATAAAGGAAAATCTATGGTCGTATTTTTATTTATTTATTTATAGCTTAAAAGTATACTACATATTTATCTTAGGTCGTTGTGTCCCTGTTATTAATAAGTATATTTAGCTTTTCCTTTATTTTTCTGTACAAAGAAATTCCTTCTATAATTCTTCGTCTCTTCTCTGTATTGAAAATTGTATTTGTGTGTTTTAATTCTGTACAATAAAGTGTTACTTACTTTCTTAATTATCTTCTGCCCGCGACTTCACCCGCGTTGAATTCGATTATCGCGTTCCGGCGGGAACAATGGTTTTCCGGGATAAAAAGTAGCCTATTTCCTTTCTCGAGACTCCAACCATATTCATACCAAATTTCTTCAAAATAGGTCCAGTAGTTTTCATGTGATACGCGTTCACTCGTCGTCTCGTGATGAGAGGAGGCCTGTGCCCAGCAGTGGGACGCAAATAGGCTGTAGTAGTAGTAGTAGTAGTAGATACGCGTTCAAATAAACAGACCAACAGATAAACAGTCAAAAGTTCTAAAAACTGTTGGAATGTGTATCGATTATAAATTATAAGTATCCCCAGCCAACTTTTTTTGAATATCTTCCATGAACAGACTGTCGACTCTCTTTAGCTTTATTATATGTATGTATAGATAAACTTCCCACTACCGACATAAGATATATCAGCGGGACAGAAAGAGCTGAAATGTCATGCCATAAAAGTACTTACTTATGTTCCAGCACCATAATTGTGTTTATAACTTAAGCAGTACTACAATATCGTAACGCATGAACGAGCCTTTATTGTGGCCTTAACAATAATGCAGTCGCATCGGAACACGAGTTATTGGGGTAGCGGGAGAATCTGCGCTTCTGGCCTATTCGGTAAATGAAATGTCTTCAGAAATTTTATATTACCTAGGTATGACCATTATTTATGTCTACATACTTGAATTGAGTTATACTATACATACCTGTACATCTCAACAGGTATCATCTACAAAAACCTCGTTTTGACTATGATGGATGTTTAAAATTTGACAGATTATTTGTCGCAAATGTCAAATTTTATCCAAACTTAGCCAAAACGAAGCGTTTTGTGGAAAAGGCATAGTTTTCCCGCGGAAACGCTATTACCGATTTCCACGCGGACGAAGTCGCGGGCATAAGCTAAGAATTAGTATAAATCTTTGAAACCGGCAAGCAAGGAAAGGTGTCGCCGCGTGCTTCTGGTGTCTCAAATGTTTACGCTGTATAAATTATCCAAATATTAGACCATCTCGGATATTTGTTTGTAACGACAATAGAACAGATATATTGAGTACTAGCTTCTGCCCGCGACTTCGCCTGCGTGGGAGTCAGTTATCGCGTTCCCGCGGGAACTATGCCTTAATAAAAAGTAGCCTATGTCCTTTCCCGGGACTTCAACTATCTCCATGCCAAATTTAATGTAAATCGGTCAAGCGGTTGAAGCGTGAAGAGGTAACAGATAGACAGACAGAGTTACTTTCGCATTTATAATATTAATATGGATATTGAGTATATCGTGGCACCCTACATGGCACTGTCTAATAAGTGCGTCTGGAATAGGGTCGCGGCGCGGGCACGCTCGTCGCGCGACATCCGCAGATGCAATCTGTTTTCTTTATGGCCGGGCCGGCACGCTTTTACATCCAGCTTGATTATACCATAAAGGGCTACACGCATGCTAAATTTCGAAACAAGGAACATTTTCGACCCTATTTGTGGACACTTGTCGATATAATTTGAATTTACTTACCACTGATTTATTTATGGTAAAAGAAAGTGAGGAAACCTCAGAATGCTCCGTTCGTTGTACAATAGGTATTCTTTACGATCCTCGTTCTCCTACTACTACAGCCTATTTGCGTCCCGCTGGGCACAGGCCTCCACTCATCACAAGAGGGCTGCTTGGGCTATAGTCCCCACGCGGGCCCAGTGCAGATTGGGGACTTTACACACATTTTTGAATCACTTCGCAGATGCGTGCAGGTTTCCTCTCGATGTTTTCCTTCACCGACAAGCTCAGTGGTAAATTCAAATTGAATTTCGAACATAAGTAAACTTCTGCAGGTGCGAGCCGGAATCGAACCCCCGACTCTTTGCATGAGAGGCGGTATGTCGAACCACTGGGCCACCACGGCTTCACCCAATCTCGCTCTCCTTAATTATCTAAAAATCTTTTTCGATAAATAGAGCGTCACTTTAACTTTTGTATGACATAGGTTGCAGGTAGGTTCTTTAGCCAAAGTAAATTGTTCTTACTTTACAGCACTAGGGTGACAAAATAAAGGTTGATTTTTATTTAATTCAGAGGAAGATCTCCGTTTTCCAACGTGGTAGCAAGTGCAAGGCGACAATGAGAATTACACGCAAATCGGGATCACGTACCCGTCTTCCTTCATCTGCATTTTGCGGTGATTTGTTTTGTATACTTACACGACTGTAAAATGCATCTCGTGTCTCGCACACTTGACTCTATAGGTATGCAACAAGCGTAGCTAACCTAACGCTACGGTATAACAGTACTACATACTCAACACTGAGTTTGGGAAGTATCAACATTTAATGTTTTATTTAGCTGATTGGCCTGGATTGAATATTATATTCAAAACGTTACATAGGGAAAGCGAAATTCCCTATCCCTGCACTCACGCGTATTTAGCTGCTTAGAGTTCGTTTTCAACGCCATGAAACGTGAGCGGAGGGATAGGGAATTTCCCTTTCCCTATGTAACGATTTGAATAGAGCCCCTAGACTAATTGCTTGAGAAGAGATGCCATAACAAACTCAAACACAATACTTATTTACTTTCAGATCAAAGAATAAACGAATGGTGACGAATTTAATTCGATTTTTTGCGACCATTAACCAACAGCTTGGTTATCTAAAGATTCTGAATAGGTATTCCACTCATATACCTATTTTAAACTCGCTGCAAAGCAAAAGTGACGACTAGCGCCGTACATACTTCTATGATGGCGGTCGTCACTTTGCTTTGCGGCGGTATAGTGTCACGTGTCAGGCTCGTGCAGGTTCGTAAAAAACGCCCAGCTCAAATTAAGTGAGACAAGTCCGCAAAAACACACTACCTGCGCCGCTCGTCTCTCCGCGGAGAGGACACCGCCGCCGCGCCCGGTGCCAGACGGCAGCGTCCACCGATCGCGCCGAAACGAGATAAAACATCCCACCCATCACAAGAGGAAAAAGAAAGCATCTAAATCCTTTCTAAGCCGAGGGTAAAATGTCAAAGTCAGTCGGTAGCACCCGAACAAGTTATTTAAATTCGATGATTGTCTGGAGGCAGCGGTCTCCGACGCTACCTCGCCGGGAGTTGGCTTATTGGCATTATTTTCAAATTTTTTTGTTAATATTCGTATAATTATGAGAGCCAAAAATCAACAAAAAGTTCGGTGATGCCCACGTGAATATTACATACGTGGTCAAGTTTGCATGTAACCAATAAAGTAATCATCGGGTCGGACTGACCAATTACGCCGCTGCCGACTCATTCGCCGGCGAGCGAAAATTAAAATTTAATTGACGGTCGCCGCCGCGGCGCGCGCCGTAACTCGCGTCGCGGCCGCGGTGGCTCATTCCGTTTATGCAAAATAGATGGTAATTCAATTTGCGCTCTCGAGCCACCACAACCAATATATTATCCCGTCCACCCGGTGACACACTCCAGATACTTTAAGTAATTCAAATCGACCGCTCCACGCCTGATGGCTAGTTATTTAGAGAGATCCTCGTAATGGTAATAGGTTACTACACGATAAGTGTCTAAAATAGCATCTCTAAATGGGTACGCAAATGAGATTTATCACGTTGGCCAGTTTCGTGACAATGATTGACTTTTAAATGGCCATAAACAGTGAAAAGCGACGGCGACGTTTACCCGGCAACACATTTGGTATGGACCGGTGCCGGTGGCCGGCGACGAACGTGTCACGTACCGCGGCCAGCTCTCAATTACTCATAGTCGATTTTCAAAAAAGTAGGGACACATCGTTTTTTTACCGAAAAAGTATCAGCGTCTTCGATTTCCACAAAGACAGTCTCTGGTTAAGGCAATTTGTTTGGGATTGTGCGGCGCGGATGAATGGGGCCGGCGGCATGCGAGCAGAGCGCGCCTCGCATACTGATGAGTTGCACGGAGTCTTTAGGACGAAGCCAATTATTTCTGCCTTTCCTATTCCCGTCTACACATTTTTTCTCACTTAATGAATTGAATATTACGAGTAGGTAGGTGGGTTAACAGTCCTCATTGAACACTGTAATTCGTTGAGGAAATATGATTTAAAGCGATGATAATATGTCTTCTCGGACGGGTTTTATTAATGAGGATCCCGAGCTGACCCGGTTTGTAGATTCGCCTGCCACGAACACCTGTGCTTGACAAAGCTAAGCTCATGGGTCATGGGCATGCGTATCCCGGCTACGACAAATGACGCTGAAATTATCAACTTTTTCCAGTTTCACTTCTCTTTCCACCAGCAGCGTAAAAATAGTGATCTAATAGATCAGATCTATAGATAGTCTTTCTCATAAACAATTCTTCAAAATAATACGAAAACATAAATTATATTTCATTTTAATAATAGACTAAATAACAGGGCTCGTATGGAACACGTCATCCGAACGCAATTTAGTCGCATTGCCCAACGGATTATTTAATATCTCATGAGGTGAAAAATAAGAAGCGGGCGCGCTTTCTGAAATCGATTAAGGGAGACATGATTAAGGGCCGGCGGAGTATTGTGCGACAAGCCTTTATGTTAAAATGTTTGCATACTCCGCAATAAAGCAATCGGCTGGTAAATAATTACATTAGCTTCGGTTCTTTTTGTCGCATATATTCTCGTTCAGGTGCAGTGTCAACTGATATAATAGCGCGAAGGATTTCGCATCGCAGGAGTACTGCCATTGCTAATATATAAAGGTGTTTGGTGATATGATCTTCGCAAGACGATATGACCTTTCAGTTTCGCGGGGTTATATGCTGCGGTTGGGCCTGGGAGATTAATGCTGCCGTAACTAATGACATTCGCATTTACAAAAATTGCCCTCAGCAATTGAGACATCGTATTCGAAGAAATAAAACTTACATTACAAATGGCATTTCGGTTTTAAATGTGAGTGCCGGTAGCTATTTCACTTTTTCATTATATTGTAATAGTATTTTTATAATACATATTCAGAAGTAGTGATAGCGTCGTGGTGTTTCTTCTCTGGGATCTCTCCTGCAGCGTCTAGATATAGAGTGGATGTAGCGTTTAATAGTCAAGTATACTTCAAACGCTCTAGCCGTCTATATTTATAAAAATATAAATAATAATAATATATATAATATATTTTTTTTTTATTCAGAAAAGACTCTATAACGAAAGTAAGGGGTTTACGGGGGCGACAAACCGATATAGCTAATTCGTATCTGAGAAAACTAATATTTAGTTATTTTCACCCGAGCGGAGCTCGGTCGGCCGGCAAATGTCATAAAGAGCGATTTTATGGTCAAGCAAATTTACTAAAATACCTGATGAATTTATGATGAATCGGTCAATAGTTAAACTAGCTGGTGCCCCGTAAGTCGTCTGCGGATATTCTGTATTTTTATTTATACATAGTACCGCCGCCGGGGTTTTCTTTTTTGAGAATTTTTTTTCGTTATAATAAGCATGAGAAACGAATCGATGTTCTAATAATCTCCTTTGCGAGCGAAACGTGACGATATAATATAGAAGATAGATATACTTAACTAAAAAAACATTAATAACCATTAATTGAAAATTTTAAACTTATGTAAGGAAGTCAAATAGTAATTATACCAGATGGTTCAAAGAAGATGGGAAGAACATTTGAAAAAATAAGTATTTTTTGTTAATTGGACAATAACTAGTGTTCTACAAAAAGGATTGTTGTTTTATAATTCAAAACATTTTTATAATTCAAAACCTTAAATGATGAATTAGGCTTCAGGGCATAATTAAAGAACACAGAATAACGCACCCACAGCTGCCAGGTGAAAGATGTCAGATATTTATGAATGCAATTGCTTAATTAAAAATATCAACAAACATTACTAAAAATGTGCCGTAAAGATAAGTTATACGATGGCATGGGACGCCCACCGGCGCGATTTAATTACAAAATCAATAATCGAATTGCGAGTCGCTTAATTGATTGTCTCGATATGAATCCGCTATCTGCACGCATGCATCTTGATATAAATACAGCGAACAGGGATATAAATAATATCCATATTCAATATATTCAATTTGAGTTAGAGGCATGAGCCTCGGGAGAAACTTCCATACAAACGTCACTTCGTCAATTTGATCTAACAAACGCGTTTTATTAAGGATAGGTACTTGTCATGTACCGGGACTTCGTCTGCGTGGAATATAAAACTGACGATAACTTTTATTTGCCATATCCGGTTTTAATCAAATATAGCTTATAATGTAGCTCCGAATAATGCTCTATCTAGATTTGAAAACTGCATTCAAATCGGTTCAGAAGTTCCGGAGATTAACTCTAAAAAACAGACAGAAAGAAAGATACAGAAAAAATTGCCTTCAATTATAGTATAGAAAGATATATTACAAAGTTTGGTGGCATTTTAATTATTATTAAAACAAACAAAACGAAATTTCAGTATGTTAACTGGTTTTTTAGATAAAATATTCAGAAAAAACTTGCAATTTGTAGGGAAGTCTGTGCATAATTATTTAATCAGAAAGAGGTACCTAACGAGCGAGATCATTCGATCTACACCTGAGTATAAAAATATGTAGAACATTGAACCGTGTTGCTAAGGTTTTACTACTCGACTACGCCGCGCCGCCGCCGTAGCGTGCGCGTGCGGCATCAGTTAGGGCGCACGCGTCAAGTTACTGCTATAAGTAGGTACTGCGTGCTATTTCTGTCCCACGATTTTGTTACACAGAAAAAATAGACCAACTGGTAGGCGCTAAGTGAAGCCTAGAGCTTAAGAACTCGATTTTTGAGTTTAGGTAGGTATTACTTGTCAAAAACGAAGAAAATTACGGTCATCATTACTTCGGTAGTTGTTCTTCTTTCCGCTTTTAACTAAGAACTGTGTCACTGTTAACTAAGTATCGTAGATATACAAATGAAAAGAATTAACAAAATTTTAAACCAACAGAATGTTATTGCTACCACCACAAAAGCCTAATACGTCTCACTGCTTGGACACGGGCCTCCTTTCACCACGAGAGGGTTTGGGCTATAGTCCCCACGCCATCCCAGTGTGTATTGGGTACCTCAATCAAACACATTCTTGAATTACCTACTTCGTAGATGCGTGCAAATTTTCTCACGATGTTCAAATCGAAAAGCTCAGTGGTAAATTCAAATTGTCTTTCACACATAGGTAGGTATTTAAGTACTCGTAAATGTGCGATGTGAAAGACGAATTCGAACCCCCGACTCTCTACACGAGAAGCGTTAGGTTAAACCACTAGGCCCTAACTTTTTGTATTATATATTTTTCAGAAATTATAATAAAATGTATGACATTTGCAATTAGTACTGAAAATAATTATAATTATCAGTATTATGACTAAATGAATGTGTGACAATCGAACTTATGATTAAAACAATTATAACGTAGTGAAATTATGACAGCGAACAATTATGACATCGTACAATTCATGCCAAAAAAATTTATGAGCAGCAACTTTATGCATAAAGTATTATGACAAACAATATTATGACAATAGTTGTTGTGCGACCATAGGGTCCCCCGCCACCACGTCATACTAGAATTTTCAATAAACACACATCTTTTCTCCTGAAAAGGCGAATGGAGTTAACCTTTTTTTTCGTGTGCAACAAATTAAAACACTCATTACTTGCAGACTATGGCGGAAATGTCGCAAGAAATACCATGTAAAGCTATGTAAAGGCAGTAATTACGCCAAAGGTGTATTTTGCGAACACAAAAAGGACCACTGGTTATCTGTAGTGACCATTAAAATCGCATCAGCATCCAATAAATTATTTTATTAAATGTCGATTCGCACCTATGGCTCGGGCGTGTCTAATGGGCCAGGACCTTGGCCGTGTTCATGACTACTTCGTCGTGTATTTATAAAGCCTAATGTACTTTTTGTTTAGTACTTAATGAGTTCCAGATTATCACATACCAATGGTTATTTATATATCGCTTAATAAGAGCCGTTTTAATTAGACAAAACCTTTTTTTATTTTTACCCGACTGCGTCAGAAGGAGGGCTATGTTTTTCGAGTGTATGTATGTATGTATATTTCTTTGGCACGCTGTGTAGCCTAAATGGCTGGATGGATTTTAGCATGCGAGGTGTCGTTAGATTCGTTTTAATTGTGAGAGTGACACTGGGTATATCAAAATTGCAAAAAGCATAATGGCTGACTTTTGGAGGCATTTTAAAAGTTTAATTTTTTTTTTTAACATAGCCTATCGAGGGGGGTATCAAAATGAAGGGCGGAATTAATGGATCACAAATATATATATATAATCTATGTGAAATCAAAAGTTTGTTTGCAGTCGGGTATTATATTTTTGCAAAAATCGAGTTATTGAGAATCGCAAATTAATCTTCATAAAATCTTGCGATGTTAGTAGAATTGATATCTTAAACTGAATCAGATCAATAGGACTTTCCAATACAAAATCTTCCTTTTTGCTTCATTGACTGAAGTTAGATTTTTATAATGCACTAATGGGTACATTTAGAGAAAAGTAAAACCATGCTACATTGCAGCTGTTTATTTTACTTTTTTACTAAAATGAAAATATAATTGTCAGTTAGTTTAGGTACCTACGTAAAGTTACATGCAAAAATAAGTGATGGCCCAACGACAGCATAAATAAGTGACACGTTACGACTCTGTTGTCATAAACCATTAAACGTAGCGCCTAACAATAGAAAAGTAATGATTTTCTTATTATGATTTCCTTAACTTGGCCTATTACAGCGGTGTTAACTAGACAGCTAATACGCCCGGTAGATGTGTGTGTAGTCTATTTTGCTTCAGAAACTCACTAATGAAAATTTACCACAGCCGATCATACTTTTGCTACCTTATTAACCCGGACTAACTAAGCGGAAAATTCTATACAGTGGATTAACGTGCATGTAAAAATTACGAGCGATAAATCTTGTACAAGATTATATCGACAAGTTACAAAAATGTAATGAACATCAATTACAGTATTACACGGTCATTATGAGCGTGTTATCGGAGCTAATTAGTCGTAGGTAGATACTAGTTCAAAGGCGGGAATATGCCTTGGTTGTTTCATTCAAAATCAATCACTCTACGTGTACATATGTATACCTGCAATATTTACTAAATAAGCTCGTTTTCAATATTATTGTTACGTACCCCAAAAAAAATCTATGGCGGTACGAAGTCCGTTGGGTCAGCTAGTGTTTCTATGGAATTTATTTAATTTAAGCGTTCTTTATATCGACTTTTCGACAGTTAGCTTAAAAGTTTATGCTTGTTGCATTCCATAATATTTACTTATATGTATCTGTAAGCAGCTACTCTAGGGAATCTATGTAACACATACACGTCTCTACAGTCGTTCTGTTTCAGATGGGCATTTTAAAACACAGCAGAATCAACCAAAAAAAGAGTCACGTTTTACGCCATTATCATTATTGTAATGGTAATGATAATAAGTTTTGAAAGAAGTGGCCTTCTGCTTGAGTTTGTTGCGGCGCTCCTACTCAAGCAATGGGTCTAGGAAGCGCTAGTAAATTCTTTTCTGACGTGTAAAAGTGCCCCTATGTGGCCAATTTGCTGAATAAATGATTGAATTTTGAATTTTGAATTTTGTGGTGAAACTTGGCAGATATCTGAGCGAGATCTTTATTTTAAGTCAAAGGCAAAGAAATGTAGTTTGCCAACGCAATCGACATATGTATCCATAAACTCTATTGCTCGCTGCTGTCATTACTCATTAAGGTCGCTGTATAGAGATCTTCTACTATTTAAAGTCCCGCGCTTTCACATTTCAAAACGCTTCAATTTTTTTATTAGTATTTAAAAAGCACCACCAACATTCGAATCTCAACGCATAGTTGATGGCTGTCTCAGCTCGCACACATGTGTTGAGAGTGTTGGTGGTGTTTTTTAATAGTACATTACAGACCTAGGGTGGTGAATTCGTAAATGTCCCAGATCGCAGGTTTCTGTGGCCCGAACCGAAGGTGAGGGCCATAAATATGCGATCTGGGGCTTTACGAATTACCGCCCGTGGTTTGTCAAAAGTTTTACATCTTGCCTTGGCCAAGAAGTGAGATTTTCTCTCCGCGTAGCGGGCAGAAAATCCCACTTTACGGCCAAGGGTGATGTAAATACATTGAAGCGTTTTGAAATGTGAAGGCGCGGGACTTTAGATAGTAGAAGATCTCTACATAGTTTGAGATTTTGGCCGAATACATGGATATGTATTCGGGCAAAGATTTGCCCGTGACTGTACACCAACGATAATTGAAACTAAACAACCTTCCCTTCCTGAGAACTCGTTGATTCTAGATTGCTGTTTTTATAGAGAATATTTAGCACTTGTCGCTTTCAGGGTATAATTAAATGAGCATGACAGAGCGTTTGTATGTTAAACAAGGTTTCTGACGAGTGTTCTTAAGTCCAGCTATTTTTCCTAGTATGTTAAAATAATTAGACTAAAATATTTTGCATACACTCTCCTCGTCAATAAACGGCGACTTGTTTGTATGTGTAGGTACGTATAGAAACGTAATTAACAGCGTCATTACGCAGGCAAGCGCCTGACTTAATACGGGCCATACATCTCCAGACAATAAACACGCGGTCGGCATAATCATCATTTGTTACCCCTTGGCTACACTTGCTGGCTTTGCCGAAGATTCGTCTTCCCTTGTCTAGCAAATCGCCACTCTCATTGGAAACTTGTGGCTTTAGATGCTGACCCGACACGTTTATTTAGCCACCAATCACGAGTACGTTAGTGAATAGAGGAATCCATCAATGTTTAAACGCATTAAAGGAAATAGTGCGCAAAATTGCAACAGCTGTAACTCTGAATTACTCGTACTGCGCTGTTTGGTCTTGAGTCTTGGCTGTTTTATTCGTATTTACAGCGTACCTAAGCACAACTTTCCACGATAACGCTTTATATTTCAATTCAGTAACTAATACCAGATATTTAATTTAAAACTATTTGTCGTCTTTAGTTTCAATATTTCTGTATAAATACCTTGTATCATTTCTCTATGATAATACTTACTCGTAGTGACCTAAGTATTAGTAAGGAACATCTGGAATTCAACGCTGCCGCTGGGTCCTCAGCAGAGATTCCATTCCATGGCCTTTTTTAGCTGAATTTTTTTTTGTTTCGTTTCTCATTATTTCTTATTTTTTTATTAAAATAAAAGTAAAAATACTCTAATCTTATATTATGAATAATAAATTCTTCTTAGTGTTGACTGTTGTTACAAAACACAATAAAACACAGTTTTTATCACGCCTTTTTATTCCGTATTGATGTATTATTGTTTATTGCGAATACTATGTCAGTATTAAGATAATAAGAAATAAAATAAAATTGTAAAAAAATCCTGTACAATGGACGGAAGTCACTAGTGTGACTGGGACGCGTTTACGTCTTTTGTATGAAAAACTGTAATGTCAAAACAAGTGCGTTAATTAGTTTTTATTCCTATAATGCGTATTCCGTATATTTCATAGCAAAATAAAACAACTTTATCTAATTCATCACGGTAAATAAAATATGTTCAAAGGTGTGGTTCCATGGGACTACACAAGCAACGCGAACAACGGTGTGCGGACAACTGAAAAAAAAATCGGTTGTCTATAAAGTCGGTTTATGGACGATAATTTTACGTGATAACGTCATAAGAAAATATTAAATATGTCCATACACGGACATACATTGGGTCATGATTTATCGTGGGCGCAGCCGGCGTTCATCAATTTATAAGACGTTATCACGTCAAAAATAGGCCGTTCCTAGAGCACGAGATGTTTTTTCATACAATAAGCTTTCAGCTTGACGTAGGTATTATAACATCGTTTTTCTTCGCCACCGGCAAGGTATTGAAACCCATTACAAATATTACAATGTCTCATTTCACAGTCGCGGATCGTGTCGACACAGTTTCGTCATTTTACGCCGATGACATGTCATTACGGAAGGAAAACGTCCGCGCCGCACAATTTGCGCGAAGCTCGGCGTGATGCAATGACACGGGTAATAATTATACTTGCGGCGCAGAACCTAAGAGCTTTACGGTGTCGACAGGCTGGCGCAGATTGCAAGTTTGTTTATTGAAATTAGCCCAGAAGGAGCTATTTTTGACGTGATAACGTCTTATAAAAAGATAAACGCCGGCTGCGTCCACGAAAAACATGACGCGTTGTAGCGTTACTAGACTTTTTCACGTATAAAATTATCGTCCGTAAACAGACTTTACAGACAACCAATTTTTTTTTATAGGGCCAACGTGCCAACGTAGAAAGTGTCCAGTCACATAGGTGAATTGATCAGATATAGTTAAGTGCTTTGGTAGTTTGGAGGTAGGTGTTGGGTAGACTAAGTATTATTGTTATTACACACAAGATATTAGGTATCTGTAAATATTTCATGTAATCATAAGGATGAAATTAGAAGGGGATGGGTCAATTAACTATTTCTTGTTGGTATTCTGCCCCGTTGTCAGGCAGGAGGTAAAATAAGAGTTCCTTACAAAAACTGTCACAACATGGACTACTAAGATTCTTAAAAGTTGTCCCTTGGTTGGGGTTGAAAATGGCAAAGAAACCCCACGTGGATCATACAAAATAAACGTTTTAAAAAGTGACTGTGGAGACAGTAACCATGGCAACTGGATACAAAAATAGTTGATTCACCCTATAAATAAATTAAATAAACCCTATACTATAGTAAATGTTAGCAATAATTTTAAATATTCATAGTCAACATTCCATAAAACGAAACGAAAACTGAACAGGTACGTAAAATTCAAATTAACAAAACGTAGCTGAAAAATGTATAATTTTCCAAGTATCTTAAGTGACAAAAATGACATGTTTTTCTTTTTTGAAATCTCACCACGCCTAGATATATCTTTCCTGGACTAAAACACACGACCGGCAAACAAAACCTCCCGCGCGGGCGCATCAAACATAGCTTAGACGTTTATTACTTAATCAACGCACCTTCTGAACAGGAGAACTGTTAATTAGTGAAGCAATTACTAGATAATTAAGTTATTAACAGTGAGCACTCTAACGCGCATTGCTGCAATATCTCATTTGTTTGGATGTTTTGGTACTACCTATTAGTTAAGACTAAGATTACGAGAAATCGATTGCTGAAGGTACTAAAAACGTTGGAGCTTTTTTCGTACTACATGTTATGTTACTTGAGTTGTAGCTTGAACTTATAAGTAGATTTTGGCCTTTTTTATAAGTATTAAGTTTATGCGTGACTCAGGAAAATTCTTTGTTATTCCTATAGCCACCACCACAGCCTATTTGCGTTTATACTGTCTACAGGGATGATTTTTTTAACATTAACTCATACTAAAAATGTGCTGTATGTATGACCCTTTTAGAATATATGTATATTTTAAACAGTATTTAAAGCGAAGTCGTTAAGTGGAGATACCTTCAGCATCAAGCAATTTTTCTCCATGCCACGTCGACATACATCTACAAAGAGATGGTTGTGCACGTGCAGAATTGTGCATTATGAAACTCGCAAATTATGATTAAATCCATTACGCCTTCATTCCGTTGATATTCAATTACTACGTCTAGAGTCTAGAAACATGATGATGTCCAAATTCAATGTTTGCTAATTTTCTAGGATATTTGTTTTTTTTTTCATAAAATTGTTGCAAATTCTGAAGATGTCCTTAAATGTGTGGCACTATAGGTAAGATATAACGTAGCATGGGTAGATCCAAACAATTTTTGGCGACTTGCGCCCGGTTTTTATATCCCAAAATGCGGTTAAAACTTGACATTTACTCCATAGACAATCTGCCAAATTTTAACCACCTGTAGCCAAAACGAGGCGTTTTGTGCATATAGGAACCAAGCCTTGGAGAAGATCTTTGGAAATCTTCGGGTGTGGAACCTCTCAGGGTCGCTTAATAAGACGGCGATGAGATTACAAGCATGTACTTAAAAACGATATAAGTTAATAAATATTGCAAATGAAAATTTAGAAAATAGTCGTAGCATTACTATTATATTTAGCATTTACATTACGTAGTAATACCATTTATTCGTAGCTAATCTGAACATTGGGGGAGGCCTATGTCCAGCAGTAGACATCTTTCAGCTGACATGATGATGATGAATCTGTAACTTTTTAAAGTTAAATTAGCATCTCTCCGACCACGTAAATACATGCACTAACACCTGAATCTATTATTATACTTAAGCCATTAATCAAATCTCCATACAGCGGCTGGATTAAACAAAGCACGCGTGTCAGAAGACTCAGTTATCCAGTTTTTGCGTGCTCAACGCAGCATAGAGCCGCGTCCATTGTTCTGCCGACCGTTTTTCTCAAGATTTATCAGGCTGCGTAAACAACCGGGCCCCTACTTAAGGGTGATTACGTTCAGGGAATTAATGCCGCGTATAATGAGAAAATCGCAAATCAATAGCTAATAAGTTGTAATGACACCGTGCCGCACGGTATTGGGTAATGACGGTTTTTACCTTAGTTTATTACGCGCTGTGTTGTTCAGAGTAATGTTCGGGCTTGATTACAAGGCGTGTCATGTCAAATTAAAATGTTTATTATGTATGAGGCACTTGGCTAGTCCCCTTTTAATTTATTTTAGCTCTTCATAAAATTACTTTACCAAGATGAATGATCGGCCTTCGATTCCATGGCAAATGTGTACTTATACCTACATTTTCATATCTCTCGGAACACAAACTCCCATTTCGATGTCCTATAAGAGACGATTTTCCATAATTTCTCGACACAGTTACGTTACTACTACAGCCTATTTGCGTCCCACTGCTGGGCACAGGCCTCCTCTCATCACAAGAGGGTTTAGGCTATAGTCCCCACGCGGGCCCAGTGCGGATTGGGGACTTCACACACATCTTTGAAATACTTCGCAGAAGCGTGCAGGTTTCCTCACGATGTTTTCCTTCACCGAAAAGCACGCGACAGTTACGTTAGCTCTTTGGGAAACTGTCTAAACGGTCTATCGCTACACTAATAGTTGCAATCCATCAAAGGAACAAGACAGATGATAGATAGGTAAATACATTACAAAGCGTATGAAATGAAAAAGCGTGCCCAATGACAATGATAATACAAGCTCTCTATCTTGATTAAAACTTGTTAATCTGGTCTTGGAAAATCACATGTCAGTCATCGAACAGTTAGGCTTGTAATCACGAAGTGCAGGCGCCGTGACAGATTCGATTTGTCCATTGTCCGGTAGCGTTAACGATTCGTTGCGGACGCCCGGTGGCACCGTCGCTAACCGAAGGTTACGGGGTCAACCTTGGCCTGGTAATGGCGATGAGACTTCAAGAAGAAACCGACAATTATTTTGCATTTTGAGGGAAGACAAATGATAACCTCCTTTTTTTAAGTCGGTAGCTTATTCTTAAAAAAACGCGTATACCTTTTGCCTTTACGTTCAGAAACGGCTCTAATAATTTGTACGGATAGGGTATTACAGGTGCGAAAAACGATCTAGCTACGTCTTATATCTGCGGTCGCCCAGGTATGTACTAACAGATAAACAAGTACTTACATGTATGTTAAGAATTCGTACCTAAGTCTTGTAGTTTTAGATAAACTTGACCACTATTCCATTATCGTATCCTAGAAATCAAGTACATATTTTCAGCTACAAAAATTATCCTTTGTAGTTTTAAGATTTACGTTAAGTATTGCTAGTGCAGATAATAATAAGGCCGTGAGAGAATCATTAAACATTTAGTTCCTAAACTAATTGGTGATTTCCCACGCTATTTAAGGTATCTTAGTTCAATTCAAGACCATGCACTTATGTTAGAGAAGTCGTAGAATTAATTATAGGCCACGTAGCATTTGCAGTGTACATTTTGTTTTCACCACCCTTATTTGGGTATTTTTTTGATTTATTGAAAGTTTCTCTACATTCAGAGGTCTACTTTTTCATCGCCTTCGTTTGTTTAGCTTTCAATACATGCACTCGAGCCAAATAACGACATTATAGTCTTGTAGGTATAATAAATACCTAACTATTATGCTACGAGGCAGGTAGAAATAGTACAAAAAGCCGTGGTAGTCTAGAGGTTGACCTACCCCTCGTGCAGAATTAGGGTTAGAATCCGGCTCCCTGGGTTTACTTATGTGTGAAATCCAATTTCAATTTTTAGCACGCATTTGCGAAGTAATTGAAGGAGGTGACGCCCAATCCGTGAGGAAAGGAGGCAAGTGCCCAGCAGAGGGAGAGGGACGTAAATAAGCTGTTGTGCTGTAGGTTGACACATAGCAGCTTGACCTCTGTTTAATCGTCGTCTCCCAGTACAACCAGCCCGAGAACTTACAATCTATCAGTGGCATCGATTCAATTAGCAGTAGAACAATGGAGCCGCTGGCCCGCAGCGAGAGAAGACACGGTTCGGTTGCTCTAAACGGTATACGACTTTAAGGAATAAGTAACATATACAATAGAAATTAAGGATGTAGGTATGTGCAATTAGGGCGATGCGGCGATGAAGTACCTAGCTAAAATGTGAGTGCAAACTGATGGCCTGTTAGTTAATAGAAGAAACAAATATTTTCAGGACCGAAGAATATTTTTATACCGAATTTGTGGTACATTTTTGTACATGAAGAACGTGTCTTCTTAATATGATAAAATTATGAAGGGTTAAATAAAAAAAAGATCAAACATAATTGACAATTGTAACGAAATCTCTGCATATAAAGTACCTCCTATTCATTCTTGACCATCCAATGGACGAGAACGGAGGTAACAGATTTGCGCATTTTAGACAACCAGCCAGCTCAACCTTTGCCTACGACATTATATATTTATCGAAACTATATGAAATTATATCGACATTTAACAGTATTGTATAGACAACGACGGGTTCAACGCAAATGTTTTTGTAGAAAGTAATATTTTAGGCCAAAACGTTTTTAGCCTAAAATCTGACTTTCTAAACAAAATTCTACCTTACGTTTTCAACATGGTATTAAACAAAGACGTAACTACCTACTTCTTTTACCAGCCGCGCCTCGACATCCCAAACCCCGCCGCGACGCGGCGCGTGGGCGAGAACCCACATTAACTTTTGTCAGGCGTCGCCTACGTCCATAATCGCGCTCGTTTTTCACCCACATACAACCTTTGCACGGTGCGCGGGAAACGCCGCCGGTAATAAAGCTTATGGCTTTATCGTGAAGATAACTGCGACAAGGTTTTAGCAGAGTAATTGACGGAAGATTAGTTGGTGGCTCGATATTGCACTCTTTTTTAGTGTCAATAAACGATATCGATTGATTTTATTTGTAAACATAGATACGTGTACCTTACTGTTTATACTGCAGAGTACTGTACTAGACGAATGAGAAATATTATTATTAAAAATGCAATCTCTTACACACATCTAGTTGGAAATTATTGGAAAGTATGAGTATAAGGATAAGTAAGTAACTAGTTGATTTTTTCTAGATGAATAACTCTAGAAAGAATTTTAATGTAGAATCACTCATCTATGTTAATTCCTTGATCGCTTGACTTACATTTGATTCTGAATAGGTACATAATGATCAAGACCATCGTTGCAATATTAAATTGCCTCTAATATTAAATGAAACTTTTAGAAATTAAGTTATTATGCAAAGACTCGAAAAGTTTTCTATGAAAATACGCATGGTAGCGCTGCTACAAGTAGTACAACTAAGTATAAAAACTAAATAAAAGCGAACAAATAAAGTCATAACAAAAGAACTTTATTTATAACCCACAAAGACACACGAAGGCTACAAATAATGAACTCGAACACAATGTCATTAAAATTATTTCTCGCCCAAACAAATAGAGACGCCTTAATAAAGTTATCGAACGCTTTGATTAACCCTGACAGGCCTGATTAATTGCCTCCTGCTAATCATAAATCGTAATTAAAGCTCTTAAATATAATCCACAGCAATTCTTTTGATCGGCCCAAAAGAATTATTAAGTTGTTTATACGCGTAACGAAGTGCCAACACGAAATCTTTTTGTTGCTGTCCCTCCGTGCCAAGTTCACTTGATTCGTTTCGAAATAATTGCTTTTGTTAGAATAGAAGGAAAATTATTAATCATATATTTTTGTATGTATGTACTTAATGGTTGTATGAAGACTAGGTTTCAGTTTTTAGGGTTCCGAAGTCCACAAGGAACCCTTATAGTTTCGCCATGTCCGTCCGTCCGTCCGTCCGTCCGTCCGTCCGTCCGTCCGTCCGTCCGTCTGTCCGCACTATTGCTCGGAGATGCTTAGGTCTAGAGAGCTGTAATTTGGCATGAATATGCATATTAGTTACGCTGACAAAGTGGTACAATAAAATTTTGAAATATATTTTTTTATAGGGTACCTCCCCTACTCGTAAAGTGGGGATGTAATTTTTTTTCTTGCGTACCCCATGGTGCGGCATATTGTTGAATAGGTCTTGAAAAAATATTGTGGGTTTGTTAAAACCATTTTTTGATTAAGTGATGCGTTTGTGAAATATTAAGCTTTAAAGTGCTATTTTTTGTTAGAGTCACGTGTCCCCCCCCCCCCCCTGCCAGCTAAATGGTGGTATTTGGATGGCTGAAAAAAATCACGGTTGTGGCATATATAACGTAGTTGAAAGAAAAACTATCAGAGCTAAGTAGGCTGTACAAACTTACGAGTAATAGTCGACAAACTTATAATGATGATTTTTCTCGAGCGGCAGGGGCGTCGGGCGGGCACGTCATACCACAGGCTAGCTAGATGCTAATAAGTCTTAGAAAGGTACTGTGGGCATCCTCAACTTCGGAACCCTATAATTTGCGCGTGGCCCGACACGCACTTGGCCGGTTTTTTTTTTCTAGCTACTAGCTTCTGCCCGCAACTTCCCCCGCGTGGAATTCGGTTATCGCGTTCCTGCTATAACTATAAGTTTTTCTGGGATAAAAATTAGCCTGTGTCCTTTCCCGGGACTCCAACTATCACCATACCAAATTTCATCCAAATCGGTCCAGCGGTTGAAGCGTGTAGAGGTAACAGACAGACAGACTGAGTTACGAGTACTTTCGCATTTATAATATTAGTACGGATTAAGAATTATTCATTCATAAAGCAGGCACAAAATCTAATCTTGCTATGACTGACGCATATAGTACAAAAAAGAAGCCTCGATTCTCAGGTGTAAAAGAATATTCAACGCATTTTATTTGCTAAAACTAACAACACCTTTAAAGAACTATTATGGCTGTTAAGTGCCACTTCCTGAATTATTTGAAATGAAATGAAATTGAAATTTTGAAATGAAATTTATTTATATACCTACAAATTAAATACAATATTCTAATAGGTTACTGTGATCCTGTGATTTCGAAGCACTCACCTTCATAATTACGTATACGTCTTTAACGTACCGAGCCTTTAACTTATTTAAAAGCATCACAATACACACTCAAATGTATGTATCAGGTAGCAGCCTGCAGCCGTAGGCTTTAAGTTGTTTTAAGCGAGGGAAGAGTCAAAATTATCTGTCTTTTCAAACGTCCACTTTCGTCTGGACTGTCGCCGTAATTATCTCATTTATTCATGTATTCGAGTAAGCAGCGTTACGTGATTGCGCTCCCGGTGTTGTCCAAAAGGAAACAAAACGGCTATCAACGTGCCCAATATTTCAATTAAGCGTACGATTAAGAAATTAAGCGTAATGAGTACTCCGAGTCCGGCGCTCGCCGCGATTGCGGCCCACGTGAAGAAATACAGCAGGTGGGTGATGAAATTTTAGACGCTGGCAATGGAGGCAGAAGCGTGGTTAATTAGGAGAGAACACGTTAAATTTTATTAACTTCAAATGAAGTACTTTTCATGTTTTGCGATGTTCAGTTTTGAATTTTTTTCAACAAAATAAGACTATACACATCGAACAGTTAATAAAACTCTTAAATTACATCTAACTTAAGTATCTACAGAAAATACTTTCGGACCTAGTCTGTGACGCTTATAAAAATAAGTAGGTATGTAGGTACCTATTTATTCCATAGTATCACATGCAAAACTGTGCTCTTTGTTGATCTCGTAGGACTGAACCACTGAACTTATTTTTCTAAAGCAGATAGGTACGGAGATTACAGTCTAGGGAGAACCTTTCAGCTTAGTAATATGTATATTTGACTTTACCAATAAATTAATTATTTATTACCAATAAAATATCTGAATCTGAATCTGAAATGTGACCTGCAAAAATATGTAGTCGTAATGGCCCAACGTGAATATACAATAGTGCCGTGTCAAATAAACTCAACCGCACTGAAATCGGGGCACTTTGTATAGAAAATCCTATGCAAAGGTGACCCGATTTCGTTGCGGTGTAGTTTTGAGCACGCAAAGATTTTGGTGACTTTCTCTATGTACAAATATGTATCACAGAATGTATACCTAGTTCAGTATAGGATAACACGTAGTGTTCGTCCTGTTACGAGTATGTCCAACGTTATCTTGATCCACTGTTGCTCCTTGCGTCGCAGATTTACGATGCAAGGGAGGGCGGTAATTGGCGGAGCCCATTCTACTGAAGTGTCGCCACGATGACTCGTCGCCTTGGACCCATATTAATCTGTGACGCGAAACGTTATCTAAAGGGACTGCCTATTTAATAATAGTAGTTTATGCAACTGTTATATAATGAGTGGCCTTAAAACACGAGTGTGGTTTAAGGTGGTGCGCTAATCTTGTATATTTATTTATTTATCCAAGCGATCTTAGAAACATCTCTAACGATTTGGACGGGAATATTAACTTTACTTTTCATTTAAGACTCATATTTTACGAACAATTTATGGCGCATGTACACGGTATGGCAGATACAATATCCTGACTATAGTTATCAAAAGCGATAAACGTTTTATGGAGTCTGACAATGCAGAGCAGTCAATTATATACATATCGACTCCGAATGTACACCTGAGAACATTGAAATCGGGTCGAAGCTAATAGCGTGAAAGAAGTTGTAAAGTTATGTGGATCATTGTGACTTTTTCAGGTCCTAAGTATTAAATAAACTTTTCATGAAATTGAGTATGGAGTGTATATTGGGAGTAATGTAATTGCTAGTTTTTTTCAGAAATTTTCACAGGATCGACATTTCCACGAGGCCACACTATCCAATATTTATATGGAAAATGAAAGCAGCCCTGTCTGAACCATATTATACAACAGACTTTTTTTTGTAACACGTCAGTTTTCATTACATTTGTAAAAAAAGGTAATAAAGTAAAAAAGGTAACGAAGCCGTGGTGGCCACTAGGCCACCACGGCTTCACCACTAGGCACCACTAGGTTCGACCTACCGCCTCTCATGCCGAGGGTCGGGGGTTCGATACCGGCTCGCACCTCTAAGTTTACTTATGTGCGAAATTCAAGTTGAATTTACCACTAAGCTTTTCGGTGAAGGAAAACATCGTGAGGAAACCTGCACGCATCTGCGAAGTAATTCAAGGATGTGTGTGAAGTCCCTAATCCACACTAGGCCTGCGTGGGGAGTATAGCCCAAAACCCTCTCGTGATGAGAGGAGGCCGGTGCCCAGCAGTGGGACGCAAATGGGCTTTAGTAGTAGTAACAGGATGAAGTTCAAACAAACTTTTACGCACGCTCGCAAGTAGGTATCAAAAAGCATAAAACACTTGTCCGGAAATGACACGCTTTTTAATTATGATTCTTCATATCCACTATCCAAAGATTGTCTGGAAGAGATCGCTATTAAGCAATAAGACCGCCTTTTGTGTAATTACATTATGTCTGTACTGTTCCTTGAATGTGTCGTTCAAAAAAGTATAATGGGCGTAAAAAAAATTACACTCGGATACTCTTATATTTGGATACTCCTTTTACTCGTAGATGTCAATGTGAAAATAATTACCGAGCCATTACAGGCTCCGCGAAATAAAAGATACATTTTGAATAATTTATGTATGCTTATTGCGCGGCATTGTGGCTCACTTGTAATTGGTTTCGATTTAAAAAGTACCACTCAGTTAATTAAGTTACTGGAGTGAATTATTTATTAACATCAACATCCAATGTAAAGTCTGTAACGAATAATAAACACGGTGACTTAAGTACAATGTTTGTACGGTAAACATTTAATTTTCAACTTTAAACGTACACTATTGTAGATATTTATTAATTTATTTATGTAACTCTGAAACAGCTCGAACACTTTCAATATGCAATGTAGGGGCTTTCGGGGGCGACTAATTTTAGATAGTTCTCATATTTGAGAGAACTCGTTTTACTTATATTCATCCGCCAAAATAAAACAAAAATCAAAATTAAAATATTTATTAAGCAAATAGACCACATCTGGGCACTTTTACACGTCACTTTTAAATGAATTTACCAGCTTCTGATAGGATAGGTAATTTAAAAATACCTCTATCAAACAAGCAAAGGTTGGGTGTCATAATTTTCGTTGAATTCGAAATGAATGGAGAAGTTAGACAAAAATAAATGGAAATATGAAACTATAGTAAATTAATAATTATTTAATGAAGTACTTTAAATACTTAAAGCTTGTAAGTCAACACGATAAATGGTCTTTCAGATTTTATGTAAGTAGGTATTTACCTACTCGTACATGAAAATTCTCAGTTCGATCTCATTGTCACATTGTTTTAGGTAAATTGTAATGCGTATTGCCTGTCACATAATTTCACCATATCGGGTAAAGTCGCAGAGGACGCAACCATAGCTGGTCATGTAATCATGTTACTGAAATGGTCACTTCGTTAGCGAAGGACCAAGTGCCAACATATTGTATGTTCCAAGTTCAAATTACCTATTACTGTCCTTTACATATAATGATCGCTGCTGCGAACGCGCACACGATATACCTACTTATACGTGAGTTCGTGTATTGTCGTGCGTAGCGTTTCCGTGCGTGCATTGCTGTGGAAGTACCTATCCAGTTACAGTTTTGATGCGTTTGTGTACCCACATGGCGTGGCTCGAACGTGTGCAGCAGTGGGGTTCCGGCCTTATTATTGCTAGTCTAAGCATCGACACTTAAAACGAACACTTGCGTTTTCTCGAACAACTTGTACAGGCTTGGGATTTGACACTTTTCCAGATGTATTTATAGGTCACTATCACGGAGGAAAGAATTACTTTATGTATATCTTCGTTTATCGTTTAGTCCAAACGCTAAACCGCTTTTTATGAATGAAAACGAATCTCAATAGTGTGTCCACAGACAGACAATAAAAGTTGAATGCGGCTTATTGCAGGCGGCGCACGAACAATGTACGTTCACAATTAATGACACATTGCAGCGTGCGGATTCGACGTGATCGAATTTTTATTATATTTTACACTACCAGGTACATTCGGATGTGGATATCTCAAGGAAATAGAATAGTATTCCGTAGGTACCTACAGGACAGGTAGTGTAGCATTTTGAAGGCCTCGACGCAAAAAGAAGTGTCGAGTTGAGTTAGACGTTTGTGTTTGTGTAAACTTAGTACCTACAATACCTAACTTTTTCATTCATTCGTGTTCTAGCGCTACCACTATACATACATATAGTAGGTAGCACAGGTACCACTAATAAATAGTAGATTGTACAACAAAAGCATAAAACATTGACTATCGGCTCGGGTATATTGTAGGTATACTTGTCAAAAAAAACTCCGCAAATGGCTTACATTTTGGCGGCAATATATTTTCAAAAGTTTTTAGCGTTAATTTCTCTCCATCGTAGTATTCGGCGAAAGCACTATTTCATCATCACTACTTGATGATGACATCTTTGAAATTAAAATTAACAAAACTTATCGAAATTTAGATAGACAAGGAATGAAACCCCGCCATTTAATTTTTCTTTTTTTTTAATTTTCAGCAATATTACGTTTGGCTTCAGTTACGCCCTGTGTAATGCCATGGTTACGGTTTTTGGTTTGATTTTCAGGAATAACACACATTTTCGTCTTGAAATTTTCAATTGCTAATATGATAATCCATACTAATACTTTAAATTCGAAAATATAAAGAATAAATCACATGAAATAGCATGTCTTATGTACGAGTATAAGATTATATGAAGGTTAAAAATGTATGTGGCTGTGTGTGCCCTCATCGCCTTAGTCTTAGACGAAGATTTTACTTTATGCTCTAGAGCCTAAAAATAAATTGTATACTGCCTTCTGTCAGCCTAAAGTACACTTTACGAGCAAGAGAAGTGAAGAAAATCTGCGTTAAATAAAAAAAAAATGGTAGTAAATAAGCGTGAGCTTACAAGGTAAGGAACATTAAAATGTATCAAAACTCCGTACAAGCGTAGGCAGTAATAGCTTATGGAGATAAAACTCAGGTTTACAATAAAACTGCGTTTCTCGAGCAGCGGACACAAGTCTCATTATAGCGCGCAGCCGGTAACAGGATCAGTAATGCATTGTTCGACAACCTCCTCTCCATACGCACTATAATTGGACGATGCTAACTACCCGCATATGGATATTCTCCAAAAACGCCAGCAAAAACGGCTGCGGCCTAGTCGCCGTACGAGATGACAGCGCGCTCGCGACGTCCAAAGAATGATACGAAAAATAATTACGCCCATTGATCGGAGCTCATTAAAATGGACCAATGGGCGTCGGCGGCGAACAAAAGGTAAACGGGTATAGGCGCAATTTGCTCCGGCGCCGCTGCCTGCCCTTTCTTATTGAAATAATTCGAATTCGCTACCGCTGAATTCAATTAGACTGCCGTTATTCTTTCCTAAGAGAATTTTTAAATTAAATCGGTTGGACTCACTCGGCTTGTTAGGTTGAAAATGGAAGTGAGGCGACCTTCAATTATGGCGGCCTGACCTGTCCCGAGCCGCCGCCGTAGCGGCGACAGGTTCACGAGCACTTCACGAGTCTATTTGGCGTAGGTACCTATGTAATTATTTGCGCGACGCAAAACACGCTATTTTGTTGCACCCACTGCTTGCCTATGTACTAAAAGTATCTATAAGTACCTAAAAGTATCTTTTGTATAGATTGTTTTAAGATTTAAGTAATACTTAGGTGTCTTCTAGTTTATCTGGATTTACCACGAAAAATACTGATAATACGAAAATATGACAACAGATGATTTATTAATTTCTTTATACTCGTAGCTACCTACTTTATTGCATTAACATGAGAAAAATACTAACAAAAGGCAGGCACCAGGTTTTCTTGCACCGTAAAATCCGATCGCTGTGTATTACTGCTTATAGAACTAAGAAGAATACTTTTAAGGTGATCGCAGCAAATGACGCGTGCGCCTGGGCCACAGAGATCAGATACTATATAGTACGGTTGTTCGTCCATTTGTATGGGAACCAAGCGTGTAACATTTTGCGTCGCTACGATGACGTCACGAGAGTAATTTAGTGATGGGCAACAAAAAATGCGCGACTCCGATTTAACAGCATCGATTGTCAAGCGGCTAAACGATTTAAGATCTTTAGCATTTTTAATCGATTTACATATCGATAAAACACGACAGAAAAATGATAATTCGTTTCCACAGCATAATGCGAAATAGTTTTAAAATGTTTTAACACTTACACTTATTATTAAAACGAGTCTTTTTAAATTAAAGTACAATGCCTTGGTACCGCGGTAGTTGTTACTAGTATTTTACGATATCACGATGACGTAATTTAGGCAAGTTGGTTTTTATTTACTAATAATACCCAGAAACTTTATGATTGTTCATATGCATAGTGTAACGGAACACATATATACATGCACTAGCTGACCTCGCGGGCTCCGTATTACCTTAGAATTTTTTTTTGTTGTTTGAAATAATAGCTACAAGAATAGGAAACATATTCTCAAATCTACTGAGTGTACGCTTCGGATTTCATAGGAATCGGACGAGCCGGTTAGAGGAGTTTAATTGCACACTGTGGCGTGAGAGTTTTATATATTAGATATCTATATACAAATCTGATACAATTCTAGAGGTTTCTGGTTGTGTTGACATACCTTGTCTCATGTACTGTATTTAGGAAGTGCGACTTGAGGACACATTTAGGGGCAGTCCGTTTAGAGAACTTACTACAATTTGATGGGATATCGAATGCTCTTACGACAACACCAAAATAGATAGCCTTGTATCCTGTTCATACTGGTGGGGTACTGAAACAATAATATTACAAGTATAAATGGATGCGTTTAAATTCAGTACTACTACTATTACTACTGCAGCCTGTTTGCGTTCCGCTGCTGGGCGCAGACCTCCTCTCATCACGAGAGGGTCCCTCTCGTGATGAAGTTCAGTACATATAAATAAAATCCTATATAGTTGTTGAAATATATTAATGGAAATTATGGATAATTTCAGTATGGAAATCTAACTTGAATGTTTTATTATGTAGTCTACTTACAAGTAAGCCTAAAACAGTTTATAAAACTGTTGTAGTCTAATTAGATTTTGATCATTGGATTCATTCGGATTAGAACAACTTGTTGGTTGCTGGCCAACAGTGTAATTTTTCATATAAGAGGAGCGTTCACTGGCCGACCTTTGATGAATCATGAATTTATTGACATCTTGAGCCTCCACAACTGCTTCGGATTTGGGATTCAATTTATCAGCCTTGGTTGAATCTAGAATAGGGAGGTCATTATAATCATTGGTTACATTGTGTTCAAGAACACAGTATTATCGCCTTTTAAGGATCTTACCATATTTTTTGATTGTATAAACCTTGGGTTTGTGATTGGGATACAAGTTGGTAGTAATCATTGACAGATTCAATGAACAAAGGTTTGACAGATGTCAGACCAATTTACGTTCGGAAATAAAAATGGCCAAGCGCGACTCATAATTTTAAGGTCGTCAATGTGGATAACTAAATAATTTGTTATATTCATTGAGAAGAGTTTTAAAAAAATGAGAGGTAAATTAATATATTACATAAACTGAGTTAATAAGATTCATACACATAGTGCATGCATGCCACGCATGCATGCATACGGGCCCGCAGGTTTAGTTAGAAAAACGTCTGATAAAAGGTTGGATGCAAGGTGCATCTATGCTGGCCTAAGAAGCTGCTATACAGAGAGAGATAGCTGCTATGCTGATGAAAGAAGCATCTATACTAGGTGGAATGGCATCTATACTACCTTAAATTGCTGCTATACTAGAGTAAAATCCCATCGGGATTGTTAGAAAAAGCTGCTATACTGGCAAAAGAAGCTGCTATACTGGCAAAGAAAGCTGCTATACTGGCAAAAGAAGCTGCTATACCGACTTAAATCACATCTATGCTGACACAAATCGCATTTATACCTTATGAAATTGCACCAAAACAGAGGTGGTAGGGACTATTTGGCCGGGAAGGGGAAAAGTTATAAAAGGAGAGACAATGGCGGGGTCAGGGCTTTTTTGTTAAGACTTTTGGAGGCGAAGGTGCTCCCAGTTAGAATAACTAGATTCAGTTAAGTTGGTTTGAAGTGATAGTGGGACGATTGGGACATTATCGGTGAGTATTGCCTCCTGTCCCTGATTAGGTCTTCGTGCACAAAGATACTTACACTTTCACACAAATTACTTACACATTTCAAATTCCTCCTGCCGGGACAAGACTCCTAGATCCTCAGAATTAATCTGGGCTAGCGGTTGAGTCTGGTCGCTAGACGGCAGGGTTCCTGTAATTGACTCACTTTTATCCCAATACCTATATACAAGTGCAGTCGCCTAACGGTGTCAAAGATTGTACTTGGCTTAACGTCGCAAGGCGGTGTGGATCTTCGGACGGGTCCGCCAACGTTCTTTTCAGAACGTTGAAACAGTTCGGCCATGCGCTGGTTCTGGGAGGAGGAGTCTGGGGGCCTTCATGCAAGGTATGGAGCGTCGGATACTGGCCTGCCGAGCTGCGGGACTCCCCCAGTATCCGGCCAAAAAACCCCAATAGGCTCCGAATCCAATCCCAGGGGGCTCCTACCTTCCTTATCCTTATTCCTATTCTCACTCTGGCTCCCCATAATTTAGGAACCCAGAGTGGGCTGTTAGGGCGTCTTAGGGCTAGGGAGGCAGGGTGTGCATGCGGCTAATGTTCTTTACTGTGATAGGAATTAGGATATCAATAGGATGTGCATGTGTGTATTTAAGTTGTGTTAATTAAACTGTGTTTATTTGATTTGTTAATTTATGTGTGCATGCTTAATAACAACCGGTAATTCCAAGTCTAGATAATTTCATGAGATATTATTTAAATTCAGTTAAACTACTTAAAACCAAATTGTCTATATTTATTACAAATTATGTCTGAATTAACATGGTTGTTATTTAGTACTATTTTGGTAACTCAGCGAAACCTTCGTTTCGTTGTGTTGCTGGCATTGTTCATTTCAATTAATAAATTCTACAATTTTATACGCGATAAACTAGTAGAGTCAAACATCCTATGCCCGTGCAATAGGGTGGTAACACATCGAAGCCTTGTTTCGATGAGTTGCATACATCATTCATATCATTCATTAGAATCTAGGTTGTCTAGATACACGGTAAATCATTAGAGCCATTCACCCTTTTCCCGAGCATTAGGGTGGTAACACAACGAAACCTTTGTTTCGTTGCGTTATATACAAAGATCGGTTCTATTTTGAAATTTCCCATTTAATTCCGCGATCATTTAATAAACTCATTTTCGCCTGAGCCCGAGCATTATAGTGGTAACATAACGATGCCTTATTCGTTACGTTGCACAAGATCACTTGACCCGTGTCACGGTAGCGTGCAGGTTTCCTCGCGATCGGCACCTAACAAACACTATATTACACAACCGTACTGATATAGTGGCAACCTCACGAGGCCTTTGTCTCGTTACGTTGCATTAGTACTACGAAATATGCTAGATGAGTTATATTAACCACTATACCTGAGTAAATTGTGCTGGGGGGGGGGGGTCCTGACTGTGAAGAAACGTAATGTTCAGTGATGAATAATAATAAAATTGAATGCAATGTATTACAATATGAACTAATAAATAAAACTATATTTTCCATCTATTATTTCTCACCCCTGACCTGAAATAAAGAGCTTTATGCATATGAAACATTTACCCTGGTTATTTAATTTAGAACATCAACTCTTACTTTAGCGTTGTGTTCTAACGTTGAGTTCTTCCCTTACTTCCTTTAACATTAAGATCTAGGGAAACTGCAGGTAAGCTTGAATTCCTTATGTGATGATTATCATTATTATGTGTTTATTTGTGACCATGACTTTCCTTTGAGTTAACAATATAGGTACAAAGAATAATTGTCATTTAATAAACTGTGTTTGTGACCACAATCTTAAATAGGCACCGCAAATAAAATAAAAGTAATTCCATAATTCACTAATTATAATAAGTACTAAACAGGTTACCGGGAAAAGATAAAGTGTATTCAAAATATAATATTGTGTAATTTAGTTGCTGTCCGACATCCTATCTAAAGTACATAACACTAGTCTCATGTTTAGAATACATAATCGGTTCAACATTAGTTCTCCTAGTTTCACGTTTACCCGGTAGATGTCGCAGTTCGACGGATATTGTTCCATGGGGTTTAGATAAAATATAACTAACTGCATTCACCCTCTGTTTCTCTGTACACTAGTAGAGGTTAGAAGATGTAGTACTATTACACGACTGACAGACACGAAATCACAACTTAATTCAAATCCTTCCAGGATACATGGACTCCAATGATTATCTATTAATATTTGATTAAGAACATTCAATTAGAATGATCAGTCCGTGGAATGGTATTGGAACTTTTCGATCACACTCAGAGGTTTTATTTTATATTTAAATGTTGGGTTCGGTTTATGACAATCGCGACCCTGTCTGAGTGTGTTCAATGGCTCAATACAACACGATCTTGGATCTACTTTAGCGAATAGAGGACCATCCAAACTGTATAATTGGGCTGGGGAACTTTACCACTGCGAGACCAGATTATAGAATTTATAAAGTACTATGAATAGATAATCAGTGAACAGATGAATCCTTTAATTCTAAACTAGTGCAGAGGGGTTCCTGTTTAATTTTATAAAGCTACTTTTTAAAAACTTCCATCATCCAACATCATCATCAATCATCATCATCAGCATCATCATCATCATTTCAGTCGGTAGGCGTCCGACGCTGGACGTGGGCTTCTCCCAGGGTTCGCCGCTCGGTTCGGTCTGGTGCCGCCCGTGTCCACCGCGTTCCCGCGACCTTTGCAGGGTCGTCGCTCCATCTTGTTGGGCCTTCGTGGAAGCTGCTTCAGAGCTTACTGGCCCTATCGACCATTAAATTAAATATATTGGGTATAATTTATTTATATACACGCATAGACTTTAATAAATACAATAAAGATAGTAAATTTCATCAACATCATACGACCGTAGGAAGCCTGTTGTTGACCGCTCCTTTCTTTCTCTAATCAAACAGACCCGGAACTTTACTATGAGAACATCGCGAATCTTTCACAACCATGTTATAATAATTATAAATAACATTCAACTGAAATATAAGTTCATTCACATAATCTCCTGACTGACCATGGCATTACCTTCCGACTTAAAACAATTCAATCAACTACATAATGACTGTTGACGATGACTGAATATGACTTCCTACACATCAAGACAAAATCTCCGGTTTTCACTTCAATCTGCTTTGCAGTTATGTATCACCACATAGTAAGTTTAGAATCAGAATATATGCTACGTGAGTAATTGGTACACTAGAGAGCAAGCTCATTGATTATTTGTCTAAATCATCCAACTAGTGGGTGGTTCCCAAGCTTAGCCGTGACTGCCTTTTCGATCGCACTCAGGGTTTTGTTTTTATATTTAGATGTTGGGTTCGGTCTGTGATAATCGAAACCCGCCTGAGTGCATTCATTGGTCCAATACAACACGACCTTGAATACTACCATAGTGAATATGGGACCATCCAAACTGTATAATTGGACTGGGGCATTTCATCCTAAGTGAAGGTTGACTTCGGTCAGAACCTCCTAGAAAGCAATACATTGTCGGATTTGCGTTCCCTGACTAAGACGAGGGTAGATTAAGATTGCGCCCTCGTAGTTTGAGGCTGTGGAAAAGAGGACCCAAACTAAGGTCTGTGGAAAAGAGGATAGAAGGAGGCTCTTATTGTATCCTAAATCTCTGTTATAACTCATACCTACAATGAATTCCTCATAGGAGGTTAATCAATTTATTAATAAAGTTCACCAAATACTCATGTCGTATATAAAGGGTCACTTGGGATGAGTATAACAGACTGACTCCCCGACTATGACCAGTATAAAAACCAACAGGTTAAATGGGGTTAGCATTTGTTGCTTGTCTGTTGGCTGGAGAGGTGCCCAGTCTAGGTTGAGCCTCACAGGGACCACGCGAATGGATGGTTGTGACTCGTTTCTAGTGTCGATCTGATATAATTGAAAGGGACTAGCACTGCAGTCACGGTGGTTAACCTAGGAGGTGCGTGGTCCTTCTCCCTTCACTTTTTAAACACTAAAGAGGAGGGGGAGCCTAAATTAGATGTCCTCTTCTCTTATTAACGACCTTTGAATATTAGACGGCTATCATACGACAAGATCTCTGACCCATTCGTTTGACTAAGTATTCTCTAACGAATGACTGTAACCCTACACATTATTATTATTTTAATCTTTCCTCACTCGTGTCTTACCGTAAGCTGAGTAATAAACTATAAATTGTATAACCATTATCCGCTAAATTTTGACGTTTATTCGTTAAACAGTCTTTTCTTAAATAAATTCAAGGAAATAACAGATTTAAAACCCACTGTAAACTCACTATGGCTCTGAAAGAATCGGGTGCTTTCGGTACAACTAAGGGGTCCTACCAAATTTCATCACTAGGCGTTCACGCTGGCCAAATTATTAAATTTATTTATCTATTACTTTGGGTTAGGACCTTACAAAGTGGTGCCGTGACCAGGATAACTCTGGGTTGCTGCGGGCTTTATTTAAGTGGCTTCGGCCACAAAGTGGTATCGTTGAAAATGGCAGAGATATATGTGGGTTTACATCGTGGGTATAATTATTTCAATAAATTAATTACAGATATCAAGATTTAATATTGATATTTCTAGTTCAGACAAGTCCCTTCAATAACGTACTAATACTGGTAAAATGTCCAGGAGGAAAGGGTAATCGATTGTGAACGATCAATCTATTGATCAAGAAATAGGATTTTTTTTTTTTTTTTTTTTTTTTTTTTTTTTTTTTTTTTTTTTTTTCGAATTGACCTACGCTGTTAGCCGGAGGCGGCTTTTACAGCTTCACCGGACAGAGGGCGAGCGACCTGATGGGTGCTCAGCAAGTGGGATTTTAACTTAGCATGCCTAAGGGTGCTCCTATTGAGCCGACCTCGGACTTAGGACGCTAAGGTGGGGAGCGAGATTGGTTTTGTGCTACCAACGCTTCGGAACGCTACCTACGACTGACTGAGAAGAAGCGTCGCAACAAACTCAGTCAGTTTGAGTCGGATTTGTATTTATTACCGGTCTAGATCGGTTGTACGTGTGGTGTCGCCCACGTGTAGTGTGGTTCGGAGGACGTCCTCGCCTCCTCCGGAGGGGGCGGTGTGGAGTGTATGGAGACAAGCTGATGTCGCCCTGTGAGGTTGTTGGGCTAGAAGTCGAGCGGGCCGCGAGGGCGGCCGTGATGGCGTCGTCTGGGTCGGTCAGTACGTTCCTAGGGCGCCTGCGCGTCCTAGGTATATTGTCCTGCCTAGGGTGATAGTCACACGCTTGTCTGACAAGCGGATTAGGGTGGTGAGTAGCCCTATCGAAGTAGCTTTTAGCTAGATCCTTCATATGCTTGGCCATGGAAGGAAGGTCCAAGTCGCTATGAAGGTCAGTATTACGAATGAACCAAGGAGCACCCGTGGCTCTTCGTAGGAAGCGGTTCTGTAAGACCTGGAAGGCCTTCAGAGCGGAAGATGAGGCGTGACTGAAAACGACACTAGCGTATGTCAAGACCGGTCGAACGCAAGTTTTGAACAGGGTAATCTTGTTCCTAAGCGATAGCCCGCTGCGGCTGTTAACCATGGGGTAGAGACGACCCATATATAGAGCTGCGCGATCTCTAACGCGCTTGATGTGCTGAAGAAAACTAAGCTTCCTATCGAGAATGACACCTAAGTACTTCACCTCGTTAGCCCAAGGAATTGGGCTACCGTAAAGTGTGACAGACCTTTTGGGCATTTTCCCAATGAATGACTCCGGACGAAGCATGCGGGTGAAGAGGATTGCAGCGCTTTTATCTGGATTGGCCTCGATTCTCCAGAGACGGAACCAACGACCTAACTCATCCATAGCGGACTGAAGGCGACGCTGCAGAGCAGCGGGACCCTTCGAAGTCGTGTAGACGGCTGTGTCATCCGCGAACAGGGCGTAATGCACATCCGGAACCTTCGGAACATCATTGGTGAACAAGGAAAATAGGATGGGGGAAAGGACAGAGCCTTGAGGGACTCCAGCTCTGATCGGGTGGGGGGAGGAGAGCGCTCCCTCCACTTTGTAACGAAAGCTTCGATCCTTTAGGAAATCTTGTATTATGAGTACAAGTCGGTCGGGTAGTCCCAGTGCATAAAGCTTATAAATTAAGCCATTATGCCAGACTTTGTCGAATGCTTTCGCTACATCGAGGAAGATAGCACCCGTAGGGTATTTTAGGTTTATGGATTTATGGATATGTTCCGAGATTCGATGAACCTGTTGGACGCATGAGTGTCTGGCGCGAAAACCAAACTGCTCATCTATCAAAATGCCTGAGGCTGAGATGCTAATCCAGATGCGCTTTTGAATAATGCGCTCGAATAGTTTCCCTAGAGTCTTGAGAAGACTGATAGGTCTATAACTACCGGGGCTAGTCCGAGGTTTGCCTGGCTTGTGGATGCCGATGACAGTGGCATCTTTCCAGGCCTGTGGAAAGTGACAGTTGACTAAACAAGCATTGAATATTACTACCAAAATGGCGAGTAGAGTTTCCGGGAGTAGCTTCAGTATTCTGTTAGGAATACCATCAGCACCCGGTGCTTTCCTGACTTTCAGACCTCTGAGTAACAAAGCTACCTCATCGTACGAGACTGGGTCAAGTGAATCCGTAGGATTTACTTGGGCCCTCCTTTCGACCTCAGTGTCCACCATGAGTTGGTGACCCTCATCGATAGGGTTAAGACTGAGCGAACACTGTTTCTCTAGGCTATCAGCTAAGCATTCCGCTTTTTCGATATCATCGAACGCTGGAGTGACACCTTCCCCTCGATCTAGCGGGGGCATCGAATGAACAGCATCTGATTTGAGAGCTCTCGCCAAGGACCAATAAGCGAGGTGGCTTGGCGCGATCTCCCCCATCAAATCTGACCAGCTATTATTCCTGAATTCCGAAATACGTTGTTTGACTTCCCGTTGCAAGCCACGCAATCGTATCCGGTTCTCTACTGACGGAAAGGAATCGTAAGCCCTAGTGGCCGCATTCTTCACCCTCTTTAATTCTCTTATATCCTCTGGCAGGGTCCAGAGTCGGTTTCCCTTGGCTGGCACCTGCTTCGTGGATTCACTGATAACAGTGGAGAGATGACTAGAGAAGGCGTTGATTGCGGTGTCAGTCTGTTCGGTCGTGGTAATGATGTCCGGAATAGCCCTAAAACTGGGTGAGTCTACTGAGGCAAGAGACTTGTCCACTTTAACCCAGTCTATAAGAGACTTGGTGAGAGGTGGATTTACGGTAAGGGGACCTAGTTCTAATAGTACAGGTCTGTGATCAGAATCTAACTCGTGCGCAACTACTATAGAACGCATTCTTAACGATACGTTCTTTAGAAGAGCGATGTCTAACACATCTGGTTGACACTCTATATTGAAGGGAAAGTGCGTTGCCTCCATGGGAGCTATGATATCGAAGTTAAGCGACTCAATAAACAGATCCAACAGTCTACCGTTACTGTTGATCGTCCTACAATTCCAACGAACATGCTTGGAGTTGAAGTCTCCAGCCAGAAGAACCGACTCGCTGAGATTGAGCAATACCGATAAATCCGATTCCAGCAACTCCTTGTTAGGAGAGAGATAGCAAGAAGCAATGGTGATGGGCCTGTGGCCCGACATTGCTATGCGACATACCGAGACTTCCAAGTTCTCTAGCGTCGGGGCTACGAGAGGAATACAGTGCAACGATCTCTTGTAGTAGATGAGTGTGCCTCCCAGACGGTTGGCTACCCTATCGTCCCTGACGATGTTATAATTTGCAATACGTGGATCCCTATTAGAGGGTTTGAGGAAGGTCTCCTGAATCAATAAGATATCAAGATTATGATCCCTGAAATAGGATTTAGCTATACACTGAGTTCCTAGACTTGCAGCGGTGACGCTTCGTTACGTAGTTTGCGCATGTAACAGCGCCATCTATTGGAAAACTATGGAATTAGAATTATGTATTCGAATTCCGCCTTGCTAATTACTCATAGACTTTGGACACATACGGTAGTTTATGGACTATTATAAAACGCTTTCCACGGATGTTCAGATCTAGATATGGGTTAAGAGACATGTAGTCAGGGGGGTGGGTACGAGATGAGTATAGAAATAATACTCTACGAAACGTGTTGACTGGGGGGTGTATACAAGATGAATATAGAGATATTAGTTTACTAAGCGTGTTCTCTGGGGGGTGTGTACAAGATAAGGACAGAAATATTAGTTTTCGACATGTGTTATCTGGGGGGTGCATACACGACAAATATGGCTTAGAACTCGTTTCACAGACATAGGGAGACGAAACTCCAAGATTCCGGGGGGGGTGGCAAATTGTATCAAGTAGAACAGATACAACCAAAATTTTAACTGATACATGAAGTGAGGAATGTTCGAGATCCCTTATGTTCATAAACATAGTTAACATTCGTTAAGTAAGGAATTATAAACGTTATGCGTTTAAATTCGAAAGGTTAAGGTCCATAATATTGTATTTACTCATTCGGATATACATATTAATTATAAACTCTGATTTTACCTTTTCCTTTACACCTTTTGTTAGAAGTAGACTATTATCAGTCAGGGAGATCTCTTTAGAAAAAAAAAAAAATAGTGACAAGATGTTTGGAGATAGCTGACTACCGTAAAAGCAAACAAATTAGAGTTTATGATCTGATTTAGAAACCTCATGTATTACTATAATCTGCAACTCTTTAGAACATTAACGACTGAGACCAAGTAATTAAATGAGTCAGTATAAGAACAATCTTACTATATTTTAAACTACTACACACATACAAACATACCGTCACGTCTACGTTGCTTTGCGGGGTAGGCAGAGCGTTAGTGGCCTTCAGGGTCACAGCACGCCACCTTTGACAAGGTTTCGAGGGTAGCGAGATTATCAACATCGGGGTGTAGTGACAGATTGTCAGCACATCGCCCACGATATACCAGTGCAGTGAAACGAAATTTCATGATTTCTTATAGAGAAACCACAGGACCTCAGATGCGTTGCTTAGATGGAGTGCGGTCTGAGGTCTGAGATGGAGTGCTTCTGCGCCAGCAATTTCACTGGCTGTTTGTGTGTGAACTAACTGTTTAGCATAAAAATTGTCTTTATGACTTACACAGTGAAGCTGTGATGATTACAGTAATACATTGTATAGTAATTCAGCCATTCTGAACAAACTAAGAGATTAACAGTTACGGTTATACAAATAATATGTACATCTTGTCACTATTTCCAACAATACTTTTCCCTATTAATTTAGACAATATACAGTGCCAATCCTAACTTGAACTAGTAAGAGATGCATAGATACATATAGATCCTTGTTAACTAACAGTGCCCACCCTTCAACTCGTATACGCATCTTAGAACGATTAATGATAACAATCTGGCGAATCGATTAGGGGAGTCAATTTTTTCAATTCAAAAAAAAAATCGCTATTCGAATTTTCCTCGTGCTCAGTCGGAATTTGCACTGGCAACACTAGTGAACTATTAAATCAAAACTGGGTACCGCCGCGACTTCTTTCCAGCGGGAACTATGCATTTTCGGGATGAAAAGCGGCCTAATATGATGACCGTGTTGTAACCTACACCAAGCCAAGTTTGATGCAATCCGATCAGTGGGTTTCGGGATGAATCTGGACATACTGTATGCATGCATGCGTACGTACGGTCACGTGACTTCGATAGACTTAATATTAGTAAAGATAAAGATAAGCTTAGAATAACAACCACAAAGAATAGGTCGTGTGTGACGCAAGGCTGCTCTGGATGGTGTAAAACTGGACAGTCTTCATGAGGCTCTCTTCATGTCAGGGAACCAGCTTGAATCAGATGAGAGTTCACTGGATTACTGGAAGGAAAAATAATTAATTAACCAAAAGAAATATTAGTCCTGTACAAGAGCGGATCTATAAATCACTATTTAAAATAGTTAATGCAAAGTTTATCTGGCCAGATGGAATTAATTGTCATTAGGATTTCCCTCATTTCAATAAAATCCAAGTTTTTTATATAGAAATAGGAACTGAACGAAGTTTAACCACTAATTACCATCATCCTTAGTAAATGCAGTAAAAGCAAAATTAATTATTACAAAATTATGTCAAAAACAAAAAGGGAACACATTCTGTGAGTCAAATCTTAGACAGAGGATATTCTTGCTGAGTACTTTAGTATCTTTCCCCAAGGAAGCTATAAACATGAAACACCCAAATTGAACAATCTTCATGTTATATTATTTTACGAACGGTGGGTTTGGCTAGGTGATCAGTCACCCTTGCATTTTATAAAATAACTGGCTTTTCCCCGCAACTTCGTATGCGCAGAGGTATTGAATGTAAAGTCCCGTTTTTTTCCCGTTCCCGTGGGAATTTCGCAAAACCCTGTCTTGGCGTATGCCTGCGTCATAACATCTACCTGCAAGCCAAGTTTCGGCCCGATCCGTCCATTGGTTTGGGCTGGGCGTGGATGGATCGCTGTGTCAGTCAGTCAGTCAGTCAGTCAGTCAGTCACAGTCAGCTTGAGTTTTATATATTTAGAAAAAAATGGTGAATTTACCTGAAATGTAATATAGGCTGGAATTCTTGAATATGTTAAGCTCCACGCAGTCCAATCTTGTGCAGATAAGTTGGCAGGCAAAACATAGAGAAGTTGAGTCTGAAAAGCCAGGTTAAAAGATGTTAATAATACATGTTATTATTATAATGCCATACAATAAATGCAGTCATTAAAATTTACTTAGTAAATAGTTGGTATCAAAGTAATATGTAATTAGCAATAGAAATGACCGCTAGGACAATCAGATGATCAATTCTTCAATTGGGTTTATTTTACCTAGTCCCCCGAAGGCAACAAAATACATATCTTACCTTTCTTATTAATAAAATATATCTGAAAGTTGAATGTTTATTACATCACTCTAAAATGATGCAACAGATTAGCGTGAAATTTGGCAAAGATACTTTGTGACTTAGTTATAAACACATAGACTACTTTTATTATATTTCAATGATAATTATCCATTTTACCGTGATTTAGGGAAATAGATGGCACACTGTGTCACAGTCATAGTTGAACATAGATGCAGTATTTATCAATGGATGGATGGATTCAAAACTTTGGTGTCTAATATAGAGTGACAGCTAATAGTCCCCATTCGACCCTTACGCTATTCTAGCATTCAATACAGTAATTTTTGAGTTATGACAGCATGTAGGTACACGGTTGGGTCTAATTTAGAGAGCAAGTGTATATACACACAAATGATTCACAGTACCAACGTTCTAGCTCATTAAACAAGTTAGAGCAGCATGTTTCAGCCGTGGCCATCTGGACAACAAATCTTCCCACCGGTATAACAATATTGATACATAATAGATTGAATAAAAACTCACCATTCCATTCAATGAAGTAATGCAAGGTACTTTAGCCGCTGACTGCAGAACGGTTGAATGTAGGGTTTGACACATGTTTATTTTATCCTGCCAGTCAAAGTATATAGTTAATTAAAACAGATGCGACCAGCAAGTCAAAACTGAAAGTAAATGATATTCACATGGGAAATCATAATGATATTCATAATAGCAATTGCAAATCAAATACAGGTATCTGTCAATGTACGAAGACATTGATCTAAAACTAGTAAGTCTGTCTGAAGCTATATTTACCAATGTTCATGGAAACCCTAACCTATATTGTTATAAGTATTATGAGTGTTTACCTGTATTATTAGTTCTCACTTTCATAAACAGTATACTAAAGAAAAACTCCAACCAACACACGTTCCGAAGAGATAGTTATTTCACACGACATGATGCTTTACAGAGAATTTAAGGTCTCACATTAAACAAACGTCGTCATGCCAAATGCCAAGCGTCCATTTTGTGGGATCGTTGAAGCGAAGCTAGCGTCATCACTTCGTTGAGCTGGAAATTAGTAAAGAATTCAAGCACGTACACACGAAAACGAATAACGAGCGTTGTAAATTTACAAGTAATAGTGAAAAGGAAAATAGCTTAGGCATTTAATTCTTTTGGTCGGCGTCAATGCACAGAGGCCCGGTGCACTTTAACCAGTATGAATTTACCATGGATTTACCTTGCAATTTGACAGTTAGACAAATATGGTTTCAACAAAAACTTCAGAGTTACTTCTTTTCTGAGTTCGTACACAAAGAGTACACTGAATAATTCTGTTCGTAGGGAAAAGGGGAATGATCCGCACAAACTACTTAGAGATGATCAGTAAATTATGGAACGAAGTGTCGACCGACGCCATTTTATTCTTATTTAGAGCCAGCGCACACGAGTGTCATAAACGACTAAGGAAGCGCGCCCGCGGGTGACTTTTGTTACTATGGAAAAAGAAAAGAGGTTTCTCTCATCACAAAGGTCACGTCTACATCTCATCATCATGGACGCATCACCATACTTTCCTTGTACTTGAACGAGTAACGAAACTGTCGCCTGTGGCGGGAGTTTCCCGTGGGCGCACTCTCTAAAAGAGTTCACAAGGAGGGTGCGTTCCGGTTTGCGCCCGAAGCGCTCACAGCGTTCACAACGCTTACGACGAGCCCAGAATCGCAGCCAAAGCGCTGTGAGGGTGACTTAGGAAGGACCAAGCAATTAAGGGTCGTCTGTAGAGCCCTATAGACGAAACGACCACAGATTACTAATACTGGTGACGTCAACGGGCAACCAATAGCCACACAAAGACAAGCTGGTTGAGTTAGAACGAACTATAAACATTGGAAAAGACAAAGGAAATAAAAATAATGTATCTTTTTCTGCTTTCAATAATAGATAAACCACTAACGCGGGAAGACTTAAATGCCAAAATTATTGATTGTTATATCGCACCACCGTAGCGTCGAAATAAACTACATTAAAAAAAAAAAAAAACGAAAGAAAGAACAGCTCAATCATGACGGTAGGAGGACACCAAATAACCGGTAATTATTACACATTTCGAATTTATAAGCAACTTTGCAAGTGGGGTTGTCTGTAGTGCCCTTTACAACTGTCGACACAGACTACAGGGAAACTACTACTGGCGGTCAACAATAATCATGGACCACTTAAACTAAACACACATTAAAGGACGCACAAGGGACGCACATTGTCAGAGTTTTATGTTGGAGGTTTCTGAAATGCCGCGTGCACACCGGACTAGTGAGGGCCGGCGAATGTTGGCTCCGCATGTGTGATTGCCTTCGTTGAGACGTCCACATAGATTCGGCGTGATCGCAAACGATCTTTGGCACCTAATTCCTGCTTTCGTCCCCAATGTCCAAATTAATGTGACCATAGGCCATGACGAAATAATAAATACTTAAGTAATTGCCAGTTTTATATATCAATCACGTTAGCCAAGACAAGAAAAATTAAGGAAAGTTGAGATGGTGGACAACCACATATTTCAAAAATGGAAATGTGTATAGTAGAAGTTTAATGATTGCAGTCTTACACGTAGAAAAGAATATGGTCTATTTGTCAATTTTAGATACATGTCTTCTCTATATTCTGAATAGTTGTTTATTAATGTTAGATTGAAAATATCATAGAAAGATACAAATTATCGTAATTCGGACCGTTCGTTCGTTGGCGCGGTGTGTAAGCGGCAAAAGTGTGCGCCTGCACCGAACTGAAGGAAGCTAGAGAAGCGAATTGAAATCGTTTGCAAGACTGGCTACACATCGCAATAATTTTGAATAAATGTTGTTTGTATGTGGTTGTGAACAAAATTATTAATAATTACTATATGGATTAAATTTTAAAACGTTTCTTCAGTCGTACTATTTAAATTAGAACTATAATGAAAATCAAGAGGTTGTACGAAATTGAAAGTTGAATTGTTTTTCGTAAAGATGTCAATGTCATTGTCACTGTCAGTCAGCTAACTAGTCGGTAATGGCAAAGATAGAAAATATATATTTCCGAAGTCTTTTAAAAGACTATTTAAGTCGATTTTATTGAATGTTGGTGTAGTGTTGTTTAACTTTAGTTTGTTACATGTAGTCGTTACATTTGCGTTACGTTATGTGTAGCCCGTGTGGTGAAAGTGAATTATAACCTAGTGTTTTTATAATAAACAATCTCTAAGTGAAACATTTAATGAAACTACAAGTGAACAATTTCAGGATTAGTGCTCATAGGTAACTTCTATGCTATCTAATAAGAATAATGTGATGATTTACATTATTGAAGACACCCCGCGAATTGCAAATCAAAATTAACCCTGTGGCACTTTTGTATTTATGGGCGATTAATAAAGGAATTATGGTATGTATTGAATGAATACTTCTATTTTTTTTTTAAATATTTTTTAATGCCGAACAGAGAAAATATAAGGATATCAATAGGTCATTGAACAATGTTGGAGTAAGGTTCATTTTCCTAAAAAGGGACTTAATTTGTTTACATAAGTACTATAGATTTGTTCATATATGAATTCGGCCGTTTCTTAAATAGGTACATTCTAAATGAAGAGTATAAAAGTGGATGATTAGACTTAAATTACCATAGTTCAAAAGGCAAGCTATGTAGTTACTGATCTAATAATAATAATATCTTGGGACATTTCACACAAGTTGACCTGGCTCAAGCTAGGCAAAGCTTGTACTGTGGGTGCTGGACAGCGATATAAATGCTTGTATCGGTAAATACATATAATAATGCTTGACCTCTGTCACTCGGATTCAGGCATTTGTGTTCATCGCACAGGTTCGCCCTAGTGGAAATTGTACCCACAAATGGTGGAGCGGAGAGCAGGGTCACTGCCGGCTGGGCCAAGCCTGTCATCAAATAGTATAAATAAGGTAGTAAAATTAATGCCAATAGGGGAATTATTAGATCTGGAGACTTTAACTGATGGGATAGTTATATCATGTAGAATTTTCCTCCAGAATGGTCCTATTTTCACAGATAATTGTAGCATATTGTCCCTAGATGACAAATCTTACTAGCTAACTGAGTTGTGATAAAATATATTAACAAGCCCCGACTCAAAGGTCGCTTTTCTGTTTTATTTTTGTTGTTTTGTACTACTGTGTTTGTACAATAAAGGGTTACTTAGTTACTTTACTTACAAGTTAGAAAAAAAAGGGAGAGATTGTTGAATTTAATTATTTATTTCACTGAAGAATTCTTAGAAGTACATATTTTCTTTACCTTTTGACTCCTCTTACACTTTGAAAACAGTACAATTACATCTATTGACTAGGGACCTTAGTCAAGTCCACCATAAGTAAGATTGGGGAGGGCAGTCCATAGACTTTTAAAAATTTTAACGCTTAAGAAAAAAAATAAAAGATGATTCAATACAATCAATCGAAGACAAAGTTCTTCAAGTATCTTACTCAGGATTAATTTTAGGATTCTTGCTAATATTGACCAACGAGTCTCATGTAAATCTTATTCTGTGGAGTAAAAAGTCTTTACATTAATACCCATATGTATATTGGAGGTTTGTAATTTGTTAGGTTAAGTATGCATCAATACTCCCCAGGAAAAAAGGGGGGTTATGATTGACATGGTCGGAACAAACATCAATTAGAATTGCCATTTTCAAAATATAAATTATTAACAATGGATCCACACCCTGTATATAATAAGATACCGAATGGGTTTAAAATTATAGAAAATGATAAACTATTCAGTTACAAGTTGAAGAATCTTTTAATTAGCAAAAGTTATTACGGCTTACAAAAAAAGATGTACTAGCTGACCCAGCGGACTTCGTACCGCCTTGTTTTTTTTTTTGGAGTGAGTATGGAAAAGAGTTTGCGTCCTATTCTCGGACCTACTGAACATGCACACTAGATTTCATGGGAATCGGTCGAGCCGTCTTGGAGGGGTTTGCTTGCAGGCCCTGTGACGCGAGTATTTTATATATTAAGGTTGATTTAAATAAGTATGTAAGATTGACTATACATTTTTTTTAAATATAATCACATACATAAGTACCTATTTTAATTTTAGCGCATAATAATAATAATTACAGCCATTTATTTCCAAAAGAGTAAATTGTACATGATTTTAAATTTACAGTTCATTTAGTGATGTTAGTAAAATATATATTAAAATTATTAAAATTACTTCACTCACATGCATTATTAATTCTTATTTATATTACATATTATAGCGCATAATATGTTTATGGAAATAAGTAGTAACGGTTAATATTCTCAAGTGCCTTTATAGGGTATCAAATGTCTAACCCTTACCTTATACAACGTTTGATATAATCGTGTGATCACAATAAATAATGAAATTGAATTAAAAAGTTATTAAAGGTTAACATTGAAAAAAAAAGGTATGATATTCATAAAAATAATCATTTACAAGCAAAATCATTTAAATTTTCCTTGACAAGAAGGTTTCCTGTACATAACATTCCTTGTCTTCTTTGAGAAAAAAAATCTACTTTCTCTCAAAATCTTTTCCCTAGGGATTTGGACTTATTCATTTCACGAATACTACCATATTCATTCAATTAACAACTCCAAGGGGGGTGAATGTAACGGAACACATATATACATGCACTAGCTGACCTCGCGGGCTCCGTATTACCTTAGAATTTTTTTTTGTTGTTTGAAATAATAGCTACAAGAATAGGAAACATATTCTCAAATCTACTGAGTGTACGCTTCGGATTTCATAGGAATCGGACGAGCCGGTTAGAGGAGTTTAATTGCACACTGTGGCGTGAGAGTTTTATATATTAGATATCTATATACAAATCTGATACAATTCTAGAGGTTTCTGGTTGTGTTGACATACCTTGTCTCATGTACTGTATTTAGGAAGTGCGACTTGAGGACACATTTAGGGGCAGTCCGTTTAGAGAACTTACTACAATTTGATGGGATATCGAATGCTCTTACGACAACACCAAAATAGATAGCCTTGTATCCTGTTCATACTGGTGGGGTACTGAAACAATAATATTACAAGTATAAATGGATGCGTTTAAATTCAGTACTACTACTATTACTACTGCAGCCTGTTTGCGTTCCGCTGCTGGGCGCAGACCTCCTCTCATCACGAGAGGGTCCCTCTCGTGATGAAGTTCAGTACATATAAATAAAATCCTATATAGTTGTTGAAATATATTAATGGAAATTATGGATAATTTCAGTATGGAAATCTAACTTGAATGTTTTATTATGTAGTCTACTTACAAGTAAGCCTAAAACAGTTTATAAAACTGTTGTAGTCTAATTAGATTTTGATCATTGGATTCATTCGGATTAGAACAACTTGTTGGTTGCTGGCCAACAGTGTAATTTTTCATATAAGAGGAGCGTTCACTGGCCGACCTTTGATGAATCATGAATTTATTGACATCTTGAGCCTCCACAACTGCTTCGGATTTGGGATTCAATTTATCAGCCTTGGTTGAATCTAGAATAGGGAGGTCATTATAATCATTGGTTACATTGTGTTCAAGAACACAGTATTATCGCCTTTTAAGGATCTTACCATATTTTTTGATTGTATAAACCTTGGGTTTGTGATTGGGATACAAGTTGGTAGTAATCATTGACAGATTCAATGAACAAAGGTTTGACAGATGTCAGACCAATTTACGTTCGGAAATAAAAATGGCCAAGCGCGACTCATAATTTTAAGGTCGTCAATGTGGATAACTAAATAATTTGTTATATTCATTGAGAAGAGTTTTAAAAAAATGAGAGGTAAATTAATATATTACATAAACTGAGTTAATAAGATTCATACACATAGTGCATGCATGCCACGCATGCATGCATACGGGCCCGCAGGTTTAGTTAGAAAAACGTCTGATAAAAGGTTGGATGCAAGGTGCATCTATGCTGGCCTAAGAAGCTGCTATACAGAGAGAGATAGCTGCTATGCTGATGAAAGAAGCATCTATACTAGGTGGAATGGCATCTATACTACCTTAAATTGCTGCTATACTAGAGTAAAATCCCATCGGGATTGTTAGAAAAAGCTGCTATACTGGCAAAAGAAGCTGCTATACTGGCAAAGAAAGCTGCTATACTGGCAAAAGAAGCTGCTATACCGACTTAAATCACATCTATGCTGACACAAATCGCATTTATACCTTATGAAATTGCACCAAAACAGAGGTGGTAGGGACTATTTGGCCGGGAAGGGGAAAAGTTATAAAAGGAGAGACAATGGCGGGGTCAGGGCTTTTTTGTTAAGACTTTTGGAGGCGAAGGTGCTCCCAGTTAGAATAACTAGATTCAGTTAAGTTGGTTTGAAGTGATAGTGGGACGATTGGGACATTATCGGTGAGTATTGCCTCCTGTCCCTGATTAGGTCTTCGTGCACAAAGATACTTACACTTTCACACAAATTACTTACACATTTCAAATTCCTCCTGCCGGGACAAGACTCCTAGATCCTCAGAATTAATCTGGGCTAGCGGTTGAGTCTGGTCGCTAGACGGCAGGGTTCCTGTAATTGACTCACTTTTATCCCAATACCTATATACAAGTGCAGTCGCCTAACGGTGTCAAAGATTGTACTTGGCTTAACGTCGCAAGGCGGTGTGGATCTTCGGACGGGTCCGCCAACGTTCTTTTCAGAACGTTGAAACAGTTCGGCCATGCGCTGGTTCTGGGAGGAGGAGTCTGGGGGCCTTCATGCAAGGTATGGAGCGTCGGATACTGGCCTGCCGAGCTGCGGGACTCCCCCAGTATCCGGCCAAAAAACCCCAATAGGCTCCGAATCCAATCCCAGGGGGCTCCTACCTTCCTTATCCTTATTCCTATTCTCACTCTGGCTCCCCATAATTTAGGAACCCAGAGTGGGCTGTTAGGGCGTCTTAGGGCTAGGGAGGCAGGGTGTGCATGCGGCTAATGTTCTTTACTGTGATAGGAATTAGGATATCAATAGGATGTGCATGTGTGTATTTAAGTTGTGTTAATTAAACTGTGTTTATTTGATTTGTTAATTTATGTGTGCATGCTTAATAACAACCGGTAATTCCAAGTCTAGATAATTTCATGAGATATTATTTAAATTCAGTTAAACTACTTAAAACCAAATTGTCTATATTTATTACAAATTATGTCTGAATTAACATGGTTGTTATTTAGTACTATTTTGGTAACTCAGCGAAACCTTCGTTTCGTTGTGTTGCTGGCATTGTTCATTTCAATTAATAAATTCTACAATTTTATACGCGATAAACTAGTAGAGTCAAACATCCTATGCCCGTGCAATAGGGTGGTAACACATCGAAGCCTTGTTTCGATGAGTTGCATACATCATTCATATCATTCATTAGAATCTAGGTTGTCTAGATACACGGTAAATCATTAGAGCCATTCACCCTTTTCCCGAGCATTAGGGTGGTAACACAACGAAACCTTTGTTTCGTTGCGTTATATACAAAGATCGGTTCTATTTTGAAATTTCCCATTTAATTCCGCGATCATTTAATAAACTCATTTTCGCCTGAGCCCGAGCATTATAGTGGTAACATAACGATGCCTTATTCGTTACGTTGCACAAGATCACTTGACCCGTGTCACGGTAGCGTGCAGGTTTCCTCGCGATCGGCACCTAACAAACACTATATTACACAACCGTACTGATATAGTGGCAACCTCACGAGGCCTTTGTCTCGTTACGTTGCATTAGTACTACGAAATATGCTAGATGAGTTATATTAACCACTATACCTGAGTAAATTGTGCTGGGGGGGGGGGGGTCCTGACTGTGAAGAAACGTAATGTTCAGTGATGAATAATAATAAAATTGAATGCAATGTATTACAATATGAACTAATAAATAAAACTATATTTTCCATCTATTATTTCTCACCCCTGACCTGAAATAAAGAGCTTTATGCATATGAAACATTTACCCTGGTTATTTAATTTAGAACATCAACTCTTACTTTAGCGTTGTGTTCTAACGTTGAGTTCTTCCCTTACTTCCTTTAACATTAAGATCTAGGGAAACTGCAGGTAAGCTTGAATTCCTTATGTGATGATTATCATTATTATGTGTTTATTTGTGACCATGACTTTCCTTTGAGTTAACAATATAGGTACAAAGAATAATTGTCATTTAATAAACTGTGTTTGTGACCACAATCTTAAATAGGCACCGCAAATAAAATAAAAGTAATTCCATAATTCACTAATTATAATAAGTACTAAACAGGTTACCGGGAAAAGATAAAGTGTATTCAAAATATAATATTGTGTAATTTAGTTGCTGTCCGACATCCTATCTAAAGTACATAACACTAGTCTCATGTTTAGAATACATAATCGGTTCAACATTAGTTCTCCTAGTTTCACGTTTACCCGGTAGATGTCGCAGTTCGACGGATATTGTTCCATGGGGTTTAGATAAAATATAACTAACTGCATTCACCCTCTGTTTCTCTGTACACTAGTAGAGGTTAGAAGATGTAGTACTATTACACGACTGACAGACACGAAATCACAACTTAATTCAAATCCTTCCAGGATACATGGACTCCAATGATTATCTATTAATATTTGATTAAGAACATTCAATTAGAATGATCAGTCCGTGGAATGGTATTGGAACTTTTCGATCACACTCAGAGGTTTTATTTTATATTTAAATGTTGGGTTCGGTTTATGACAATCGCGACCCTGTCTGAGTGTGTTCAATGGCTCAATACAACACGATCTTGGATCTACTTTAGCGAATAGAGGACCATCCAAACTGTATAATTGGGCTGGGGAACTTTACCACTGCGAGACCAGATTATAGAATTTATAAAGTACTATGAATAGATAATCAGTGAACAGATGAATCCTTTAATTCTAAACTAGTGCAGAGGGGTTCCTGTTTAATTTTATAAAGCTACTTTTTAAAAACTTCCATCATCCAACATCATCATCAATCATCATCATCAGCATCATCATCATCATTTCAGTCGGTAGGCGTCCGACGCTGGACGTGGGCTTCTCCCAGGGTTCGCCGCTCGGTTCGGTCTGGTGCCGCCCGTGTCCACCGCGTTCCCGCGACCTTTGCAGGGTCGTCGCTCCATCTTGTTGGGCCTTCGTGGAAGCTGCTTCAGAGCTTACTGGCCCTATCGACCATTAAATTAAATATATTGGGTATAATTTATTTATATACACGCATAGACTTTAATAAATACAATAAAGATAGTAAATTTCATCAACATCATACGACCGTAGGAAGCCTGTTGTTGACCGCTCCTTTCTTTCTCTAATCAAACAGACCCGGAACTTTACTATGAGAACATCGCGAATCTTTCACAACCATGTTATAATAATTATAAATAACATTCAACTGAAATATAAGTTCATTCACATAATCTCCTGACTGACCATGGCATTACCTTCCGACTTAAAACAATTCAATCAACTACATAATGACTGTTGACGATGACTGAATATGACTTCCTACACATCAAGACAAAATCTCCGGTTTTCACTTCAATCTGCTTTGCAGTTATGTATCACCACATAGTAAGTTTAGAATCAGAATATATGCTACGTGAGTAATTGGTACACTAGAGAGCAAGCTCATTGATTATTTGTCTAAATCATCCAACTAGTGGGTGGTTCCCAAGCTTAGCCGTGACTGCCTTTTCGATCGCACTCAGGGTTTTGTTTTTATATTTAGATGTTGGGTTCGGTCTGTGATAATCGAAACCCGCCTGAGTGCATTCATTGGTCCAATACAACACGACCTTGAATACTACCATAGTGAATATGGGACCATCCAAACTGTATAATTGGACTGGGGCATTTCATCCTAAGTGAAGGTTGACTTCGGTCAGAACCTCCTAGAAAGCAATACATTGTCGGATTTGCGTTCCCTGACTAAGACGAGGGTAGATTAAGATTGCGCCCTCGTAGTTTGAGGCTGTGGAAAAGAGGACCCAAACTAAGGTCTGTGGAAAAGAGGATAGAAGGAGGCTCTTATTGTATCCTAAATCTCTGTTATAACTCATACCTACAATGAATTCCTCATAGGAGGTTAATCAATTTATTAATAAAGTTCACCAAATACTCATGTCGTATATAAAGGGTCACTTGGGATGAGTATAACAGACTGACTCCCCGACTATGACCAGTATAAAAACCAACAGGTTAAATGGGGTTAGCATTTGTTGCTTGTCTGTTGGCTGGAGAGGTGCCCAGTCTAGGTTGAGCCTCACAGGGACCACGCGAATGGATGGTTGTGACTCGTTTCTAGTGTCGATCTGATATAATTGAAAGGGACTAGCACTGCAGTCACGGTGGTTAACCTAGGAGGTGCGTGGTCCTTCTCCCTTCACTTTTTAAACACTAAAGAGGAGGGGGAGCCTAAATTAGATGTCCTCTTCTCTTATTAACGACCTTTGAATATTAGACGGCTATCATACGACAAGATCTCTGACCCATTCGTTTGACTAAGTATTCTCTAACGAATGACTGTAACCCTACACATTATTATTATTTTAATCTTTCCTCACTCGTGTCTTACCGTAAGCTGAGTAATAAACTATAAATTGTATAACCATTATCCGCTAAATTTTGACGTTTATTCGTTAAACAGTCTTTTCTTAAATAAATTCAAGGAAATAACAGATTTAAAACCCACTGTAAACTCACTATGGCTCTGAAAGAATCGGGTGCTTTCGGTACAACTAAGGGGTCCTACCAAATTTCATCACTAGGCGTTCACGCTGGCCAAATTATTAAATTTATTTATCTATTACTTTGGGTTAGGACCTTACAATAGCTTCAATGGAGAATTTGACAACATCTCTCTATCTCTTTCAAACTCACTTTCGAACTAATTGGTTCCATAATCAGTTCAGCTCTGTGTCATAATAATTTTGCATTGGCATCCGATTTACACATTCATGCAAAATTTCAGCTGAATCGGTAACGGGGAAGTGGATCAAATTCAACTTGCAAGATTTGATTACAGACAGACAAACAAACTAATCAAACAAACATCGGGACATGTGAAACTAAATAAAAGCTTGTAATAACAATAGATAAATGAAATACTGATCGTGTAACTCCATTCATAGTAGTAGGTATATTCAAGTATTTCTGATAATACTAGCTGTTCACTTATTACCACGTTTTATAGCTACATTATAATATGCATTTTTATTATCATTTTTCTGTCTGATTTTAATCGATTATGAAATCGGCATTGAAATTAGCAGGTGCACATCACTATTGACAAAATAATGAGAAATCGGCCTGGAACGCGGTTGGTCGAAGCCTCGAGAGTTTGGCTTGCCTACTTTTACATTGCTGGTTTTCAATATGCGCAAGTTTGGCGCAACAGATTAAAGCCGCAATGGAAAACGAGCATTGGACACAAGGCATTCGCTACTAATTTGGTAAAACTAATAAAGAGCTACAAAATAAATCGTTTTCACAAAAATAACAGATATTTCAAGACAGAAAGTACTTACCGATGATAGGTAACACCCTGATGACCAACTCCACCAACGCTGGTGTTGTTTGTACAGTTAATTACGGCACACTTAGTCATTTTCTTTTTTTGATGTGACGTTGCTCGCGGAAGGCGGTCGGAAGCGAACTGAGGTTAGAAGCGACCAAAGTGGACATATTGTCTACTTTTTTCCACGCGCGGTAGGTAAACTTTAGCATTCTATCTCGATCTGTGTTCTGTGGCCTGGGCCTCCAATTCCGCTGCGCATTGCGCATGCGCTCGCCCATCGGCCTAATGAGACGCGCGCACTCGCCGCGCCGCATCTTCAAACCACCGTATTCCTGCTCACCAGTTGGCACCACCAAAGACAATGTATAAGACTGTCAATCTCTTTACATTACGGCGTACATCGTAAATAGCCCGGGAGCTTCAAATTTTCATACTTCGCCTGCACAACGCCATCTAGATGTAGCTCATGGAGTTCAAATTTGTATGCAGGCTACTTGCCTAGGCAGCGACATCTATTATCGCATTTAACACTTATTTTGGGCGTACGCTGATTTGTTTGAAGGTTGTCATTCTAAGTTTACCTTACTTCTTTTATGGCACCACATACAATATTCTCAATGTCACTGTGACATTTGAAGTTTCAGAGACCTCAGTGTTGCCAATTTAGCACAGGCTAAATTGGGCACATTATGTGCTTAATTGGAAACACTGCACCTCACGAATCCATTCGCGGTGACCATTTCATTCTAATGGTGGAAAGGTACGGACTGATGGTCGGGTTTTGAATTTTGTTGCAGTTCCAGCGTATTTAAAAATTTCTAAATTGTTCACTAACGGGCTTCTTTCAAATTTAGTTCTAAATAAACGTTCCGTTTTAAAATTCTTTAATGTCAGGAATAGGAAGAATTAGGCAACACAATGGATGAGTCCTGTCTACATTAAAACTTGGGTAGAAATGGGATACCTACCTATGTCAAAATCTGATCACCTATCCAAATTTCGGGTTTATAAGATAACGTCCCTCAGTTCTGAATATAGATACATGATTTTACGAAGCAATTGAACCTTACTCGTATAACAAAAAGCGTACCACCTGTTGCTATTCAAGTATTTCAAGTACTAATCACTCGATTCTAAAGCACGATGAATGTTTTCTAATTAAGTACACAGCATACCGATCCAGACGATCAGCTCAGCAACCATAGGCCATAGCACTCAAGGCATCGTAAGTATGTATTTCTAAAAACTGGAACAATGCCCGCCCTTCAAAAAGGTAAATGTACCTGCTTACGCACGCAGCTCCCATTTATTGCGCACAATTCAATTTTATCGTAACTGCCCACTGTAATGGCACTCCTAATGAGCTCATGAGGGATTAATTTTATATTTTGGCCATAATTTAGCGGCTCATCAACTCTTTTACGAGTTGATAGCGGTTTAACGGCCCGGCTTTCGGGAACAATGCCGGGCGATTTTATAATGCACCTAAAATACTAATTGCGAACATGCCATTACCGAGCTAAGTGCATGAAAATGTAATGAGCATAAATTCAAGCTTAATGCATGGTAAACATAAAGTGAAATAAAAATTTATAGGTGCATTTTTATGAAATTTAATAAAAAGGAAAGGTTTGCTTCTGAAGGAATGCCTGGATTATCATTATTAGCGTTTACTGTGAGTTATTTACTTACTCGATGGCCTCGAGCGATAAGTGGGGGTGGCAAGGAACTGGCTTACGCGTAGTGTTTTACAAAAAATAGGCGTTATAATGCCAGTTTTGTAGACTAATTAATTAGGTAAATTATGGTCGAGTGAGTAGGTATATTATTTTATACTTAAGTAAATAGATAGAGTTGCTAAGTAGTAAGTAATTGTTGCTCATTAAATTAAAAGTACAATTAGGTATCACTTCATGACAATGATGTGTAGGCACTAAATACTATACTTGATTGCGGGAGCAACTGAATTTGGACTTAAGTGTAGCCATCCAGAGCTCAGCAATTAAAAAATCGGCTCACCTCGATAAAGCAAAAACCGATCACGTCCTTGTCGCTACCGCAAAAACTGGCAATGTTAGTGAGTTGCACTTACAAGAGGGCCGGGCAGTTTTTGCCGCTCGTATCAATGGAACTGAATGGCGGAGGCTCGGCGACAAAAACGACGCCGCGTGACGCCATTAGTATGTGCGGCGGCGTCCGCATGTGAGCATTAATTTATTGATAATATCACAGAGTAGTTAGACTTCAGAGGATTCGTAGCAACATTTATTTCCACACCACCATAATAGCGTCTTTACTTGTAAGTCCCATTGTTGGATGCAGGCTTCCCATCATCGCGAGAGGGTTTGGCGCGCCGAGTTCGAATTGGGAACACACAATCCTGCAAGGGCACACAACCCTGCGTATATTACTCCAGTAGTACCTAATCGCGTGTAAAAGTGCGAATACACACAACCCAGAATCCAGAACTTCACAGATGCGTGCAGGTTTCTTCTTGAAGTTTTCCTTAATTGAAAAGTTCGGTGGTAAATTCTAATTGAATATCACACATAAGTAAATTCGGAGGTGCGAGCCGAGCGGCGAGGCGGTAAGTCCAACCACTATGCCAACACGGCCTATTCAACGGCCTACCCAACAAAATATCTCGACTATATCGTCATTCGTCACTCAAGTGAGATAGTGTCCAAATGATTAGTAACGAAAACAAACTGATACAAATCGCAGCTTCCGAACTATTTAGCTAAAGACTCCCTCCGAGAGTATAGACAGGTGACTTGGTCCTTTGCAGCCGGATCTTTAATTAGGTGTCGATTGGGTGTCAGACAATGGACGACGCACTTGCGATGTGAAGGCATCGCACTCAGAGACGGATGTGTTAGCCTGCGATTTGTTAAGTACTTAGCTTAGCTGTAGGAAGATTATTCTATAGATTTTAAGAAGACTAGGTATGCTCGCTATTGTTGTAAGTAAGTAAATGACCATTGCAAAAATTTACGGGCTGATTTAGCTACTGTCTAAAAGTACTTATAGATAGCAGACTGCGTCGGAGAAATAAATGACTCAATAAAATAACCTATTGAGTAAAACGCTCGAGTTGCTGGGAACGAACTGAATTTATTTAACACCACAGACTACACCTTACATACACACGAGTTGACAAGTTTATCAACTAGGTGGCGCTGCCTACCACTATTTTGTTATATGAAATAACACTCCCACTTAACAAAGTAATTCACATAAAGTTAATTAGATGGATAAACTTAAACACTACAACAGAGTATTTTTATTTCCTTATTACTCCTAGCATTTCTATAAACTTATAGTGCTTAGAGGCACTCAGGCCTTTAGTAAATATATCTGCTGGCATCTCTGCTGTAGGCACGTACTCTAAGTTTACAATATTATTTAATATATTTTCTCTAAAGTAATGATACCTTATATCAATGTGCTTTGATCTTTTATGCAAGCCGCAATTATTAGCCAGTTTCTGAGCCGATTGATTGTCATTAAAAATAGTGATGATATATGAATCATCAATTATTTCTTTAAGTAAATTCCTGAAATACACAGCTTCTTTACAGCAATCTGAAAGACCCATGTATTCAGCTTCTGTGCTCGATAAAGCGACAGAGGCTTGTTTTCTAGTTTGCCATGCTATGGCACCACTAGAAAGGGCAAAGAAGAACCCTGTTATCGAACGCCTGTCCAAAATATTAGTCCCCCAATCTGCATCTACAAAAGCTTGCAATTTACAATTACCACTGGCTGTATATCTTAAACAAAAGTCCTTTGTAGTTTTTAAATATTTTAAAATCCTTTTTGCATAAGACCAGTGCTCCTCACTGTAACAATTGTTAAATTGACTTAAATAATTTACTGCAAAAACTATGTCTGGTCTAGTGAGCACAGCCAGGTACATCATGCAGCCAATCAGCTGTTGATAAGGCAAGTTAGGATTATAGCTCTCACTTTTACACAAATTTAATTTAGGTTCAATGGGTGTGCTCACTGCTTTACATTTCTGAACATTGAATTTCAATAACAATTTCTCAATATACTGTTCTTGGTCTAAAGTAATTATCCCATTTTCTTTATCTATGGTCACCCTCATTCCTAAGCACTGCTTTATAGATCCCAAATCCTTTATTTTAAACATTGAAGAAAGATTTTCTTTAAGTTTTTCTGTTTCCATTTGACTGTTTGAAAATATAAAGAAATCATCGACGTATAAGGCAATGACAATTTTCACAGCTTTACTTATTTTAGTATATAAACATGGTTCAAACTGGGACCTATTGAAACCAATTTCCTGTAAATAATCATCTACTCTTTGGTACCATGCTCGAGAGGACTGTTTAAGCCCATAAATTGCTCTTTTTAACATCAAAACTTTGTTGTTTACATTACTAACCTGATAACCTACTGGTATTTGCATGTAAACACTCTCATTTAAAAAACCATTGAGAAAGGCAGTTTTTACATCTAGATGAGTCACATCGAGATTCATCTGTACTGACAAAGCAAACAAGAGTCTCAACGTTGAATGTCTTAACACAGGGGAATAGGTTTCGTCAAAATCAATCCCCGGCCTTTGGGCAAAACCTTTCGCTACTAACCTTGCTCGATATCTTACACTGTTGTCGATGTCTATCTTACGCTTAAACACCCACTTGCAAGGCACTATAGTACTGTTCACTGGCAAATCCACTAGGTCCCAAGCATCACTTTCTTCAAACGACTTCAGTTCATCGTCCATTGCTTGCTTCCACTGAACACTTTCAGGTCCATTTAGAGCCTCTTCCAGGGTTATTTCACCACAGTCTATATCACTTGCACTGACACAAGCAAAACCATACCGATCAGGTTTCCTGCGAACTCGCTTAGGTAGAATTTCTGGAACCACTTCTTGCTCAGGTAGTTCCTCTGTGGCGTCCTGAAACTCTTCAGCTTCGGCGCAGGTACTGCCGGCCGAATGAAGCTCCTGTTTCAGGTCTGGTTCCACCTTATTCTCAGTCTTGGGTACACAGTCCTTCTGACTGGTATCTCCCACTGTTTCTGGACTTACTTCTGGCTTCTCTTCTTTTATTTCGAAGTCAGTGCTGCCCTCTGATATATTCACTGGCAATCCGATGTCCTGGTCTCTCTGGATCCCCTCCTCAATCACAACAATATCTCGACTTGTAGCTATTGAATTATTGTTGGGATTGTAGATCCTGTAGCCTTTCACATTATCTGGATAGCCTATTAAGATGCACTGTTTTGCCTTCTTGTCCCATTTGAGCCTTTTCTCTTTTGGTATATGTACCATTACTTTGCTCCCGAAGATTCTTAAATGGCTTACATCGGGTTTCTCTCCTGTCCACACTTCGAATGGAGTCCTGTTGTTCAGTCCTGATGCCAAAGATCTGTTGCGCAAATACACAGCTGTGTGCACTGCTTCTGCCCAGAAACTCTTTGCTAATCCTGCATCGAACAATAGGCATTTGGCTTTCTCAACCACTGTGCGATTCATTCTCTCACACAAACCATTTTGCTGAGGTGTGTACGCATTAGTCTTCTGATGAGTGACACCTATTTATTGCAAGTATTTTTCAAACTGTTGATTGCAGAATTCCAGGCCGTTGTCAGTCCTCAAATTCTTCAGCTTCTTTCCAGTTTGGTTTTCTACCATTTTTATAAAAGTCTTAAAGCATTCAAAAGCTTGATCCTTTGTCTTTAGAAAGTACACAAAGGCCATTCTGCTAAAATCATCCACTAGCAACAAAAAATACTTCGACCCACCGATAGACTTGACCTCCATAGGTCCTGAGAGGTCAGCATGAACCGTGTGCAGTATATCTTCACTTCTGGTACCAACATGTGTAAATGGTAACCGTGACTGCTTTCCTTCACAACAGACTGTACAATTACTTTGGTTCACTTGAGACTTGTCAGTGTATGACATACCTTTTACTGCTCCATCCCTCATTTTCTCCAGGTCTGAGCTATTTACATGCGCAAATCTTCGATGCCATACACGTCCCGAAGCTGGTGCCAATAAACAATGTTCTTGTTTGATATTAAGTTTATAAACACCTTCTACCACGTCAGCTGTTGCAACCAGTTCGTCCATCTGATTATAAATCAGGCAGCAACTTTTCTTGAAAATAACTTTATTCCCATTGCTCATGAGTTGACTAACAGACAACAAGTTTGTAGCCACATTTGGTACGTATAACACTCTCTCGACAGGTATTTCATATTCTATGTTGTTCACACATGTTGTAATCAGGACATCTCCACAACATTCGACTGGAATCTTCGATTTATCAGCTATGATAATCTCCTCTATATCGGCCGGTGAACAAACATTTTGTAACCAACTTTTCTGTGCTGTCATGTGCACGCTGGCACCGGAATCTATATACCAGTCGTTCGTACTAAACTTCGCGCTGAGAAAAATAGCACTAAATGCATTTGATTGTTTCTTTTTCGGTAGATCACATTGGCTTTTGTAATGACCGAAGTTTTTACATCGATGGAATTTTATGTTTTTCTTCTGCATTGACGTTTGTGACGTACTGACAGTTGTCTGTGACTTTGACGTAGAGGCGCCATGTTTCTGTTGTTGCCAACCTCTAGAAACAAACGCGTTCTGTTGACCACTATTTCCGGTTTCGCTGTCGTCTATGTCCATGAGCTTTGATTTAATGGCGTCCGTTGTAATTTCAATTCCAGAATGTTCGATGGCCATGATCATAGGCGCAAATTTTTCAGGTAATCCAGCCAGGAGCAGCGATCCAACCCATTCATCGGTGATTTTGAAACCAGTATTGTTCAATCGCTGACTAGTTTCGACAATAGCTGTCACATATTGAGCCATGGACTCGCTATTTTCCAGTCGTATCGATATGAGATTTCGCAGCAGGCCAATTTTTCTGGTGAATCCATTGTCGTCAAACATCTTCTTGAGCTTGATCCATAGTCCCTTGGCTGTAGTTTCTTCCTTGATATGCACAAAGAGTCCCGGATCAATCGTGAGAATGATTTTTGCACGCGCCTTTGCATCACTTTCGCACTTTTCGGTAATACAGTTCTCCATTCCTTCCAGGATAAGAAAATTTTCGACCGCGAACGCCCACTCATCATAATTTTCTCGGCCTCTGAGCTTGGGAATACTCGCAATAATGTTTGCAGTCATTTTCACTCGCGATAGTCACTAAAAAATTGTTTTTTACAAGGTAAAACGTGCCGACCATAACCTATTGAGTAAAACGCTCGAGTTGCTGGGAACGAACTGAATTTATTTAACACCACAGACTACAACTTACATACACACGAGTTGACAAGTTTATCAACTAGGTGGCGCTGCCTACCACTATTTTGTTATATGAAATAACATAACCAAATTGAAGAGAAAATGATTCCGACTCGTTTTATTTGCACCAATTAATTTTCAAGGTATGATGTCAGCTAAAAAGAATAAAAATAACTTATTTTAAATTCTAATTGGCCAGTGTCAAAACAAAACAGTTTGTCAAACAGAAAAGGTTGAGTCGCCTACAGTACCCACTCATATTATCCTTAGCTACTATTACATGAAATAATAGGAGAATTTTGTAGCCCTTAAAAATCCGTGACAGTTGCGACTTTGTTACGACCGTTGATGGAGAAAATTGCAACCATTTACTCAATAGTTATTGTTTTTTTTTTCAGTTTCTGTTTGGCGCTTACTCTGTGCTCAAGTATGCGACGCGCGGTGTTGTCCCAATAAATTAATTTACTGATAATATTGTAGTATTAAATAATGCTGCCTTCGGTCTTCGAGCACGCGCGCTTCCTGCCACCGGCGGCAGCATTCGGCCACTTTTGGCTACGTTTTGCGACATCGGCAGCATTTCGCCGACTTTCATTGACTTCGTGATTCCGTTTTTGCTAATTGCCGCTTCCGTGTTGAATCTGTTAGCAATTCAACTCCATTCACAACGGCATGATCGATTACAGTTTCTCATTACCCAAAAGTCCGGTTATATGGGTATCTGGATTTATTGCTTTACCTCTTCTAAAATGTATTGTTAATTACATAGGTACTTATATGTACCTACCATGACTTGTACTTGAAAATAAATTTGGACAAAACTAAGGTTATGAAGTCAGCAAGGTCCGACCGCCGTCCTATTTCATTGGAAATTCATTCGCTAGAGTGGTCGATCACTACGTCTATCTAGGTCAGACTATCCAGTTGGACCGAGACAACTTGGCTAAGGAACTAGAGAAGAGTATCCAACTCGGACGGGCAGCCTTTGGTAAATTAAAGACAGTCCTACAATCTAAAATTATTCAATGTTTAAAAACTAAAGTCTTCAACCAATGCATACTCCCGATCATGACATACGCGTGCAAAACTTGGAACCTCACGGTCGGAAACTCAAAAAAGCCCAAAGAGCGATGGAACGCTCATCATGCTAGGAATATTCATACGCGACAGAGTGAGAAATGACGCCATCCGCAAGAAAACCAAGGTCGTAGATGTGGGCCACAGAGTCGCACGTCTCGAGTGGGCTTGGGCTGGCCACCTCTGCCGCCGAAAAGATGGACGATGGAGTAAGAGCCTTCTAGAGTGGAGACCACGTACGGGGAAACAAGCGTAGGCAGGCCACCCCAGCCAGATGGACTGATGATATCAGGGCACATATGGGCCCGAGGTGGATGGAAGCTACCACCAGCAGGGAAAGATAGTACAAATATGGAGAGGCATATGCTCAGCTGTGGGCAAATATAAGCTAAAGAAGAAGAAGACATATAGGTACTTAATTACATACTTATTTTCGACTTAGTTGATGTTCATGTGGATATAGGTGTGCACAAGAGAGTATATGCCTAGGTGTCTTGTTGACTTGCCCGTGAAAAAGCATAGGTAACTTAACATAATAAGTAGATAGCAAATGAGACCTATTAAATTATTATTTATTTAAAATAAATCTACAACTTTTATTACAAATTCGGCGACTTAAAAATAAAATAATTGAATTAGAAATAAAATTTAAAACTAGAACTAAAAATAACTATAGAAAAAACAGGGAAGAGTCAATGAGACCTCAAATCAAGTTTACTCAATACTTGAAAATTTTCCTAATACCTACTGATTGTTAATGATACAACAATCAGTTCGCAAGTTTTTCTGACACACACATCCGAGTACCTAATTGGTTAAACAACTGGATAGCACAAAGCCTCAATGCTCTACAAAAGCGAAAATAATTAATAAGTATTTTGCGTGTTTAATTAAACACGTGCATTCACGCGTCGCGTCGACGATTAAAAAAACTTGCGTTACTATAATGTCAGAAACGGGTAACCTTAAAGGATTGTTCTTATTAATTAAACCGCATGTAGAGCGGCTTAGCACCGGGAGGTATTTCCCGCGTGTACCTACCGACCAACAACGAAATCCACCGATAACTGGGGCTCCATTCGAGTTTATAATATCCCATGTCCCTAAATTATAACTTAATTAATATTATTTTCCTGTTTAGCGCAGAATCTATTAGAATGTTTGTGTAAGATATCTTACACAAACATATCACACAAATTGAGTTTACACTCCTGGAACTTTTTCACGTTGTATTTAAATACAACGTGAAAAAGTGTAAATACTATATCTTTGATGTCGACCGTACTAATAGGTGCTAGACAACGATTAAAAATACTTACAGAGAGACATACATTCATTGATAAATACTTAAACATCCATGATTCGAGTACAAACATTCATGCTCTACACATAAAGTTTGTTTGCCCCTGAAAATAAAACACCCGGCCTTCGGCACGGCACAGGTAGGCAGGGTCGTTACTGTGCCAATGCGGTCGTATTATCCCAATAGATTCCTCGAAATTGTAACAGAAGATTCATTTCCCCGAATAGCTCATTAAATCATATAATATCTTGCTAAATAGGGAGATAGTGAATCAGTCTTTAGGGTCATGGCGAATTGGCGATATCTCTGTTTCGTAATTGAATGAGGCCCATGGTGAGCCACTTTAATCAACAAACTGAAAATTTATTTGCCAGCAGTGTGGCATTAATTAAAATACTTTGCGAGGCATTCCGCGGCCACATCGCAATCTGTCACGGATATTTGTTAAGAGGCCGGCGATAAAAACGCAGATAGGTCGATAGCGTTAGGCGTTTAATGCGCGCTGACGCGACTTGATAAACAAATGGCGATTTTGTGATTTCGTTTAATCGGACAGCACAGAACGTAAATACTGGTGGTATTGGATTTTTTTTCTGATCGATTTTCAGTGCCTACAAATCAGGTTTCCTATCCTAATACAAAGGAATTATGGCATATGCGACTTTTCAGTTACTTGGAAGTCAAATAACAGTTCAGCAGTGTTATGGTTTGCGAAAACCAGTAGTTTTTCTATACGAAAAACTTTATTCGCGCCACTTGTCATACGAGATTTCAGTGACAGTCTAAACTAAGTACTTTGATGACAAGTAGCGCACATAAGGTTTCACTTACGTACAGAAAAACCACTGGGAATCGCAAACGAAATTGTGGGTTTTACAATGAGCACGCAGATAAACGTTAGGCGTGTAAAGTCCTTTGTCGTTAGGGGTTTTTATTGGAACTGTACGGTAACAAGACCTAGTAATTATATTCTTGTAATACGTCTGCGTCGTAAGAAAGAAAATAAAGAGCGCACATTTAGGAGCAATCGCGAGCTGGGCATAATCATAATTATTTCCAATTTCGAACATTCTCAGGCACACCTCTCTAATTGCGGCTCGTCAAAGGCCAACACGTTTGGCGAGTCGGAAAACACATAAATCCTGCGCTTATTTATTTTTACTTTCTTCAGCCAACTTTTAGGAGTAAATTGGCTGTTTTTTGCGGGGGAGCGGCAAACAATCGGCTCATATTTCAACACTGCATCCGCGCGCAATAAACTAAATAAGTTAAACGCGTTCAACCGCACAGATAGATGGATGCTGCGGGAGTATTGGCAGTTCACGTTCATTCATTCGTTTAAAATAAATAAATACCTTAGGACATTTCACACAAATCAATCTACCCTTATTGTCGAAAGCTTGTGCCACGTTCTGCTAGACGACGACATAATAAATATTCATATGTACCTACCTATACATAAGTACCTACTATGTATTATAGAGAAATACAATACATTGTGTTCATCGCACAAAGTTAAAGGCAAAAATCGGACTTTAATTACATAGAGAAACGAAATTGACGTTAAGCGACAACTTACCAAAAAGTGATCTTCTACTTTCGACTGAAATGATGAAAGGCACAAAGCCGACAAAACAACTTCATGACTGGCAACTACAAAATGCGTCAGTCCATAATTAACAAGTGGACAAAAGCTTGAAAAAAAGAACAAGACCACTGATCGGATCGGGGTTTGCATACGCAGTGACAGTCGATTGACAGCCAGCTCTCATTAAGTCAACGTCGATTTTCTGCTGCCTCGGCTGGCCGGTGGATTTTGGTCTTGACTGTAATGTGGCCTAATCGGACTGTGACAAATGCATACATATCTACTTATACGAGTAAGAACTTGTAATTACAGGGAAAAACAGACATTAGGTATATGAATTCAATCTGTCTAGCTAGTACTATTATTTTATAAGCATGCCTTTTTTCATCTCATGCTCACATTTCGACACAACTTATAAACGTACGTACGTACGTATACGTTGTAGTAGGTATATGAAGATAATCATTTATCATATGAATAAAACTTCACAAAATTCACTCACGATTTGCATTAAACTACTTCATCAAGTTCTTGTATCGTAACATTGTCTCGTAAAATGGCCTCTACGCGATTTATCACGACTTGCAACGATCGATATTAAGGTTACGCCTCGGACAGTCGTTAAATACACCCATGGACTGATATGACAATGATTTATATTTTATTCACCGCCAAGAAAGAGCTCATCGAGACAGCACCTTACTCGTTTCATAACTAAGAACCTATTGTTCACTTGATTTTATAGTTACACTAGCTTCTGACCGTGCCGTGGTGGCCTAGTGGTTTGACCTGCCGCCTCTCATGCAGAGGATCGCGGGTTCAAATCCGGCACGCACCTCTGAAATTATTTATGTGCGAAATTCAATTTGAATTTACCACTGAGCTTTTCGGTGAAGGAAAACATCGTGAGGAAACCTGCACGCATCTGCGAAGTAATTCAAGGATGTGTGTGAAGTCCCCAATCCGCACTGGGCCCGAGTGGGGACTATAGCCCAACCCTCTCGTTATGAGAGGAGGCCTGTGCCCAGCAGTGGGCCGTAAATAGGCTGTTGTAGTAGTAGTTGTAGTAGCTTCTGACCGCAACTTCGCCCGCGTGGAATTCGGTTATCGCGTTCCCGCGAGAGCTATGCATTTTTCCGGGATGAAAAGTAGCCTATGTCCTTTCTCGGGACTCTAACTACTTCCATGCCAAAGTCCAGCGGTTGAAGCAGAACAGCAAACAGACAGGCAGAAACAGACAGTATGGATGTCTTATGTACATTACTAATGTTTGGTTTAGGAATTAAAGCATAACTTTAGCTTTATATGCCCAGTCCATCACTACAAATACTTTTGTGAATATTCGCTGATTGGTGTAAGTAATAAAAAATAAATAAAAATTGGTAAAGCACGTCGACAGAGATTTTTAGATAATTTCCTCATGTTTATAAAATAATTATAACTTGTATTCATTTGTATTTTAAATACACCATGTTGTGAAAATCTATTTCATTTTGAAATGTCACATTTTATGTCTCCCTTGAATGCGTGTGGGCACCAACGGTAATGGTTTGCTGCGCCTTCAGCGTGGCTTTCTACATTGTAACGACTTGACACGTATCGAGACGAATAAGAGAGTGTAATTTATAACTGTCTCGCACCCGTCGACTATAAGAGCTATAATGCATTAGCTTAGCTGCTGTTCGACTTGGAATGATATTATGATATCCAAATTGCCTGGCTGGACCAAATTGGTCAAAGGGTCAAAGTTATGATGAGGTGATCATTGATTTATTTCATAAAATCCATTATGTAATTTTATAAAAAAGAAAGCCTGAAATAACTGATTATACCACGCAAAGGAATCCCGAGCATAGCCCTCATTGATTCTATCACGCAAAGAAACGTAATCTCTCTAATTAGCCTTTGAGTTTTCTTAAAGAGATTAATCGTTAGCGCCCATGAATAACTAGATAAAAAAATACTCAACTATCTAAATGAAAATTATGAGTCATTTAGACTAAAATATGTGTATACCTACTTACCAACGTTCACCCAAATTCGTAATTAAAAATTTGTAGTATTTAAAAAGCTTGGCGAACAGAGATAGCCGTTTCAGCACGATTGTGTCAATCACAATCGTGCTGAAACGGCTATCTCTGTTCATGAAATTGATGATATTGAAAAATTCATGATTAAAGCTTATTAATAAATTACACACTCAAGTAGACTCAAGGCAGTACGTAGTACTATTAAATATTCTGTGCTCAAGGGATTATTTTATTTAACTCGAGGCAACTTCTTAATAAACTTGTATCAGATTGTCTACACACCTACGTGTTCATGACATAGCCACGTTTTATATGATAAAGCTACTGTTGGGGGTCATCGGCAGATGTCATCAGGAAAGTGAAAGAAAACCATAAAGGACCTGCGTACGTGCAGTCCACAGGCAATAGGGATGACGACAGGGTGAAGAAATGGAAATTCTAATTAGTCCGTCAGTCAGGTAATAAAAAAATATTAGACACGTATTTTTTGTTTTATCGAATTAACAAAGATTGTTGGAGAGTGGGGGCTAACTACGTCACCGTTAGGTATAAATCGTACCTAACCGTGACGTCACGCGATATTTCAACTCAATATATCTCCGTATAAGTTTGATTGCGTGAAAAAAGAAAAAATACGTGTACAATACTTTTCAATAATCTTCCTGATAGACTAAAAAAAAATCGTCGTCATCCCTATTATGCGTCTCCCGAATCACTAAAAACTATAGGAATGTATCTGATGTACAGCAAGACACAACTTAGATTCTAAGAGTTAATTATTTAATAAGTCAATTATTTAATTTCAATTACCTAATTGAAATTAAATAATTGACTTTGCGTGTAACTGCTTCAGTGCTTCACCGACCGCGCGCCTTCTAACGTAGGTATCTTCTTCTTCTTCTTCGTCAGCGCATTTTCTCCCACCGTAGGGCATACGTCTCTACAGATTTTTTCCAAGTGACCCGGTTATAAGTCTCTCGTTGCCAAAAAGGTCCTCTGACTGCCACTGTCATCGGACCAGCGTGCTGGTGGTCTGCCGACGCTCAGGTAGATATAGCACGACACTTCTTAGAAGGCGCACGGCGAAGCACTTAAGCCGTTGACTCGGAGTTTATTATTGATTAATCCAGGCGCCTTCTAAGTTGTGTAAACTTGTACTGGTTTGGTCTTGGGGATCGGAAACAAACCAATGGACAAACGCAATTATAACACAGCCGGCCATGCGCAAAAACCACCGTCGAGCGCCAGTTATTTGTCAAAAATAAAAATTATGTTCAGATTATTATTTCAAGCGAACGGAGGCATCCGCCGCGCGGGTCCGATGCTGGCGATAAGGCGACAATAAAACATAATAAATAATTCATATTGGGCAGCCGCGCATTGATTCGCAAGAACGTGTCTCAAATGTTTTATTGTCTGTGGTAGGGGAGAGGGGGGCAGCCTGGTACACTTTTTACACTCCTTGACGTATTTCAAAATATTACCCATAAAATCCAGTTTTAAGCCTCTACACAACAACGTATGTTATTAACCTATGTAATTAATGCATTTGCACATGTCCAAAGCTAAAGACAAAGGTACAATTCAGAATTTTGCAACTCAAGGAATAATGTTCAATACTGCCCCAAGCGTGGGTAGCTTTGAATTTACTTGGGGCAGATTTGAAATCTGGATTGTAAGGCAACAATATCGAGATATACGTAATTTTTTTTACCTGTACTTAGTACAGTTAGTCACTAGAAATGGTCGTATTAACATTTTACTCATATAATTTGCAGTTATAACTATGAGGGGGTACTTTTGACCAGAAATGTTTTTTGTAGTGTTCAAAGGTGCCTCAGGAGGGTACCTTTGTAAAGTATTGAAATTCTATTAAAACTGCCCCCTTGAGGCAGTTTTGCACACACTATTGTTCAAAACTACCCCAACAATGTAACAGGGGATAGTGATTCAGTATTTATTATGTTTTAGTTGTAGTTAAATAAAAAAATATAAAACGTTTTAATTAAAATTTTCATTTTATCATATAAAACGAGAGAAAAACAGACAATAGACTCGACTACCATACTCGTTCAAGCAAATCTTGTCAGTAAAAAAGGCGGCAAATTTGAAAAGTGTAGGCGCGAAGGGATATCCTCCCATAGGAATTCCGCGCCCTTTTCTACTGACGTGATTTGCTTGACCAATTAATTCAGGTAAATGCGTTATGAGCATTTATTAAATTACTAAGATAATATTATTTTGAGTTTACGTACCTACCTACATGTCAGTTTATATCGGGGCAGATATGAACATTTCTTATGACCGGGGTAGTTTTGAACAGATTGCTAATCAAAACTGCCTCCTAATTTTTTTTCAAAACTACCCCAACACCTATTAAAAAAAATAAACATCGATATCTTCCAAAACAATTGCAAATTCTGATTGTTTATTCTTCGTCACTAAAGCTAATTCATTGTACTATCAAATAAATTAAGTTTCACTTACCGCTTCCTTCAAATAAAGCCTGAAAATCCTTAGACACGGGGAGCAAAACCGCTAACAGTTGATATCGAAATCAAAATATGCTACTGGTTTGTTCATGTTCTGTCAAACGTCAAATCTGTCAAGTGACAGTTGTGTGGGTCAGTGTTGCGAGCCCAAAAAATGGATTTGGACCATAATCGCACTAAAAATACGTCTTTGAACGCATTTGTTCTAAGCTGCCTTCAGTGATAGCTGCCCCCCTCTCCCCTATTAATAAATGGGGCAGCTTGTTCTTGCTTGCGGCTGATTGTGTCCGCGACGCAGCGCAATTAATAAAAATGAAAGGCCATTTAATTTGGGCAAAAACTTGGCGCAAACCAATCGATTTATATACGATTTCTGTTCGTGGCAAAAAATCTTTGAGTTCAGTTGAAGAAGTTTCGATGAAAAACGTGAAAAACAAAATAAACATAATTTATATACCTACATACAACACCGCCGATTTAATATTAACCATTTTATTTTGTCTTTTTTTTAAAGACGTTGCTTTGTTTTAGTCACCCAATTTTTCTCTCTGTTTAAGTACCTACCTATAGGTAAATTGACACCACTACCACCATACCAGCCTAATCAACCTATTTACGGCCCACTGTTGGACACAGGGCCTTATTCGAAGTCTTAAATAGGGATCTCGCTGTTCCCTATAGGATCGCTCATGCGTCAAGTCGAACTTTAAATCTGGCTACTTAAAGTTCACGCGACGCGACGCGTGATATCGATCCTATAGGGAACAGCGAGATCCCTAATTTAAGACTTCGAATATAGGCCCAGGTCTCCAAGAGGTCTCTCTCCCAAGACAACATGTAAAATTTAATGTAGATAGATACTTACTTATTTCTTGTTTTGCTCTCTACCTATATAAATAAATTATTCATTCGTGTCCATGTGTTATAAGTTCATTTCTATCTGTATAGTATGTATGTATATTGTATAGTATACAAAGGGTTTATCCCGAAAGTTGGCAACGGCGCATATGGCTGTCAAATGTTTCGCTGTTTTCATTAATTTCTCAATATTGCTGAATTAAAAAGGAACATATCATTCTATGGTTGAATGACGCGTCTCGTTTTATATTTGTTGGTTAGGCATTCAAATGATAAGATTACATTAAAATGCATGGAAACTGCGATGGAAAGTTTTCAAAAGATATTACTTCTATAATACTAAAAATTTCGTGTTCCTATGATAACTGTCGCAATCCATACTTAATGTTTTATTCAACCATAGAGCGATAATTCATGTTTTCATTCAGTAATATTCAGAAATTAATGAAAACAGCAAAATATTTGACAGCTATTTGCGACGTTGCCAACTTTCGGAGTAAACCCTCTGACACTTAAAAATAGAATTTAATTTTCTACCTTGTCATAAATTCATAACGGCTGTGAATATATACCAGCCAGTAATACGAGGATGTAGAATCAGAAAAACAAGAGAGGGTTTGTGGTGACTGTGGTGACGTCACCAAGTGGTCTGCTAATGGTGGAGTCAACAAGACAGCTGGGAGGTGCTTGCTAGCATCAAGGCTTTCGGGTGTCGAACTCTCGCTGTTCTTAAATATATTGAAGTTGCACTTGTATTGTAGTTATTCATTCGTTATTTATACATTCTTTTTGGAAACGGCTTACCGCTTTAGTTAAGATTAGCTTACTTACCTTTAAAAATAAGACACATTTTGAATGATTTATTAGACGAACACCTCTGAGTTTTACTACCTCTGGATTTGCCACTGAGCTTTTAGGTGAAGGAAAAAAAGTGAGGAAACCTGCAGTGAGGAATCGGCGAAGTACCTAATTCAAGGATGTGTGTGAAGTCTCTAATCTGAACTGGGCCCGCATGGGGGCTATAGCCCATCTCTTCTGCTCTCGCGGTGGGAGGAGGCCTTTCCCAGCAATGTGACTATATAGATAAATAGGCTGTTGTAAAGCTCCTGCGGGCCCACTGCATGTGACTAACAATTGCTTTACGGTCCCCATGACAATTTAACACCAATATAAAGCTCAGAATAATTTATTGTAATTATTTTTATAACCTGTTGTTTGAAACTTATCTCAAAGCTTGCATTTCTTTTTCTTTCAGTGCAAGAAGCATGGAAAGTTCTTACAGTGTTAAAGCCAATATAAAGTGATAATTATAATTCCTTTTTTATTTAACTTGAAGCCTTGCACTACGATCTGACGATCCCCCAGTTTCTTGTCACAGTACCTAGTGAAATGAAACTGCAATCCTCCAGAATACTTATGTATATTAACTTTATAAATGATTACATACACTTCCTTGCACTTCGATCTCTAGTCTATACGAATCAACCCTTTTTGACCGTTACCACGTCTTTTAAAACCACCCTCTGCCGACGGGGAGGGAGCAACGATACCAGTGTTGCCACAACTTAAACCGAAATACCTCAAACTGACAATCATTTAAAAAAAAACATGACACTTCCTACTTACGTACCGTTTCTACTTACGACCCTGGACCTAGAGTGATGCATTAATCTTAAGCAGGATTTCAATTATCATTGGGATTCGTTAACATCCATCAAATCTTGATATCGATATAAACGTCCGACTAGCATAGGGATTTAAAAATACCCACTATTATTTACAACTCAAAGAAAAGTAACCTAATAGACAGCTTGAGACGCTGCGTAGTTGGAATGGCAGTTTATTTAAAATAACATCTCATTACACTCGATTCGAGTAAAAAACTAATCGCTCTCGCTGACTAGGCTAATTATAAATCATTTATAGAAGTCTTCCATACAAATTAAAAGGCTTCGCATCAAAGGCGCCGCGGCACGAAGATTTGCTCCACAAAATGTCAACAATGTATGAGCCGACAAAGGGCCGCGTATAAGGCAAGGGTCGGGCATCCGCGGCCCGCCACGCTTATTTTGAAGTAATCAGTTAATTGTGCGCCTTTAACGAGAGCCTGCCGCGCCCGGTTACACCGCTTTCGCCCGACGCACCTGATCAAAACTACTGGCAGCATACATACTGTGAAGATCCACATGAAACTACTGCTGTGGTATTGCGTGTGGGTTGCAATGCCGAAGACGACTAGTCATTTTTGTATACGAATGTGTGGGTCACTTGTATGAGGAAGGGCTACCGTATTCCTGGTCACTACTTGGGGCCACTATTCATAAACTGGCTATCAAAGTTTGTCATTTCATACAATAGTGTCACTGTGATATTTGACGTTTCGGAGATCTCAGTGTTGTCAATTTAGCGTGCAGGTATATGGCACGATGCTAAATTGACAACATTGCACCTCGTAGGACTGGGCTATATTCGAAGTCATAAATAGGGACAGGGAGATTCCCTACAAAAAGAATCGCTCACGCGTCACGGCCTCACGGCGCTCAAGTTGAACTTTAAATCTAGCTGCTTAACGTTCGGTTGCAACGCCGCGACGCTTGAGCGATCCTATAGGGTATCACCCTGTCCCTATGTGAGTAAGACTTCGAATATAGCCTGCAAGCACCTCTAGCGGCTAGTTCTCGACCGCTTCTCCAACCAAGTTGCCAAACGCTATGAGCTAGCTGGTTCAATATTCACTGTCGGCAACGGAAGCAGGTAGAGTTATTTTATAGTCTTCGATTCTTATCCACTTCTCTAGGTTCCTATAACTTACTTACCTACTTCTGCTGTTGATTGAGCAGCCAACGACACTTAATCACGGTTAGTAGGTACGCTGGTAACATCAAGTCTGAAAATCTTACTCTTGCAAAAATCTGCGAGATGGTCTGGGGCTATATTCGAAGTCTTAAATTAGAGATCTCCCTGTTCCCTATAGGATCGCTCGGGCGTCGCGTGAACTTTAAGCAACCAGATTTAAAGTTCAACTTGACGCGTGAGCGGTCCTATAGGGAACAGGGAGATCCCTATTTAAGACTTCGAATAAAGCCCCTGAAATCATGAAACCCGATCGATTCACATTTTAAAAGCAAGCCAGAGGACGTAAAAGTATTTGCCAAATGCCAATATATTAAGAGCAGTCAAACACAGACGCGTGTTAATTAGCTTCGGCTAGAAATCCGCACGTGAGGAAGACATCTGATCGCATTGTAAACAAAAGATCCGTCGCCATTAGGAAATATTCCTGTAAAATCGATTGAGCAAACTTTAATATTTACAAGCGGCTGGATCTGTGCCAATTGACTACTGATTTCCTATTCAAAATAGTAGTCAGCGTAAGTGGATTTTCAAGTATGATGAGAGGACTAATTAAGATTAAGCCTAGTTTTATATTGAACTGCGTAATAACTGTAGGTAATTGTAGCATTACGGAACGGCTTAAGGTAAGAATTCATAAATTAGACATTTAAGTGTGTTTCTCGTCGTATCTGCGCATTGATTCCAGACCACACACGTCGGCCTCGCCTCAAGTACGTGATATTAGCCGTTTACTGCCTATAACATGAACGACTTGTGCCAACTGCCGACTTTTATACGAAAAAATAATTAATTCCTGATTGGTAGTAATTAGCAATCAGCCACGGAGAAGGCAAAGACTTAAATAATTAATTAAATTACCTACCCATGCTGCAGCAGTGACACAAATGTTTAGTTTGTGGTTCTTTACAATAAATGCCATCTCGGGATCTCTCTTACACAAATCAACCTAACTAAGACTGTATTTGTAACCTATAAATCTATCAATTAGGTTAGGTGCTCGTTTAATCGCGAAATCCCAAAGCGCTAAAAAAAAAAAACAATAAATGAATTGTTAAAAAAGTTCGATCTCTACAAGAAGGGAATGCGGAAGGACTGTTTACCATATCAAGTTAATTCGCACCCAAATGATCATTTGCGGTTTTCAAATTTTCGTCGTTCACATTCCTTAACACTTTCGTAATGAAAAAATATATTAAGAAGAAAGGTTGGATTCCCACAGTTTGTAGGTTTACTTGTCAAAGTTCCCCCTTTATGTTCTTTGACCGCAAAAACGTACAATACCGCAGCATTGATTGATTCTTTCACTCCGTTAGCCACGGTGCAATGGTGTTATGACGAAAAAAATTGGGGTATCTGTGAACCTCATGTCTATATTTTTTACAAAACACTTGTTACACATCTTATTGTGTTACTTTATTTGATTTTATTTCTGACATATCCTGAGAATTGAGATATTTTGTGGGAATTCTGTATTTGCTGGAAAAAGTTTATTATATAGACCTATACGAATACATATTATAATATCTAAGGTTTTTAAACGGTAGGTATTTTAAATTAACAGAGCTTATTTCGATTTAAGATATTAAAAAATAATCTATCTAGGTACCTAACCTACACTACCTACCTATATCGTTTAACTTTAAAGCTCGTCAGCTCGTCACCCGTTGAAGTCTTTTATGTGAAGCGGTAGGTTATCTATCACGGCTTTTTATTAGGTACCTACGCTACGCACTTTCCTACAATATAATTTAATGAAAAAATTATGAATAGATTCGGATTAAATATAGCTAAGTAGTTCTCAAAGAACCTTACATTTCAATCCACCTTACTTATAAAAAGTAAACACATTGTGGGAGCCAATTGAGGTTTGAATCGGACGTCACGGGTCTTCTATTGTCCAGTTTGAAATGCTCAATAGACACAGCTAAGTTTGACCGCGCGTAAGCCTTTAGCGTGAGAACCTTATCATTTCACCCATACCAGCTGTCTTTTTGGGAATCAATCCGTAGAATGTGTGAAATACCTACTTTATACGTAGAGTGAGTGGGCCATGAACGCCTTGCCAATGCCGTGAGGTGCGGTTTAATAGGTAGTAAGACGTTTACACTTGATTTCTAAAACCAAGGTAGTAATCTCTTACCCGACTACGCCAGAAGGAGAGTTAAAGGTGTTTTTCGAGTGTATATAGGCATGTTTATTTCTTTAGCACGTTCTATAGCCTTCGCTCGTGATGGGGTTTTAACCGACTTCAAAAAAAGGAGGAGGTTCTCAATTCGTCGGAATCTTTTATTAATTTTTTTTATGTATGTTCCCCAAAAATAAATACTCGTAGTAAACGTGAACCGATTTCGATGATTCTTTTTTATTCAAAAGGTGGTACTTCCAGGTCGGTCCCATATTAGTTTGGTTCAGTTCTGATGATGGGATCCATGAGAAAATGAGGGAACTCCTCGAAATTTGCTAGCACGTAGATCATTTTGGTGTCAATTTCGAAGACTTCAGAGTTACTTATGTACTTCTATAGTAATGTTTGGAAACTGAAGCCGAAAAAAATAAAAACCGCCTTCAAACTCCGACAGACTGCGAAGTCGGTGTCAAGTGAACCGACCCAAAGAAATGATAATCATATAGTGAACTTGATATTGACATCGCAGTCTATCGGAGTTTGAAGGCGGTTTTTATTTATTTATTTATAGCTTGTGAGGTGGCGTTTAATTCGTCTTAAGCGTGAGAGCGACACTGAATAAGCAAGTTTTATGTTTAGAATCGAGTTCTATATACTTCTTACTTAGGTAAGTGAGGTGTGATGGTGTCGTCGATTCTTAAAGGCTGACGACCAATAATGCCACTTGAATTCCTAGTATTCCTACATACTTACAGCAGAACTGAATGCCTATAGAATACGTATGCCAATGGTGGAAAACTTTTTTGGATAAATGAGTACGAATGCTCATACTACCACTACCGAAATATTTTCGACAAGGTTGATGTTAGTTGAAGTGACACGTGCATTTTTAAGTTCACGTTCTATTGTGCGCTATGTAATTAATGAAAATCACATGAATATGCATAACTCTTTTAAATTTATAATAGTCCAATATAACGAGATGCATTCAGCATGCGCTCCCTAATTTTAGACTACGCTTGACTACTTTAACCCCATCATTATCGGAAAAATTGATCTACGATCGATTTATTATAGTTCATGAATATGCAAAAATGACAATTAAAGTGGGCATTCAATATTAGCTTTGGTCTTCACTTTTTATAACCGCAAGTCACCCTCCAATCGTTAACTTTGCGTCTTTGTTATTTTTTTTTTTGCGATAGTCTTCACCCTTTAGGCATCATAACGAAGACAAAAAACGCACCTGGCTGTCAAATGCGCTTTGTAAAAAAATCACATGTTCATCGTAAAAAGCAAAATGACTTCATGTGCGTGTATGTATGTAATATAGGTACCTAACCTATAAACTTTACCTAGTCAGAACCCTATCGCAGTCACAGGCTTTTACTGAAATCTATTTAGGTAAGTACATTTTTTTTGTTTAAAACATTTTCGCAACCACATTAAATGAAAAAGTTACGGCAATTTGAACTCTACGTGTTTGTACCAGTCTCTTTAGCGCTGTAGCCTTTGTCATAGTAATAATATTCGGAACAGCAAGCAGGGTCACTAGAGTACCAACTGGACTAGTCGTCTAGGCTTTGTCATGGTATGACATGACGACTATGGTAACGAAAAAGGTAAAGACAAGAAAATTTGTGTATTTTTGTGTAACTCTTCCGTTACTAAGTGATTGACTAACTGACAGACAACTAACGCACAGCCGAACCAATAGGGGCCTCATTCTACTTCGTAAATAACGATTTGTAGATATTTTCAATGAGTTGTTGAGGGAAATTATCTCCTATTTAAATTTCAAGTAGGTACCATTGGGATAGTATTCCAAGGCGCTAAATAGAAAGATAAATTTCATTAGGTTATAATTTGGGAATTTATAAACTTGAATCAGGTCCCTGGTCGTATAAAGCTGAAATTTGGCGTGTAGGTATTCGGGCATTATACGGGAGCACTATATAAGAAAGGATTTCCTGAAATTCCTACGGGAACGAAAAAAAATGGAATCTACGCGGGTTCTTGAAAGGGAGATAAATAATAAGAAGATATTTTAAGCAAGCTTTATTTTAAATTTTGCTCGACAGAGTATCCAAATTGGAAAATAAATGCAATAATAGAGTATCAGACAACGATAACTTACCAACACTTGGTAACATTCATTCAATTTCAATAACTTCCGTACAATACAACGAATACTCGTAAAAAATTCGTACAAAAATACTTTCATTTCCAAAACACGTTGCCTCCCCTTTTCAATAATAAATTTGCTCTACGCAATATACCTACCATAATTTTTGAATAGCTTGGACATTTCGTCCATAACCTGTGTAATCTGAGAAAGGGAATGTTCATACTATTCTTACTATAATCAGGTGTTTCAAGCGCCATGATTATAATGAGTAAATCAAGTGTTTGAATAGCTCATAAAATAAATTTTCAATGCCTCGTCAAACACAAAAACCGTCGCTAACACCCTGAGGGTGACTAATGTCTAAATATGGATGTTACAGGCCAGGGGTACTTACTAAGTGGCAGCTTCCTTGTCCTGCTGCCCGAGCTACTGTTGTCTCATACTCTTCCTTCCGAGATAATAGTATCCTCACCTACTTCCCGTCTACCACCCTCACATCCCGTCTGTATTATTCCTGTTCCTTCCATTTCCTTTTCCTATCCTAATCCACCAATCCGTGCTAGGTCAGGGTTAAGACAGCCGGTGAAATTGCTGGTGCGGAGGCATTAGATCTTAGACCTCAGGGTAGGCAACGCATTCGAGGTCTTATGGCTTCTTAATAAGAAATCATGGGATTTCGTTTCCTGGACATGCTGTAAAAGACAGTAAGGTGTACCGTGAATTATTATAGTATTAAAGAAGAACGGCGCTTGAAGCTAATGAACAGTTCGATTCGAAACTTAAGTACTAGCTCACAGATCATTTTCATTCCTTTTCTTTTGAACATGCTGAACTATTACATTAGACCTTGAGCTTCTGAAATAGAAAATACAATCTTGAAGCTATTTGATACTTGTTCCAATAATTTTATAGATTCGAGATCCAATCTTGCACTTCATTCAGCTGAGCCGGGTTCTCATCATCATCCGCATTGGCAGAACCCTCAACTATTTCAACTCGGGAGCTGAGGTGAGTGAATTCAAAGTCCTTGCCAAGTTTGCCGAGGTATGTGGTGTTGTTTGACTGTGAAGGGTCAACTGACTGCAGCTGGTTTGATTTCGTAACGCGAACCAGGTTGCTGTGGAAGAAATTGTACAATCAGTTAGGAATACTGATTATGGTGCTGAGTGGTCGAAATTTAAATGACGATGCAGGTAATAACCTCGTATCTCTTGATATCGCAAACATAGTTGGACAAAGACCCCTGACCCACCGCCAGCACAAACTTTTGCTTTAATTGTCAATTCATCCATATCACTACATAGTATAAAACAAAGTCGCTTCGCTGTCTGACTGCCCTATGTATGCTTAGATTTTTAAAACTACGCAACGAATTTTGATGCGTTTTTTTTTAATAGATAGAGTGATTCAAGAGGAATGTTTTCGTATATTATTTGTTATAGTTTAACGCTCAATTCCCGCGGAAACGCTATAACCGAATTCCACGCGGCGGAAGTTGCGGGCAGAAGCTAGTTGATATTATAAATGCGAAAGTAACTCTGTCTGTCTGTCTGTTACCGGTTCACGCTTCAACCGCTGGACCGATTTGGATGAAATTTGGCATGGAGATAGTTAGGGTCCCGGGAAAGGACATAGGCTACTATTTATCTCGGAAAAACGCATGGTTCCCGCGGGAACGCGATAACGGAATACCACGCGGGCGAAGTCGCGGGCAGAAGCTAGTACTGTAATAAAACCATCACTACCATGCATAAAGTGGCCAGAAATCTAAATAGTTTTGTGTCCGACATTGTCTTTAAGTTGTAATCTAGGATTTGCCATCTTTTTATATTCCGGACGTCAGTTTACCAGTTGTCAAAAGCCACAACTGTTTACAAATATGAATCAAATGTTTTGGAGCAATTCGGTTTAACAAATAGTTAATTATTATTGTTATCCTTACATTTCTTTTTCCAAGAGGCTCTTTATGACCTGGCTGCCTTTAGCCAGCGGTAGATCCTGCTTGTTGCACAGAATCAACACCGGGGGGCTGTTGCTTTGTACCATTGGGTCTGACAGGATAGTGTACAGATACCTGTGGGACAATTAATGAGAAAATTATTATCTAAAAACTAAACTGAAGAAGAAGCCCATTCGTAATATAAAAAAAAACACTTGGATAATTCCAAGTTTTCAACTCGACATTTACAACAATTTCATTGGATGGCCATCTCTACTTTCTTTTAATCAGAAAAAATAAATCAGTGAATAATGGCAGAAAAAAACCATACAAAACAAGAATATAAAAATTTACAATTCAACTTCAATAAGACTATTTTTAATTGAATCTTAAAGATCATGTATTTTTTTTGGGTCAGCCTTCAAGTTGGAAATTAAAGGCCGTGTCAATAAAAACCTAATTCAAGCTTCATAAAAAGTAAATTGACTTACTCAGCCACATCTCTTATTTCCTTTTGCACAGTTTCAGAGTCAATGACATAGACAATTCCTTTAGCGCTGCTTTTGTGCTGATCAAAGAACTTGTTACGAAGCCTTTCTTGCCCCGGCAAATCAATGAGTTTCAGAGTTTTCTGAAAATTAAAACAACATCTTGTAGATTACCAAATTAGGCACAAAGTATTACAATGTGAGTAAACATGTGTGATATGAAACAAAATAAACTAAGAGACATTTAACTAGAGAATTTTTGGGTATCATTGGCCTATGTCCTTTCCCGCGACTCAAAACTATCTCCATGCCAAAATTCATCTAATTCGGGCCAGCGGTTGAAGCGTGAAGAGGTAACAGACAGACATAGTTACTATGGCATTTATAATATTAGTATGGATGATGTCATAATTCAAAGGGAAACTTGAAATAATGTATTGTTCCAAATTCTAAACAACCTTTACATCCCTCTATAATCGATTATGATTTTATGATCAGAGTAGACTTAAACATACATTGGCAACAACATAATCTTCAACATTCTCCTTCATGGATGTGAATGTTTGCCGGTACTGTGAGTATGCTAGCCTCACGAAGAGCAGTGTCTTGCCCGAGTCGGACAGCCCCGTTAGCAGCACAGCGCGTCTCTGATGGCGCCGCCTTGAGAAAATCCACCAGAACACTGGAAGCATAAATATTTACTATTATCAACAGTACGAGCCTCCACGAGTTAGCAACAGCCCCCTTCTACAGTATGTAATAACAAAATTCTAGAATCAAATTTTAATTAGCTGAATATCATGTATAACCGTGTTATTTCGTTAGTTTTGAGTTTCAGTCTTAATCTACTATAACATCGCACGCAGGGAAACCGGTGATAGAATAAGAAAAGCATCGAGTTTTGTACAAGTTAAGCCTGCACAGAAAATTGTAGCAGCGTTTTTACGAGGGCTAATAAATAATCTACTTACCAAGAGTAAAAATAAGAACAATCACGCTAAGTAAGGTTATGTATCGCGGGTCATTCAACATAGGTTCTGTATGTATCTTTTCCTTTACTACTTCGGACTCCATTATGAATATTACTAAATTGGTTGCGGTAACAAAGCCTAAATATGTTTAAGAAATATTTGTCAATTCGTCAGCACGTTATCGTATTCGTGGTGATTTTAAATGATTGACTTGACAGTGACAATTGAAGCTTGGTGCTACCAGTTTCAAATAAAATATAAACGTGTAAAAAATTGCCTTAAACGGTTTTGCTTCAATGATCACATGTTTCGAAAAGTCTGTCAACACAAGTAACATCCGCTAAAATTTCTAAACGAGATACAACGTGACGTTTGTGTATGGAATGACAGCTAGGGCAGCCATACTTAACCTTGATCGGCCTTTCAGAATAAAGTTTACCATTGTTTACTTGTGCCCTCATTACGCGCTATACGGAATTAGTAAATCTTTGGCCCAAAAAAAAAATATTTTGTTAGATTTCGAGATTGATTCAAGTCAAGACGATTATATAGAAAGTGATAGAAATAAAGTTAAGAATTAAATTGATTAATGGTCTGTAGATGAAGGAGAAACTGCAATGCAATATTCTAATCTGTAACGATTAGATTTGCTTTTGGAATTGGTGAGGTACTTAGATGTTTTGGTTTAATTATGTCTACAGAACTAAACTTTATGATTAAAGTGATAAGGTGTAAAGTGCGAAATGCACAGTAAGATATCATTGTTATCTTTAATTATATGTGTCATTATAAAAACTTACAATTATCCCTTGTTTTTCGTCTTTGAAGCGTGTCGACTACGAGCATTATTTCGTAAACAGCTACGTTTACCTAAAGTAACGATCTTGATTTGAGTTGAACCTTTGAAGTTTGAACGAGCGGATGGGAAGATTCCTAATTACTCAAATCAGTAAATGTTCAGTTTTATCAGCTGTTAAACCCAATTTGAGAACCATGAGCATTGATATTGGAGGTAAGTCTTCCAAAAATTGTTTTTTAAGACTAGTTTGATTTGATGGATCTTCATCAAATCTAATAGTATATTTATTTAATAAAATTTAACAATCACAAATTATTAGGGATGCGCATCAGATACAAGGATAAGGATGACACATTTCTGGAGAAGCACTTAGTTTCAAAGGAACCATTTGGACAATTCAAAGCATGGTTTGAAGAAGCTTGTACCAGGAAGGAGATCCTTGAGCCAAATGCCATGTGCCTAGCTACTGTGTCTCAGTTAGTATGAGCTAATTTATCATGTTAAACGATTATACAATTAATTTGCGTTTTTAAAATTGCCTTCTTTAATTACTTAGTCTTGAATATTTAGAATCAATTTCAAACAACTTTACTTATATTCTTTATTTAAAAATCATGCACTTTGTAAATTTGTTTCATCATCATTTTTGCAATTTTTTTTCAGAGATGGCTATCCTTCTGCTAGATTTGTCTTATGTAAAGGCTATGGCAAAGATGGGTTCAAGTTTTTTACAAATTATGGAAGCAGGAAGGCTATAGAATTGGTAGGTATCAAAAACCTAGTAGGTACTATTGTATGGCGACTATAAATGCAAAAAAGACGTTTTTTACCTTTGACAGGATCATAACCCAAAAGTAGCAGCAACATTCTACTGGGAGGTCCTCAACAGATCTATAAGAATTGAAGGACATGTGGAGAAGTTATCGGAAGAGGAGTCCACGAGATATTTTCACACTCGGCCTGTTCCAAGTCAGATTGCGGCTTGTGCTAGTTTCCAGAGCACACCAATTGAGTCAAGGGATATACTCTGTGAACGCGAGAGTGTATTAGAATCTCAATACATGATACCAGGAAAGGAAGTGCCGAAACCAGAGTTCTGGTAAATTATTATTTTATGCTATCAATACCTCTGAGAATTACAATTGATTTATTTGTACTTGTTTAATCATTCTACAATATCTGTTAATTAATTAATTTATTTTTTAGGGGTGGATATTTAATACGTCCAAGGGCTGTAGAGTTCTGGCAAGGTCAAAGGGATAGGCTCCATGATAGAATCAAGTTCAGAAAACTAAAGGAAGGTGAGAAACCTGATGGGAAATTTCTCCATGAAGGTGAAGATGGGTGGGTTTATGAAAGACTTTCACCATAGAACATCATCATGAAAAGTTTTAAGCATATCATTATTACTAAAATAAATTACATGGGTAAGAATAATCAAGTCTTCCAGGAACTTTAGTAAACTTTATTTGGATTAAAATTTACAGATATAATAAATAATTTATCAGGATTTTATTGTTAATTTCAAAATTTCCCTTAAAATTCCACCAGAGCTTTTCCAACAAACTTCACTCTCAAGATTGCTATTATTTGCAATACTCGCCTCAAACTGTCGGGTTCCACCACCTACACCAAAATAACATGTCTTTGCAGCTACATACACTGCTCCATCACTTTTGAGTCGTTTTGAAAATAGGTCAAGTAGTTTGTTGTAATTTTCCACATTATAGATAGTTTCTGAAGTTACAATTATATCATAAAGATCTGTATCTGACAATTTGTTGTTAAACGAGCCCCAGTCACCTGAATAGAATTTGCATTGGTTGATATGCGCAGATTTCTCCTCTTCATCAATGTTTAACAAAACATTAGGAATTGTAACACATTCCAAGATTTCTTTATTCTGTAAAAAGATAATCCAGTAAATAGGTAGATGGTGGTGCAGAAATATGATGATGCAAAAGTAGAAATAGAAAATAGTTCATCAACTAAAAAACTATTGCAGTCTTTTTGTAGACTAAAAAATATGAATGAACAAAGTTTTTTTTATGTTACTATATTGAAACTTTAATAAACACAGTAAATACTTACATAATCTTGAAAGGTGACAAAAGAATCCTTTAATAATGCATAAATTCCGAGAATTCCTGCACCACATCCCAGGTCTAGCACCTTCTTATTTTCAAAATCAATATTATTATTTTCAAGATATTGAACCAAATCTGATGTACATTCCCATATTTTTAAGCCACCTGTAAGAATAGCACTGTCAATACAATAGAAAATACTTTATATTTGAGTTTATTATACCTAGTTGTATTTCAATGGAGAGAGTAAACAAATACCTTCATATTTCCCTGCTATCAAATCACTATGCTCTTTCTCCGCAAGTTCTAGAACATTGCTGATATGGTCTCCAGTACATGATTTAATAGCTTCACCAGCCATTACATGCCCTATCTCGACATCCCCACAGGTAAACATTTTGGCATGGGTTACAAGATTATCAATATCTTTTATTCCTTTGCTTGGAACTATCTCCTCACATTCAAGCCATGAAATCTCTTCTTTAAATTCTGTATATAAATAAATTACAAGCCACGTATTAATTCATAATTCGAAGCAATTCTAGTATGTGTATATTTTTAAAAGCAAATAGGTACCTGTCTCAACCTCATTTTCAGAGTTAGAAAAGTTAAATTTGAATGCGGACATTATATCAATAGCTACTTATGACTGTAAACGTTTTTCATTCCTTAACATAACAACGGTGTAAACTTTAGCCATTAGTTTTAGCATAAAAGGAACAACACAAACAAGCACATGCTGAATTTGTTGGTTTGGTTGATTGATTGGTTGCCATGACTTTGACAGCTGACTTTTGGTAACTTTTGACAGACGTAGTTTGGCAACACTAAAAACCATTTTGGTCATTTTTAAAAACGCTGCGACGTATGGAAGCTTTACAGTGATTTGTATGTATTGAGGTGCGTTCAAGAAATCTAAACTTGTGCTTAACTACTACTGTACACATTCAAAAGCCATTAAATATAACTAAATTAAAAAGTAAAAAAAACATTACTGTCGTCTGCGCGTTTACATTACAATATTATATTTTTATTATTATGGAAACGCTAGTTGGAACTGTAGATGAAGAACTTTTAATCAAGGTACGGTTTTTAAATGTTTTCCAAAATATTATCCAATCAAAATTTATTTGAACGCAACTTTATGCAAACCAAATTCAATTCATGGTTTCTAGTGTTTCTAGGTACTTACGAGTTGAATCAGCTAGTGGGTTTTTACACCTCTTAGGACATAATAAAGAAATAAGTGAACCAAAATAGTTTAAAATACAATTAAAATATCGTTGTAATAATGACGGACGTAGCGAAAAAGGTAAAATGCTTCTTATAGCTTTGATAATTGTTCGACACGAGTTCGGACAATGAAGTGTGCGTGACCTTACTCTTTCTGTGTAAAGTTTGTCTAAATATATCTGTAGAATCATTTTACGTCAATTGTTGGTAAATAGTTATAATCCTGGTGTGATAAAACAGTTGTATGCAGTGTCGGGACCCGAGTATAGCCAGTACGAAAGTCAACATAACCTCAACGCACGGACATCAGTATGGCTGAAGCGGGTGGCGTTGCATTTCGCGGCTAGGCATCGCTCCAGTCTTTATTTAAATTGCGTTACCTTTACTACATTTTGCAGGTACAGGATTACAAAGATTCACTCAAGCAAAAAGCGGAGCATTTAATAATAAAGGGCTTCCCAGAAAAAATTGTGAAGTTGAATGAACTTCTGGAAACACCTAACTTTCAAAATCGAGATTTTGCTGATGTACATCAGGTATTAACTTTTTATTCTCGTAATGACATGACTTATGTTTGCTAATGTTTTTAATCCGTTGTCTACCGTTGACGCGATTCCGCGTCGAGCGAATATACTTTAATAACTAAGTAATTAAGTTTATTTTACATAATCTTTTTGACAATAGGCGGTAGACAACAGGTAATCTTTAAATTTTGTCGACAAGAGGATAGAAATCTGCAAAGTTGAAGCTGTTCCTGATTTTTCACATGTTTAGTACCTCTCAAGTTTTTACCTTGCTGGCGACCTTTGCATGTTCTTTAATGGAATGTTTAATGTTTTAACTAATCACTCAAAAAATTTCTTTAGGACCTAAACATTCCAGTACCACCTCCAGCAGCAGCACTGAACGAGCCAAACGCAAAGCGTCCCAGAGTGGACTCCTCTGAACAAGTGTCCAGCAACACAACCTTAGATGGAACTAGGGTGTATGCACTACCCAACGGCAGTGTCCCTTGCAACAAGCCTCTCTGCGACCTCATCCACCTCGTCAAACCACACATCCGGGAGCTAGTGGAGGATTCAAATCTGGTATGAAGTTGCCCTTTTTAGAATTAGAGTTTATATAGTAACCAGACACAAAATTACAGAAAGAAAAGCAGAAAAGCATTAAAATCAAAAGTTTTTGACCTAGTATGTAGAAAGTAGTAAAAGTAAAAAAGAGCTTGATTTACATGGCAATTTAATATAATCATCTTACACATACTGTCGATGACCTTTGCATTGCCGTTGAATGATAAAACCATCTCTATTTTTCCTATTTGCACATAACAACAAGAGGACAGTTATGAAATTTCCTCATTTACATATTGATAGAGGGATTTTTTATTATTACTCGTAAAAACACATTTATAGACCTACTTACTGTAATACACTCATTCAGATTCAGATTATATTCTTATTGAGAGTATTTCAATACTTCTTTCTGTGATTTGGGTGCATATCGTCTAATTGACCAGTTAGGACCAGGATTTTTGACACTTACTCTCCTGTACAGGTTGAATTTCTTCAACCGATTGTCATGAAATTTTGTGAGCAGGATCGAAGATTATGTAGATATATTTTTGTTTGATTGTTTTTTTTTTTTTTATATGGCTGAGCTGATGTGATTTGTAATGTTTTAAAATGATTTAAGCTATGCAAAAGTAGACTAGTGAGGTCTACAGCGCTTAGAATCTAAATAGCCTTGTATCTTAATTTTATCAGTTTGCCACTAGTAATATTTATAAGAAAGTTTATTGAATGGCTGTCTTAGTGTTCAAAATATGTTATAGCATATCGAAATGCTGTATCATTAGCTGATTTTACTCATATGATGGTGATTTGATCATGACATCAAATCATGAATCATGGTGGTAATTTGCCATGATAAATTACAAAACCATGAAAGGAAATCCGTAGACAAATTAGACATTTAAGTTGAAAGTTTTAATTCTTACTTACGAGCTTGCATGAAGATAGGGATGAATGTGGAGGTACAGAGGGAGATATAGCTTGGATAGAAGCTTGGCATTCTGTTTCCTCTGCCTATCCCAATGGGAAACAGGCGTGAGTTTATGTATGTGTTGATTATTATTACAAAAGAATTAAACATGAAATTAAAGTGTATCATTTTGTATTCAATCAACAAAAATTTTTTTAGCGTTATAACAAATACCTAATTTAAATGTTGATCAAACAAAAGCCTAAACAGTAGTAAACAGAAATTTTTCGTGCATGGTTATAAAATGGTTATGGTTTTAGTAGTTCATCATTAGATAACATGGGCATGTGCTAACCACATGTGCACACTTGTTTGTTTGATTTGTTGTGAACTGAAAAAGACATGTACTTATGAACAAGTTTCTGCTTGTTTGTAATGAGATGGAATATTAGAATGTTGACAAAACACTGTGCTAAAATGAAATTCTTGTGAAATGCTCAATTATTAACATGACTTGTTCCTTAGATGGGAGGTTTCCTTAGGAAGGGAACCCTTTTATGGTTTAACTAGCTTCTGCCTGCGACTTCGCCCGCGTGGAATTCGGTTATCTAACTATGTCCTTTCCCGGGACTCCAACTATCTCCATGCCAAATTTCATTTCAATCAGTCCAGCGGTTGAAGCGTGAAGAGGTAACAGATAGACAGACAGACAGAGTTACTTTCGCATTTATAATTTTAATGTGGATGAATTCATATTAATATGGATACATGTAGCAACCCACTTATACTTCAGTCCCTGTGAAGGTGGTTGTTGGTTGTGCTTGGTTTGTCAGAGTATAACTCCATGTTATACTATCGTTTGTTGCAGTTAAAAATGTGGATCTCATTTATGATTCCAAAAATCGAGGACGGAAACAATTTTGGTGTATCAATACAAGAGGACACACTGGCCGAGATCCAGTCAGTGGAGTCGGAAGCGGCCGCGTTCTTTGATCAAATCTCACGGTACTTCATTTCAAGAGCGAAGATCGTGTCCAAAGTGGCAAAATATCCACACATTGATGACTATAGAAGAGCTGTAAGAGTAAGTATCAACTGTTGTCTGTGATGTCATGTTATTAGAGTTCAAATTAACTTTGCAAGTTGTCTAACATATAAATGTCAGTAGATTGAAAAAAAAGTATTGTAATGCCGTTTGTAATTGATTTTCGATTGCTCAAATATATAAATTGTTTGTTCCATTTTCAAAGAAACTGAGATACAAGTTTTTTTCAAAGAACTGACGATCAGTAGGCTCTTGAGTATGTAGTCTTATTTTGTTAACATATACTGTAAATATTCACATAATGTGGAAATAATAAAAGATTAGGCACCTAATCTGTTTGTTTGTGAATAGATTTTACATTGATGTGAAGGTCTCACTAACTTTTTATAGCACTTACAGTAAATTTTATGAGTAAAATTCTGGAGCTTCTTTTCTCTAGGGGCAAAATTCTCCATATAACTTTTATTTGCCGTGATAACATCTTATAAATCGATGAACGCCGGCTGCGCGCACGAAAAAAGCATGACTCAATAGTAACGTTACTGTGCAAGCGAGAGCGCGGTACAAGTTTTCGGATGAACAGTAATGACCATGACGTTGATGTTAGCGTGCAAAATTTGTTTATTAACTGCTCCGTTGAATGTTACAGGAACTGGACGAGAAAGAATACCTGTCTCTGTGGCTTGTGATGTGCGAGATTCGCAACCGGTACTGCTCGCTCCACGACATCGTGATCAAGAACCTCGAGAAGATCAAGAAGCCGCGTTCCTCCAACGCCGAGTCTCTATACTAGCTTCCCCACTCCTTAGTCAAGTAATGATAATTTCTCAATCACTCCAACGGTCGATTAAAGCTGAGCGCCTGAGACCGGAATTTTCACGGAAAAACCAAAGACTGTCGCAATGTTACTAGTGAAGTGTTAGAAAAAAATATTTATTGACTACTTCGTCCGCGTGGAATTAGGTTATCGCTTTCCCGCGGGAACTATGCGTTTTTCCGGGAGAAAAAGTAGCCTATGTCCTTTCTCGGGACTTCAACTATCTTCATTAGTTCATACCAAATTTCATCAAAATCGGTCCAGTAGTTTTCACGTGATGCGCGGTCAAATAAACAGACAAAAATTCTAAAAACTGTTCTGTTACCGATTCTAAATATTCCAAGACAACTTTTTTTCGAGATATCTCCCATGTACAGACTTTCGATCCTCTTTAGCTTTATTATATATTGTATAGAAGATAGATATCGATAGTTGTGTAATAGAAGTAAAAAACGGTCCACCAAATAAACAAAATATTAAATTAAAAGAAATACGTCAGGTTTGTATAAGATTACATAGACACATGAAATTTCTCTTTCGAAATCCACGTCAGTACTCACAGCAGCACATGACATTTTATTTGGTGTCTGATAGTGTAAGAGTAGACAGCCATCTATTCCTCGACATTCTCTAGGAGTAGACAGTTTCGTTTATCACTACAAAGCCAAAAGGATGTTTTATTTACAACAAAGTATTGTTCAGATTTTGATCAAATAACACAAATAAAACAATCTCTGACTTACTACCTTTTTTGCGTTATAATTAACTGTCGCGAATTATTATAAAACTAGCCGTTTGCCCGCGACTTCGTCCCGCATAGACTTAGAATATGCGTACCCTATGATACTATACATATAGATGGTTATAGTTACAGAAGTATTAATAAAATACCCGTTAAACACCTGTTCCCATGGGAATATCGGGATTAAAAGTATCCTGTTATTCCCAGGGTCTTAAAATATCTCCATGCCAAATTTCATCCAAAGCGGTCGTCTTTTCGACGTGAAGGAAGGACAAACAAACAAACACACTTTCACATTTATAATATTAGTATGGACACGGCTTATAAAAGCACGATTTCGAACACAATTCGAATGAAGTGTCAATGTGTGCGTGCGAGGACGTCTGTACACTTGTAAATGTGTGTGTACCAACTACGCGGGCCAGTGATCCACTCTCCATCTCCGGATGAAACAAATGACGGTAAGGGCGAATTGGGCGCGAGTTGCGCGCCGGCTAGATTCAGGCGGGTGATTCCGTGGCCATTCTGTATGTAGTACTATTAAATATTCTGTGGTATGGATATTTGACAATAACACTAGTAACTTTGCGACACTCTTTTGTTTTGCCGGGAAAATTCCGGGCTCTGCTGAGCACCCACAAGGAGACACCATTCGAAACTGGCTTCATATTTCGCGTTCACCAGCCGCCAAAGAGCGAGACGGCATGAACGACGTTCCGAAACCATCTCTTCAGAATGAGTGCCCCGTCTATTTTTTTATTCACTAATACTGACGTGATTATCTAATTGTTCATAACGATTCAATTTGTACTATGTATAATATATATTTTTTTTTTTGCCGGTTTACTTGTTAAATACCCCTATCATTTGTCTGTGTTTAAGTGATTTAATATAAGTTACGACATATCATCTTATTTATTTTATCTTACCGTGACGTCATTTGACTTCATCGCACCTGTCATGTCTAGTGAGTAAAAAATAGAAGCTTTTGTGATACTGTAGTATTGTTATAGCAAGGTGGTACACGCGACATTTCAGTGAAACTGTATTAACCCATTAGTATTGTTAAAGTGATAGGATTTGGTACCTATAATGGTATAAGGTTGTTCTGAAATAGTCTTGCTGTGTTGTCTTGTAACAGAGATTCTTTGTTTGGTCCCCGTGACTGAAAATTAATAAAATTTATTCCATAATCATCATCACCTATTCTGTAAGCGAATTAAATATGTGTATATTCGAATTTCATTTGAAGTGCCTGTGTTATTATTAAATAATTAAGATTCATGACAAAATCCAACACAAAAATGATACGATATCATTTGGCTGAGTATGTTCATTTCAAAAATGTGTAACCATAAATACCAATAAATATAATACATTTCTATGAATACACACATATTAGTTATTATTTTATTGAAATACTAGCTGACCCCGCGGAATTCGTACCTACCGCCTTTTTTTATTGGGTATGAAAAATAGCTTGCATCCTATTCTCAGACCTACTGAACATACACATCAAATTTCATAAGAATCGGTCGAGCTGTTTTGGAGGAGTTTGGTTACAAACACTGTGACACGAGAATTTTATACAAGCATCGTTTTCGAGATGTATTTAAAACAAAAAAGCTGTGTTAGTGCCAGAGATCGGACAAATTTGCGTCAATAATGTGGACATGACTCCAAAATTAATCAAATATGTAATCATTTAATTAATTTCTTACTAGACTTAAATTTTAATTCCTAGTCAATAAATACAAAAGTTTGTTAAAGTATAGATTTATTAAAGAAAATAATCAATATTTTTTCCAAATTTTCTGCAGTAAATTTATTTTTACATCAAAAATATACTTAAGTGCTAAAAAACTCCGCTCGCACTCCACTGATGCTAATGGGGCAAACTTAATTAATTGTTTAACATTTTGACTAATTTTGGAGTCATGCCCACATTATTGCGAGCAATGACGCAATAATGTGGAACACACATGTATGCGGAACGGGATGAAAGTTGAAGAAGCGAGAGAAGTGTACCTATGCAAGAGTCGTAGCAAATGGAAAGAAGTGGTCTCTGCCTACCCCTATGGGAAAAAGGCGTGATATTATGTATGTATGTATGACGCAAATTTGTCCTAAGTATCTCTGGTAGTGCACACGGCCATAAGTTTCAACGTGAAAAGTCAGTTTCCGCAGCCGTCTGTGCGTGATACCAACTTGGCCGTAACTCCGAGCTGACTATATGATCTAAATAACGACGCAAAAACCATGTTTCTAAGACTACCTAATAGTTTTGTATTTGTAGTTATATTAAAACGGGATCGACCCACTGACTCGTACGTTACGATTATGTTTCGTTGTAATTTTAAAGTGGACTTAAGAGTTTTTCCGGGATGAAAAAGTTTTCCCGGGACTCCACCTCCATAACAAATTTCGTCCAAATCAGCGGTGGAAGCGTGAAGAGGTGACAGACAAACAGAATTACTTCTAAATATATGACGGCGCCTTGAACAGGCAACACAATTTTTTAGAAGAGTGAATTGTCACTGGCGGAGCGTCGTAGCTATGGCAGCGGGGCGGCCATCTTGTTTCTGTCACTTTTGAAACTAGACCGCGAACGCGCCAAGCCGACGACGAATCGCTGATTATTTTCTTAGTTAATTTAAGAGTGTTAATTAATGATATGTAACGTAAAGGCAGTTAAACGACAGTCTGATTATTTGTTTGTTTTAGAAGAAGTATTTTGTTTGCAAAATTAAAGTTAGTATAGTAGTTTCAAGTTTGTTCATAGTTCCCGCCCACAATCGTTTCCCGTAATAATGGAAAATCCTGATAAGAGCTCTGACGAGTTCATATCAGAAGTGGGATCGATTAATCAGCAAGAAGATGAAAGTAAGACAAATGAGAATAATACTGCGAGATTACTTAGCAACATGGAAGCGTTATTGTCACGTGTATTATCAATGCCACAAACTTCATCCGTAAGGTTAGTTATGTTACTACGAGTATAACGCTCATTGTGTCTGTAATTTTTACCCTATCTTGTAGCGATGACTTGAAGAAAAGACAGTGTCGTCCGGGCCATAGTGTTTGGTTGGAGGGATGCACTGTCTCGTGTGGAAGTTATGTCTATGTTTTTGGTTGAGTTGGAGACAGTGTCGTCCGGGCCATAGTGTTTGGTTGAAGGGATGCACTGTCTGATTCTGAAGTTTCGTGTTTTTGTTATGATTGAGTAAGGAGGATAGTGTCGTCCGGGCCATACCCTTTTGGTTGGTTGAAGGGATGCACTCGTACGTCCAAAAGCAGTTGTGGTTTTATCGCACCAGGGACTGTGTCGTCCGGGCCATATCCAAGTGGTTGGTTGAAGGGATGCACAGTCTCTGCTGACTACTTTATGCATGCCAGCCTTCAAGGAACTTATGTCTTTCGGGCCATGTCGATGCGGCTGGTTGGAGGGAAGCATTTGTCCTTTGAAAGGTTGTAGACAGAAGTGTTGGATCGGATGATGAATGGTGAAGTTGAGTACCTGAACGTGATGCTCGTCATATGTAGGAAATGTTTGTCAGGGTGGACGAGCAGGTGATTATAGGTCATTCGTTGTATGTTGTTATAGGACTGCGAAGTGTTATACGCCCGCGGACGGTCGATAGTCAGTCTGGCCGTGACGGCGCCTTGAACAGGCAACACAATTTTTTAGAAGAGTGAATTGTCACTGGCGGAGCGTCGTAGCTATGGCAGCGGGGCGGCCATCTTGTTTCTGTCACTTTTGAAACTAGACCGCGAACGCGCCAAGCCGACGACGAATCGCTGATTATTTTCTTAGTTAATTTAAGAGTGTTAATTAATGATATGTAACGTAAAGGCAGTTAAACGACAGTCTGATTATTTGTTTGTTTTAGAAGAAGTATTTTGTTTGCAAAATTAAAGTTAGTATAGTAGTTTCAAGTTTGTTCATAGTTCCCGCCCACAATCGTTTCCCGTAATAATGGAAAATCCTGATAAGAGCTCTGACGAGTTCATATATAGTATGGATGACATTTTGGAGTAAATACTTTGTGAAACAATCTATTAATGTGTTCAAATAATGTCATGACATTCGATTTTAGAACGTTGAAAGTTTTGACGTTGACATCCTTTTGGGTAAGTACTTAAGATTTTTTAATTTCGTGGCCGTGTTTTATATTATTTTGATTACTTTGTAACATAGACAGGGTTTACCTAAATCTCGCTTCACTGCTCTTAATCTTGAAGAGCACGCTTCCGATAAACGTGTTTATGATATGAATTTTGGATTTCGAAGGACATTGTTGAGATGGCGAGTGACATCAACAAGCGGAATTTCGGGGACAGCGCTAGGAACGATTCGTTCGACGTGAAGGAGAAATTGTCGAACCACGTTTTCGACGGCGCCGGGGAGAATATCTACTACCACAGCGACTCGGAATCTTTGGGGTCGCGGAATAGCAAGACGCGGTACATAAACTCTGCTATTTACGTGGAGCAAGTGGAGGCGTCTCACTCTGTGACGTCACTGCACACGGACTCCTCGTGTGTAGACGTCACACCCCACCCTCACAGCACTTACCGGAGCAATTCCACCCCTTTACTGTCTGGTCGGATATCGAGTGGGTCTTCTACTAGCGTGAAGAGGAAGTCGTGTCGGCTGGTCGAGCAATGCGCGGGCCAGAATGAGGAGACGCCGCGATACGGAGACCGTACTTACCGGGAGGACGGTGGGGACACTTTTCGCTTGTCTGTGGCCTCTCTCTCGACCACCGCCACCGCCGAAGAGGAAAGGGAGCGCAACGAGGCTAAGAAGAAGGAAGCTTTCGAAAAATTGGTGCGCGAGGAAAGAACAGGAAGTGAGTATCTGCTACCTATACACGATTATGTAGGTATTTAGTATCGTTGCTTAAAAGAAGACTCACGACTACAGTAATCATCTCCTGCGGGCTCATTGTGAATGCCACTTTGTTTGCGATCCCAAGACTACCGGTACTTTTCTGTATGAAAATCAACGTTCCATGCGCCACTTGTCTTCGAATTAATTAGTTAGGACCATGTTTCGACTTGACACTATGTCACAAAAAGTATATATACTAACCGGTCGTTTTGGGGATTAATTTTCTCCAAAATATAGGAATAGTTTTTGCAAGCAATTTAACCTTAGACTACCTATCTA
>OZ020279.1:6404445-6429514 GCA_963971205.1 Aethes cnicana | reverse complement strand
ACGCGAACCGCGAGTCTTGCGGCGGCCGCAGGCGCGCCAAGCGACGTAAAGCAATGCGCGGTGAATAAGCGCGAGACAACGCCGCTCCATAATACACTACTATATATCGTCACTCAATTAATTTTATCATCTGACGCGTGGCATCGTCGGACCCTGAGGAAGACTCAAGTTGTTCCGCTACTTTTCGACCCCACGCGATCATAAATGTTGGTTGTATCTCGGTTTCAGTGATGAAGACCCGCGAGGAGCGTCGCGCAGCGCGCGCGGCGATCGAGGAGCAGCGCAAGCGCGCCGAGGGCGAGCGCGCCTACCGCGACTGGCTGCGCACCAGCAAGAACAAGCCGCTGCCCGTACCGCTCAACCAGGGCGAGCTCAGTGAGTGCTCCTCCCACCACTCTAGCTAGGGTCCTTCACCAGAATACTACCGCGACTGGCTGCGCACCAGCAAGAACAAGCCGCTGCCCGTACCGCTCAACCAGGGCGAGCTCAGTGAGTGCTCCTCCCACCACTCTAGCTAGGGTCCTTCACCAGAATACTACCGCGACTCGGCTGCGCCCAGCAAGACAAGCCGCTGCCCGTACCGCTCAACCAGGGCGAGCTCAGTGAGTGCTCCTCCCACCACTCTAGCTAGGGTCCTTCACCAGAATACTACCGCGACTGGCTGCGCACCAGCAAGAACAAGCCGCTGCCCGTACCGCTCAACCAGGGCGAGCTCAGTGAGTGCTCCTCCCACCACTCTAGCTAGGGTCCCTTCACCAGAATACTACCGCGACTGGCTGCGCACCAGCAAGAACAAGCCGCTGCCCGTACCGCTCAACCAGGGCGAGCTCAGTGAGTGCTCCTCCCACCACTCTAGCTAGGGTCCTTCACCAGAATACTACCGCGACTGGCTGCGCACCAGCAAGAACAAGCCGCTGCCCGTACCGCTCAACCAGGGCGAGCTCAGTGAGTGCTCCTCCCACCACTCTAGCTAGGGTCCTTCACCAGAATACTACCGCGACTGGCTGCGCACCAGCAAGAACAAGCCGCTGCCCGTACCGCTCAACCAGGGCGAGCTCAGTGAGTGCTCCTCCCACCACTCTAGCTAGGGTCCTTCACCAGAATACTACCGCGACTGGCTGCGCACCAGCAAGAACAAGCCGCTGCCCGTACCGCTCAACCAGGGCGAGCTCAGTGAGTGCTCCTCCCACCACTCTAGCTAGGGTCCTTCACCAGAATACTACCGCGACTGGCTGCGCACCAGCAAGAACAAGCCGCTGCCCGTACCGCTCAACCAGGGCGAGCTCAGTGAGTGCTCCTCCCACCACTCTAGCTAGGGTCCTTCACCAGAATACTACCGCGACTGGCTGCGCACCAGCAAGAACAAGCCGCTGCCCGTACCGCTCAACCAGGGCGAGCTCAGTGAGTGCTCCTCCCACCACTCTAGCTAGGGTCCTTCACCAGAATACTACCGCGACTGGCTGCGCACCAGCAAGAACAAGCCGCTGCCCGTACCGCTCAACCAGGGCGAGCTCAGTGAGTGCTCCTCCCACCACTCTAGCTAGGGTCCTTCACCAGAATACTACCGCGACTGGCTGCGCACCAGCAAGAACAAGCCGCTGCCCGTACCGCTCAACCAGGGCGAGCTCAGTGAGTGCTCCTCCCACCACTCTAGCTAGGGTCCTTCACCAGAATACTACCGCGACTGGCTGCGCACCAGCAAGAACAAGCCGCTGCCCGTACCGCTCAACCAGGGCGAGCTCAGTGAGTGCTCCTCCCACCACTCTAGCTAGGGTCCTTCACCAGAATACTACCGCGACTGGCTGCGCACCAGCAAGAACAAGCCGCTGCCCGTACCGCTCAACCAGGGCGAGCTCAGTGAGTGCTCCTCCCACCACTCTAGCTAGGGTCCTTCACCAGAATACTACCGCGACTGGCTGCGCACCAGCAAGAACAAGCCGCTGCCCGTGCCGCTCAACCAGGGCGAGCTCAGTGAGTGCTCCTCCCACCACTCTAGCTAGGGTCCTTCACCAGAATAATACCGCAACTGGCTGCGCACCAGCAAGAACAAGCCGCTGCCCGTGCCGCTCAACCAGGGCGAGCTCAGTGAGTGCTCCTCCCACCACTCTAGCTAGGATCCTTCACCAGAATACTACCGCAACTGTCTGCGCACCAGCAAGAACAAGCCGCTGCCCGTGCCGCTCATCCAGGGCGAGCTCAGTGAGTGCTCCTCCCACCACTCTAGCTAGGGTCCTTCACCAGAATACTACCGCGACTGGCTGCGCACCAGCAAGAACAAGCCGCTGCCCGTACCGCTCAACCAGGGCGAGCTCAGTGAGTGCTCCTCCCACCACTCTAGCTAGGGTCCTTCACCAGAATACTACCGCGACTGGCTGCGCACCAGCAAGAACAAGCCGCTGCCCGTACCGCTCAACCAGGGCGAGCTCAGTGAGTGCTCCTCCCACCACTCTAGCTAGGGTCCTTCACCAGAATACTACCGCGACTGGCTGCGCACCAGCAAGAACAAGCCGCTGCCCGTACCGCTCAACCAGGGCGAGCTCAGTGAGTGCTCCTCCCACCACTCTAGCTAGGGTCCTTCACCAGAATACTACCGCGACTGGCTGCGCACCAGCAAGAACAAGCCGCTGCCCGTACCGCTCAACCAGGGCGAGCTCAGTGAGTGCTCCTCCCACCACTCTAGCTAGGGTCCTTCACCAGAATACTACCGCGACTGGCTGCGCACCAGCAAGAACAAGCCGCTGCCCGTACCGCTCAACCAGGGCGAGCTCAGTGAGTGCTCCTCCCACCACTCTAGCTAGGGTCCTTCACCAGAATACTACCGCGACTGGCTGCGCACCAGCAAGAACAAGCCGCTGCCCGTACCGCTCAACCAGGGCGAGCTCAGTGAGTGCTCCTCCCACCACTCTAGCTAGGGTCCTTCACCAGAATACTACCGCGACTGGCTGCGCACCAGCAAGAACAAGCCGCTGCCCGTACCGCTCAACCAGGGCGAGCTCAGTGAGTGCTCCTCCCACCACTCTAGCTAGGGTCCTTCACCAGAATACTACCGCGACTGGCTGCGCACCAGCAAGAACAAGCCGCTGCCCGTGCCGCTCAACCAGGGCGAGCTCAGTGAGTGCTCCTCCCACCACTCTAGCTAGGGTCCTTCACCAGAATAATACCGCAACTGGCTGCGCACCAGCAAGAACAAGCCGCTGCCCGTGCCGCTCAACCAGGGCGAGCTCAGTGAGTGCTCCTCCCACCACTCTAGCTAGGATCCTTCACCAGAATACTACCGCAACTGTCTGCGCACCAGCAAGAACAAGCCGCTGCCCGTGCCGCTCATCCAGGGCGAGCTCAGTGAGTGCTCCTCCCACCACTCTAGCTAGGGTCCTTCACCAGAATACTACCGCGACTGGCTGCGCACCAGCAAGAACAAGCCGCTGCCCGTACCGCTCAACCAGGGCGAGCTCAGTGAGTGCTCCTCCCACCACTCTAGCTAGGGTCCTTCACCAGAATACTACCGCGACTGGCTGCGCACCAGCAAGAACAAGCCGCTGCCCGTACCGCTCAACCAGGGCGAGCTCAGTGAGTGCTCCTCCCACCACTCTAGCTAGGGTCCTTCACCAGAATACTACCGCGACTGGCTGCGCACCAGCAAGAACAAGCCGCTGCCCGTGCCGCTCAACCAGGGCGAGCTCAGTGAGTGCTCCTCCCACCACTCTAGCTAGGGTCCTTCACCAGAATACTACCGCGACTGGCTGCGCACCAGCAAGAACAAGCCGCTGCCCGTACCGCTCAACCAGGGCGAGCTCAGTGAGTGCTCCTCCCACCACTCTAGCTAGGGTCCTTCACCAGAATACTACCGCGACTGGCTGCGCACCAGCAAGAACAAGCCGCTGCCCGTACCGCTCAACCAGGGCGAGCTCAGTGAGTGCTCCTCCCACCACTCTAGCTAGGGTCCTTCACCAGAATACTACCGCGACTGGCTGCGCATCAGCAAGAACAAGCCGCTGTCCTTCATTACAATACTATATTTTGTCACTATTTAAGCCGCAATATGGCGAGGTCTGCTGAATTCCTGGTCAAGCTTTAGTTATACATATAGTACCACGGCAGCGAATGCCAGAACCGAATAGTTGGCGTTTGCGAGGTCGGTGCTGTCTTGTATTATACAGTCCACTAGTCCATAACTTGACGAATCAGGAAATTGGTATACGGGAAATAGAAGAACGGAGACTGAATAGACGAATGGGGAATCAGACGAAACATACCTCTAAGCTAAGCCGATATACTCGTAGTTTGGATCATTTTCATTCTCCTACGGTCATAGTCGTTTGCATACCTACGTCTATAAAAGCAGGCATAACTTTTATGTCCCAGGTATGCGAGGCTCCGTGTCCAAAATGTACGTCAACCCAATCCCCTGGCAGGCGCCGACGTGACAATGGTGACGACCGCGCTCCCCTTTCGCCATTTCAACAACCAATCGAACCAGCAGCAACGCTCTCTTAGACTTTACTATACTAATGATTGTACTTGATTTTTAGAGTAAATTTTCGATTTTAGACTATCATTACAATGTGGCGTTTCTGCCTAGATACCAGTGACCTAGACAAAAATAAAACCTATTATGTTATAAAAAGACGTTTATTATTTAAGTTTCTAACAATTTAAAATTACACAGGTTCCCCTCAAGTTACATATGTGAATTAGAAAAATACCTATTAAATGTTATCAAAATCGAACATGTGGTGCGATTTCACTTACGCTCCCTAAGAAATTCGGCACACGACTAGTATTTCGTTACATTTAAATATTTAAACCTAGATGTGCATTACATGAAAAGCAAATGATAACTAATGTTACATATCAACCAGCCTGCTTACAAAATTCCATTCAAGCCACAATCATTCGTAATTTGCTGCTATGAGTCACGTTAACCTTTCTGCCAAAAACTTAATAAACATCGGCCATCATGAAGAACACTGATGAGGCGCATCTATTTTTTAAACTGATTGTCCTTATAGGATTCTTCATGGTGACCTTCATTTGCTTTTACTTTTCACCATTACTTTCCCACAACAGCTCGTAGCAGATGTTTTTCTCATTAATCTGAGGACTAATTGATAAACTTCTGCATGAAACCTCCCATGAAACACTTTTTGACAATTGATATTTCAGACAGAGTTCGTTACGTTACAGTGGTGAATTACTTCAATGCGATATCCTCACATATCCTGCATCAGTTTGAAGTTCTAATCCTATGTTCCTTAGCAATCAATAAACCTCCTCTTCTTCCTTAAGGCGTAGGATGTCGGACTTGTTCATAAAGTAATAAGACGGCTGTCGGCCTTTAAGATCCTTGAGCACTCGTTTCGCGCCCGCCCGTATGAGCACCCGGCTGAGCGACTCCATCTTTTCCATTCCCATTGCGTAGTGAAGCGGCGAGCGCTCCAACTGCAACGAGTATAAACAACTTAGGTCAATGGTGCAAGTGCGTCAACGGGGTATGAGCACCTAAATTAATTTTACGACTTAACGTCTTCTGAACAGACCCCCAACTAAATAGTGGCATTGTGCGACTGCAAGACTGATTTTTTAAAATGTATTAATATTTAGTAGCTATCGATATATTTAGGGTAGATGCAGTTGCCCCGTTCTAGCGCACTTACCCCGACTGACATTAACATGTTTCTGCTTTCTACCATATCAAATAGAAACCCATGAGGCTTTATTTCATAACAACTTAACTATTACCTACTGTATGTTCTGGTGCAAATACGTACTCACATTGTCCCCAAACCGTAAAAGTTCTGGAAATTTCGATGACAATAGCGCCACAATCTCTTCATGCTGTGCCAACACGGCGATGTGCAAGGCTGTTCTGCCGAAGGAATTCTTCGCTCGCGCCAGGGTGCGCCCTCCTTCCGCTGCCAGGGTCGTCTCCACCGTTGCCAGGTCGCCTATCCGTATTGCCATGTGAAGATTGTCGCGAGATTCCTGATGGAAATAAATCAAAATGATCGTCGACGGGATTCATTTATTTTTTATCATGGCTTGAAGTCATGGTCTGTTAATGTAAACTCGTCATCATCATACATGTCAGCCGAATGATGTCAACCATTGAGCAGAGCAACAGGAGGCGTATTCCTCTAAGATTCGTCACCCAATGTACTATCCCATCCCATAATGTACTGTACCATCTTATTAACAGATTCACAGTCCTATGAGGCACATGTGCCTCATAGTTTTATGGACGTTCAATTTCATGAACGTCAAAGGCACGTGTCGAAAAAAGTTTGGACTGTGAACCTGTTAAAAGCCAACCGATGTGCGTCTACCGCTAGGCGTCATCCAAGAGCTCTCTATCCTTACACACTTCCTTTCGGAATAGCTTGAAAACATAGGCATGGTCCGACGAAGTGACTCCATACATAAATGTATAGTTACCTCGAAAGCTGGTATCGAAGCGAGAACGTTGCTCATTTCTGTGTCGCCGCGGTTGGCCACGACTTCGGTTATGGCGACACCTTCGTCGTCCACCACGTCCAGAATGTGGTCGTATCCCTCCAAGAACAGCTCCATTATCTTCTCCTTGTTTCCTGTTGTAAAAATAAGCTAGTTGTTTTGGACTGCGAATGTGACCTATTCGATTATGTATCACTACATGTTATAAAACCACGTCCCCCGCCTCGTATACGTCTGTCTGTTCGCGAAATACCGAAAGTATTTCCATGCATTTTCTAGTAATAGACAGAGGGATTTATGAGGAAGGTTAAGGTTTAATTCTTCGTTAAGGTGGTCCCTAGTTAAATCACACAGAGACACTGCTTTAGTGTTACCTCTGGCAGCCAACTGCAGCACCCATCGGTCTATCTCAGCCGTGTTTTCTGGAACGTTCGCTTGTAGGGACACGTCGCGAGCGGTCCGGTACAGTTCGTCGCTGAAAGCCAGATTCACGTCGGACTCTTGTAGCAGCTGGAAGAGAGCGTTCCGGGTGTGCTTGCGGGCCGCGGCGAAATGCAACATGGACTGGCCATGTTCATCCTGAAATAGTGAGGTTATTTAAGACAAACATGATAGCAAAACAAGCAAATAATAAGTAATAACATATGGACGAACAGTGCCTAACAGAATATGTCAAAATATATGGAGCAAACTGACATTAGAAAATACGTTCCAATATGCTAATAAATAACGCCTCTTTATAACGAAGGCCAAACGGGTGCCCGAGCTGTTCGGGCACCCGTTTTGACGGGGCCATTTTTCTCCGGCTGATTATGAATCCTTACTTATAATATGTCAATGAAAACAAGTCAATTCGTGGATCCTTGTGTGTAAAAGCTGATAGGTGTTGATGAAAATTATCTCATAGGGACAGCACTAAAACGCTTGAAAATCTACATAGGTGCATATAATCAATACAAAGAGTCTTCAAATTTGAACTTTCAGTTCAGAAAAGTAAGAATTTCTGGATAATATCATAGAAAAAGTAAGGTAAAGAAAATCAACCTTCAAACAAATCAGCGTATACGCTCGAAATGAGCGACGATAGATGTCGCTTCCTAGGTAGCCTTTATGAAAATTTGAACTATACCAACATACACGCGCTATACATACAATACAGGCTATGTATAAAAAATTTAAGCGCCGATGGATATTGCCGATGTACGCCGTAATGTAAGGAGATCGATTGTTTCTGATAATATTCATTTTTGACTCACCCTATCTGCACTGCTAAACGCCGCTTCGGGGGCGTCAGGGCTGGAGTCAAAGCGGGGATCTACGGCAATGACGTCTATGGGCCGCGGTCGCGTTGCCGTCCGCGTCGCGCTGCGAGTTAGCGCAGCCATCTCCAAGTGCAAGTCCGGAGGCTGCTCGTTCTCCACCTCGGGAGCCTCTTGCGTCACTAACACATTCGATTCCTGTTTACAAAAGGGCGGCTAAAGGCATGCAATAACGTGCTATTAATATGAGAAAAGTGCTTGAGTAACTTTCGTCCACCGTCGTCGGCGTTAGTTTCGTGTCGTGTAGGTATTGGTGTGTTTGAATATTTTGAAGTTAAATCCGAAGTCATATTTCACGTTAAATAAGCAACGTTCCAATAGAAATAAACAAGCTCACCTGCGTACCTAAACGTGGCTTCTCATTGTCAGGGAAATTGTGCAAGAAACTCGCTAGGAACGCGACCGGATCCTTTGGTTTGACGTTAGCCACTTCGGTCAGTCCTTTGATTAAAGGATCGCCGAGAGCTGCAAAAACAGTGTCCGTGTAAACGCCCTTCGATTTCACTTCTTCCATTTTAACGTCTATTGAATAATTTGAGAGCTTACACTTTGCGAGGTATCTGCCTTCGTCGGTTCTAAAGATGGGAATGTCCATGTGGCCATTGGCGACGTGGTCCGTACCTGAAAGCGATCAATTATTCAATAGATGGCCTTCAGAATGGTTGTGTGGGGGTTGTAGTACGCGGGCACGTGATGATGTACACGAAACTGTGCAGCTGTGGGGGTGGGTGGTGGTGGCACGTTGTGGTGTCGGAGTCAATCGGTAAATAAAGGCGCCTTCAGTACACACACCTAATAATTGATATGACGCTGTTATCGATCGCCCCATGATACATAGTTTTGGGTCAGCTAACTGGCGTGACTCATTTGAAATGGATACGAGCGAGTCTAATTTATTTTAAAAGTAATCAATACTTCGTTTTGTACTTAAGTGGCGCTTTAATAACGCGTAACCACACAATAATTGAAATCCTATTGTACGCTGACTTGTTACCTACCAGATGGTAGGTACTAGATGGTAGGTCACATGGTGACCTTTCGAATAAACGTAAAGAATTATAATTAATATAAAGCTCATCGTAAAAGTAAGACAGCGAAAGAACTAAGGACAAAAACGTCGCACAACACACTTCTAATGTTGAAATATCTAATGTTGGAAAGATTGGCAATACTGGTGTTAAGTGCAAAAAACACATAGTATAGAAAACAGCTGGGTGCTCAAAGTGTAAATGCGATCACATCACTGAGAAAAAGTCACACAAATACAACTCACAGTGGAGATGACTTAAGACGTACTGACCTAAAATATTAACTGGAGTTGCCATTGGATTGCTAAGATTGCACATCCCAATTGTTGTCAAATTCTGCACCTACATCTTTCCAACATTCGATTAATGATATATATATATATATATATATTTTTTAATCACGTGCTTTTCTTATAAACTATTTTTTTTAACCAAAGTTTAGTATTATGGCTTGTCATTTTCATCCGGCGTATCTAAATCGACCAAACTACTCCGTTTTCGACGAAATATATTGGATAGCATAGTTGCAATGTGGGCTGAATTTTGCATGGTCAAGTCTTTTTCCATGTGTAATAAATTCGAAGCTGCCGTTGTAAAGTCGTTGAAACAATTAGATTCAGTAACACTAAGACACTGATAATTACTAATTCTAGCTATTTCAGGGCTCAGGGTTTCTCTGTATTGTAGTCCTCGCATTGCACATAGATGCTTCATATTGTCGGGATCTTTTGATAGTCCAGGAAAGTTCACAATCAAACTGAAGCGGATCCCGCATCCTAAAAAGGTCGGCCTGCTGGACAAATAACCGAGTTTAGGGTCCAAAACAAAATCTATTTTTTCATGGAGATATGTCATAATGGTAAATAGCTTGCTGAATGGAAGGCCAATTTCTCCTGGAGATTCTGTTGGTGTGGCTATAATTACCCTAATATGATCGTGAACGTTTATCCATATGGCGAAATTTTTATCCTCACTGACATAAACTCCACGCCCATAAGGCCAATGTCGGCCGTGCAGGCGAGTGTAGTCATCAATTTCTTCTCTTTCACATAGAGCAATTAGCAGTCCGGCTGCTGCTAATGTAGCTGAGATTTCAGATGGTTTTTCCAGTATCTCATTCATTGTGTAGTACGTGCCCCCTTTTTGGTCGGATTCTGGGTTCGACTGTTCGCTAAAGTTTGAGAATTCTTCACGCATTAGAATTGTAGTAACAATTCGTTCTATTGTTTCCAATTTGCCAACTTTCAGATTAATAGGCAATTCAAATCCTTGTATGTTTCTTGAACATTCTATTGTACCAGACAGCACGAATTCATCATTGGGGTCAATGTTCATTTCGACGAGAGGATCGGTTAAAGATGTAGACTTTGTTTGTGGTCTTTTATGAGTGATACAATCAGATGGAGGTTGTAACGACAAATCGGAATGCACATTGATATTGTGTAAATCTTTAATCAGAGGAATTATAAACTCTTGAAAAACTTCGTAAACATAATAGTCAGGAGCAGTGACGCCACCGGGAAAATCTTCTTCGACAGTTTGTATAACGTTTCGGCTATCGGGTAGCTTTTTAACCGCAGGCCAGATGACATCGAAGAGATCGTGATCTAATTTGGTAACCCTGTATTTGAGTGCGTCGAAGACGGGTCTCTTAAGGAATCTTCCTAAGACAAGTGGTGGCGTGGCTCGGTTTGATGAAGCCGACAGAGGCGTCCGGCTGGGCCGGGCCGAGGCCAGCAGGCGGTAGCACCGTTCTAGCGTATCCAACGCCTCCGGACCATCCAACAAGCGCCTAGACGATACTTGATCCTCGGGCACTGGGCATGTTCAAAATTTAAAGAAATTCCGTGCACACACTTATTCCATGATCAAGCACAAAAGTTAACTAAGACATAAAAAGGAATAATTTCTCTTACCTTTGTCTGAAAGCATTTCTTGAGCTGCCTCTTGACTTATTCCAAAATCTGCTATTAACTGATCGAATGGCAATAGACTTGGGTTCTTGTAGTAGTCTTCTGATGATCGACCGTTCTGTTAAAAGTTTAATGGGTCAATGAAAAATATCCTTACTTACTGATCATATGTATAAATGCATTAATCCTCACATCGTCCAAGTCCTTCGCATTGGCGCCCAGTTGTTGTAGTAAATTATAATAGTGACCATTATCGGGTAAAACAGCTGCATAATGTAGAGCCGTTCTTCCTTCGAAGTCCACTGCTGACAGCGTTTCAGGAAATCTGCGATAGAAACATTGTGCTGGATTGAATAATGAGAAGTGTGTGTGTCATGCGGCAAATGGAAATGGAGAGATCGAATATAACTGTTTCTTTACCATATTATATTATACCTATTGGAAGAAGTCTTATCTTACCTTCCGCCTAGATATTTCATAATGTTCGTCTTTCCAAAGACTGTAGCTACGTGTAAAGGGGTGGCACCGTTAGGGGAAATTGAATCTCTTGCTATAGCAAATTTCCGCCTATCTAATGCAGCTTGTAATTCCCTTATATTGCCTTCCTTAGCTGCCATGTGAACTTTTTTTATTTTTTGCTAAAACAACAAATGTTCTGCCATGTAGAAATACACATGATTGTAATGGTCAAAATAATAATAAATTCTGTTTACCATATAAGTTGAAACATTATCTAAGAACGCCTGTAGTTCAGAATTTCCCGAGCGTCTTCCAATCAATCTTGATCCTTCCCCATTCAATACCAATGCTGCCAACATTTCCATATTTGCGCTATTTATTAAATCAGTTACTTCAGGGTCTATTTCACTATCCTGTTGAATTTTAAAACCCAAATTAGCAATAATTTCGACTAGATCAAAATTGCAATCAAAGAGTGATAGGCATTCGCGGTCTAAAAGTTCTATAAAACATATACGCTCTAACTAAAAAGCTGGCAAATCAATTCATGACAGTGGTGTTACGAGACGTGCCTGTGAAAATACACAGTGCTACAATGATGCTTCTATTCTAAAGAACACCACAATCAACTAATTAATTTACGTACTCGTTACCTTTATCTGTTTCGAATGTCTTACTGGGTGGTACGATATGAGTCATACTTACTACAACGAGCTCGTTTCCATGTACTGATCCTTCTTTTTGCGTGATACTTGCATCTTGGGAATCCAGTTCAGCTTCACCACTAATTATGCCTTCAATAAGACTTTCTTGCGTGCTTCTGCCGTCAGTCTGGTTTCCTTAATTAGCAAAATAATTAAAAATATTGAGCTTGCTGGGACCCTTTTACAATCGATAATTAAGTGTGATGATTATGTTGTTATTGTTTCGTGTATGGAACCAGAAGAGAGGGCGGTTTTACCTCTCTGGGCACTGTTTGTGTCAGGTGGTTCCGCAGTACTTCTGAGGTTTGTGTCGCTGTATTCAGAATAACCGTCTCCCTGAACTTGTACATCATCGTCGTCTTCATTTTGGGCATTGTTATTATTACCTTCATTTGTGACAATAGAGTCCTCTTCTAAATTACCATCAGCTTCCGTCGCATTTTCGCCAACGTCATTATGTTCTTCATGGTGTATTTGTTCTATTTCTACTATATTTTTTTCATGTTCATCATGCGTTATATTACTAGAGTCGTGATCTTTCACCGGCGATTGCTCTTGTTCAGTTTTTTCATAATCGGGCTCATCCTGCGAAGTATTTCTGTCATTCAGCTTTGAAATTTCTTGTTCATGTGGTGAAGGTGCAGTATCACCGTGTAAATTTTCAGCATTTTCGTCTTCTCTCGTCGTTGCGTCATTTAATTTGTGATCTTCGGTACCATCATCTGCGGGTTCATCTATATCGGCATGTTGTTCTTCACTATTTTCAACATTTAATTTCGAAATATTCTCTTCTTTATCATTAACAATTTTATTTTCCTCGGTATGTTTGTCTTTGTCATGATCGATGTCATCGTTTTCATTTTGATTTTCATCTTCATGACCGTTCTCAGGATCATCAACTGTTTCTTCAGTAGGTTGATTTTCAGTATCGTCTGGTTTATTCTCAGTTTGCTCTCTTTCTTCAGGTTCATGTTCAGTAGGTTCTTCCTGCGCCTCTGGTTCTGCCTCATTTTCTTTTGTTTTATCTTTGTCGTCATTCCCATCTTCATCTTCTACTACTTGTGAGTCCTAAAAGTAAAAAAATAAATGTTCATGCAGATGCTTATCAAAAAGCAAAGCAAATAAATCATTACAACAACTGTTTAAGCGTGACATGCAACTCTCACCTCTATTATATTACCAGTCTTGTTGTCGCCATTCTGATTTGGCTTAACATTGTCGTCTAGTTCTGGCAAATGTTTGATGAATTCGTGTGTGCTACTAGTTTTCATTGCTCCGACTTTATTTTCTGTTGACTCTGAGACTGTGTTTGTATTATTTTTTGAAGAAAGGTTTTCAGTGGAGGCCTTTATTTTCCTTCTAGATTTTTTGTTGAGTTCAGCAATTACCTCAGTATCTAGTAATTTCCAATCCCAAGAGGATGGATATGCGCTAGATGCGGTCCGTGGTGCGTCAGGTACAGTTTTAAGTACATTTTTATCGATTTCTTGAGGCCTATTTATGTAATAGCCAGGCGTTTTATTTTTCTATAAATAAGAATTAGGTTTTGATACTACTGATAAATTAAAACTCAAACAAAATAATTACTGGTTCAAGAATAGGTAATCGTTTTAGGTATATTAATGATTGTTTTGATATAGGTAGTTTTTCTAAATTCAAATAATCATAATACATAGGTAATATTGCAAAATAAGTAAGTTAAGGCATTCACTGCCACCAACGCAGATATGCGTTTTGCTGACTTCCCCGCAGTGCCTCGAACGCACATGTGCGTTGCAATGTTCCCTTAATGACAAATGTGGCACCTGGCGAAAGTTCGTAAAAAGAAGTGGCAGTGAATGCGTTAAGAGTGGACATTGTTTTTCTATTACCAAATTATTCAATTGTTTAGTTTTTTTTTTAAACAAAGTGTATGTATTATCGTCATGCAAATTTGCCTCAAAATTACTTGTCTCAAGTGTATCATGCATTGAACTTACGTTGTCCACCGCTGCTTCGTCAGCCCCCAGTCCTACTAGAGTATTGTAAGTATGCCGTTCATCCCGAACTATGGCCGCATAGTGCAGCGGCGTGCGTCCATCGTTGTCTACGTCATTGATGCCCTGCGGATACCTTTCTGCGATGTACTTCATTACGCTGACGTGACCTAAACCTGCCGCCTGGAATTTGAAAAAAGATTTCATTGAATTTCGGCTTCAGGTCCTAGTAATCCGACATAGCAAGTTCTTTGCCATATTTATTCTTATTGTGAGAAAACCTTGTTGATAATCGGGTCGGAATCAAAAGAGTACGAGATATTAAATCTTGACTCATTCAAAGAATGTTGATGTAATTAACTGCCGATTCCACGAGTTTGATATGAGACGGTTAACATCACATATTATGCATATCCATCACTGAGTAATCTTAATTTTAATGGATGAGAATTTGAACCAATAATTTAACTTATTTCAATTAAATTGTATTAACGTGAATGACTTGAGCGTTTATATTATTACTAGTTTCTGCCCGCGACTCCGCCCGCGTTGAATTCGGTTATCGCGTTCTCGCGGTAACTATGCGTTTTTCCGGGATAAAAAGTACTTTCCCGGGACCCCTACTAACTCCATGCCAAATTTCATCTCAATTGGTCCAGCGGTTGAAGCGTGAAGAGGTAACAGACAGACAGACAAACAGACAGACCGAGCTACTTTCGCATGTATAATATTAATAAGATATGGATATGGATTGGTACATTTTCATGTCACGGGCCCACGGGCCAACATAATGAGGTCTTAGTACTTTTAACTATACCAACTTGCCTTATGCAATGCAGTCATGTTGTTGACGTCCCGACTGGACAGCGCCTGCGGCGAGACCGGGTCGCCGGAGTGCTTCATCAAGCCTTCCAGGTCGTTCTGGACCACGGCCTCGTGGATGTCGCGGATCGTGTTCTGGAATTCAACCATGTGGGGCCATCAATAAGGGGTACTAGCGGGCTAAATTCTAATTGTACCAAATGAAACATTATGATTGAACCTTTCACCACATCAACTTGGCACGACCTCGCCTTGCGAGGAGCATTGTTGTGAGACGAGGCGATGCCGGGTACAGTCGAGATCGCCACTATGTCCACACTATTTCACCTTACTCCCTTGTAATAAGATCCAAAAGTGTACGAATTATGAACTCGACTGTACTTAGATGTATTGAGGTCTGACACAAAGTTAAAATATTGTTTAAATATTGGTTGGAGATCTCGCTCAGCAGCCGCCGCGCTACAGCCGCCCTATGTCGCAGTCAGCCGTGGAACCAAATACCAACAGATTCTTTCTACAAGCACACCATTAAGGCAAGGCACAGCTTCCAGAAATTTCTTTACCACGGTCTGGTTTGAGACTTCGCTGAGGATCCGCACCCTAAGCTTTTCCCAGACGTGTCGCATGTCGCAGTCGTGGAAACAAATGACGCGCAGTCTGTTCCAAACTCACCATCAGATAAGGCACAGCCTCCAGAAACTTCTTGACCACGGGCTGGTTGGACACTTCGCTGAGCAGCCGAGCCCCGTGCCCCTCCCACACGACTCGCTGCAGCCGCGCCATGTCGCAGTCGTGGCACCATATTCGAATGTTGTGGCGCTTTATCACCAAACCTGTAAAGAGCCACATTCAAGCATTACTTAACTTTAGATATCCTTCATGGAAAACAAACATATGATGTCAAATAAAATGATTGTCGAGACTAGTCAAGCAACACTTTCAATCTTTTTGACTGAAGGTGAATTGAGAGCATTGAAACGTGGCATTTTATCTAGGTAGTGGTACTGCTGTCAAAGCTCTGCTAGGTTGCCTTCAGGAGCTGTGTTAGGAGGAGTAACAGCCAGCCAGTACCATGAAAAAATGGGTGCAGATAAGACTGCGAGTTCGAGTTGTGGAAAATCAGCCCGCGAAAACCTATGGGTACCATGTACGTAGGTACATAACTAAATAGCTGCTTGATCAGTGTCATTTTAATAAGTTTCCCTGCCATTTCACTCACTCAACATTTAAGTTGGAGCCTTGTAATTGCAACTACGTAAGTAATTAGGTGGTTATTGTAACTATCACAATTAAAACTCTCAAGGACCATCGTTAGAATTTCAATAATTTAGAATTAATTATAGACTGCGAAACCTCGCATCGTGAAACAGGTAGGTTTTCTGTTTCGCGGTGGTAGGTAGGTAACCTAACAAACTAGTAAAAGATATATATATATATTTATTTATAAATCTGTAGAAATCGCGTCTGAAACTTGAAAATTAAAAGAAACTATCAAGTCGAGGGGACTATATACGAGGGTGGTTTGATAAGTCAGTGACTTTTTGCAGGAAACAAAAATTTTTCACCTTTTTTAATTGTATTTCTCTACATAATCTCCTTTCAACTCTATACACTTCATCCAACGATGTTCCAGCTTTTTCAACCCCTCCAAAAAATATTTTTTGTCAAACCCTGAAAAATATGCTTCAGTTTCAGCTATAACTTCCTCATTTGATGAAAATCTTTTCCCTCCGAGCCATTTCTTCATGTTTGGGAATAAAAAAAAAAATCACATGGGGCCAAATCCGGAGAATAAGGTGGGTGGGGCAGTATTTCGTAACGCAATTCTACTAATTTGGCTGTTGCGACTGCGGACGAGTGTGCAGGGGCATTGTCGTGGTGAAAAAGGATTTTGTTCTTTGCCAGATGTGGCCGTTTTTTCACAACTTCTGCGTTGAATTTTTCCAACAATGTAGCATAATAAGGGCCATTTATTGTTTTACCTTTCTCCAAATAATCTATATAAATAACCCCTTGGCTGTCCCAAAAAACAGTGGCCATTACCTTTCCTGCCGAATTAACGGTTTTCGCTTTCTTTGGGGCCCGTTCGTTAGCAGAAGTCCACTGTTTTGACTGATTTTTCGTCTCGGATTTTTCGGCGTATAATGGTGGATCCACGTTTCATCTACCGTCACAAAACGACGTACGACGTTCAGATGAAATGTGTACAGTCTCAGCTATCTCACGAATCTTAACTCGACGGTCATCCAAAACAATATCGTGAACTTTATTCACGACATCATCAGTGGTGACTTCAATTGGCCTACCAGAGCGTTCTGCGTCATTGGTAGTGGCACGCCCAGAACGAAATTCTGTAAACCACTTATGTACCATTCCATGAGAAGGAGCAGATTCCCCATAATATTTTTTTAAACAGTTTTCAGTCTCTTTAATAGTTTTTCCACGTAAAAAGTAATGTTTAATTAACACACGAAATTCGCTTTTCTCCATTTTCCAACAATTTTCCGACCGTATTCGACATATGCCTCAATAACTTTTTTATTTTCCCACCTTCTTTAAAAAAAAAAACTGCCAGCTACCAAAGAGATCAGAATTGTAATTAAAAAGTTTATATGTTAAAATGGTTTTTGTTTTACTTAAAGTCACTGACTTATCAAACCGCCCTCGTAAACGATACTGAACACAAAATGGCGACTAAGAAAAATTGTCTGTATGTTATGTATGTATGTATTTATGTCCGGATTTAACTCGAAAACTACTGGACAGATTGCAAGAAAATTTGGTATGGGGGTAGTTTATAAGATCCCGTGCACATTCGTCACTTTTTGACTAAGTTCCTAAAAACGCATTTTGTATGTATAACACAGATCAAGATATTATAGGCTACTTTTTATCCCGGAAAATGCGTAGTTCCCACGTTCCTATTAACAAATTCCACGCGATCGAAGTCTCGGGCAGAACTAGTAAAGTAATAAATGTGTGTCAATAGATAATATAAATAAGTACCACTTTTCTACTAGATATTATATTGTGATTTGAAGTCAATTTTATTTTATGCTTTTAACCGGCCTTCCATTAATTTTATTCCATCTGCGCACTTAATCGCCTTAAGTAATAACAAGAATAAAAAATAGATCCATTAGATACGTGACTGGCATAAGTTGATTTTATTGAGCGAATCCCACAATACCTCCCGTATGCTACCAAGGTCTGCCGTACAAATACCTCATGAAAAGACCTCCAGAACAAAGCATGGTGGTTCACCATGGATTTCAATCGACGTCATGGTTCAAGGCAAAGTCATTCAAATGGAGAAGGGAAAATGGCTCGTAATTTAAAAAGGTTGAATTTATTGTTTGGCGTGGAGGGAAATTGCGTGTGATTTCCAATCAGGAGAGAAAGAGTTCTATAGCCGTTAACGCGACTGGGCCCCGTTTATCTATTCGCAATGTAATCGTTATTCATTAATCTTCAAATCTTGATAATGAGCGTATTAGAACAGCTAAATTAAGAAGACTTTCGTTGGGAATTTTACCGCTATTCGATATTGTTACTACAACAGAAAATTAAAGGTTACAAAAACATGCAACTTCTAAGTATAAGCTATGAGTGAATTTTCATTATCCTAATGAATTTGATATCGTGGAAAGCATTTTTAGGGTTCCGAAGTCCACAAGGAACCCTTATAGTTTCGCCATGTCCGTCCGTCCGTCCGTCCGTCCGTCCGTCTGTCCGCACTATTGCTCGGAGATGCTTAGGTCTAGAGAGCTGTAATTTGGCATGAATATGCATATTAGTTACGCTGACAAAGTGGTACAATAAAATTTTGAAATATATTTTTTTATAGGGTACCTCCCCTACTCGTAAAGTGGGGATGTAATTTTTTTTTCTTGCGTACCCCATGGTGCGGCATATCGTTGAATAGGTCTTAAAAAAATATTGTGGGTTTGTTAAAACCATTTTTTGATTAAGTGATGCGTTTGTGAAATATTAAGCTTTAAAGTGCTATTTTTTGTTAGAGTCACGTGTCCCCCCCCCCCCCCCTGCCAGCTAAATGGTGGTATTTGGATGGCTGAAAAAAATCACGGTTGTGGCATATATAACGTAGTTGAAAGGAAAACTATCAGAGCTAAGTAGGCTGTACAAACTTACGAGTAATAGTCGACCAACTTATAATGATGATTTTTCTCGAGCGGCAGGGGCGTCGGGCGGGCACGTCATACCACAGGCTAGCTAGATGCTAATAAGTCTTAGAAAGGTACTCTGGACATCCTCAACTTCGGAACCCTATAATTTGCGCGTGGCCCGACACGCACTTGGCCGATTTTATTTTTATAGCTCGTAGGTAAGTAGGAAAATAAATGTTTTATCACTTTAAACATAAATTCATACCTAGTTCTTTCGAGCAGTCATTTTGCGGCCATGTTGTTTTGTAAGGTTTTAAAACAAGTATCTCGATTGCGCAGTGACTACTTATTACTCAACATAATTTTTGTACCTATTTGAAATATTCGACTTCAGATTGGTCATACGCCATCCGTATCCCCTGGATATCAGCCACAAAATAACCTGAACGTATCAAATGAGATTTAATATTAAAGTTACGTTTAAGAAATCTTTACCTTCATTACATGTTTACACAACTTAAAAGGCGCGGGGATTAAGCAATAATAGACTCTACGTCACTGACGGCTCAAGTGCTACCGCGCGCCTTCTAAATCGTGGCGTGCTATACACCGTTATGTTTTATTTTAGTGGCTTAGAGTTTTGACCTAACACCTCTCATGCAGCGGGTTGGGGGACTCGATCCCGGATCGCCCCTCTGATTTTACTTATGTGCGAAATTCAATTTTAAACTACCTTTGAGCTTTGCGTTGACATCGTGAGGAAACCTGCACGTATCTCTCGTTATGAGAGGAGGCCTGTACAGTCGAGTTCACCAATATATACACACTTTTGCACCTTACCACGTTGTTATAAGGTCCAAAAGTGTACACATATTAATGAACTCGACTGTACCAAGCACTGGGTTGTAACCATTGACCTATAATAAGTAATAATATATGGATGAACAGTGCCTAACAGAATATGTCAAAATATATGGAGCAAACTGACATTAGAAAATACGTTCCAATATGCTAATAATAATAACGCCTCTTTATAACGAAGGCCAAACGGGTGCCCGAGCTGTTCGGGCACCCGTTTCGACGGGGCCATTTTTCTCCGGCTGATTGTGAATCCTTGTAACCACCACCAACATCCTTGTTGTGGTGGAGGTGGACCTTATTTACGCCATTATTTTATGTTTAACCCATTTTCCATTCGTCAGCTCGATAAGATGTTTCCAAGTGTCAAGGACGGCGTGTATTATTCAGTATTCAGCTGTCAGACAGACAACACTTTAATGTTTAATGGCGTCGATCGATGGCGCACACCTGCTTTCGTACGTATGTGTGAGTAGTAGGCCATTATACATATCGACCTAGAAAACTAAATATTTTAATACAAATCGACGTGTGTGTTAATAACCAATCCACGCCGTGGACATAAGAAAGGACTTAGCAATGGAAATGTTGGCCGACATGACAAATGTACCTACCTACCAAAATTCTAATTGGGCATGATCCAAAAACCACATTAATGGTAGAAGGCTATTCAGGAATACGACAGCAATAAAAACATTAAATTAAAAAAATCAAATCTTGTGTTAAGTGAGCAACTACAAGATAACCGATCTATCGATCGATACGTAGGTAAAGTGCAAAGCTTTTTTTTGTTTTAAGTAGTTTTGCGTTTTTTTGCGAATTAATCCTGTTAGGTACTGTGTGCACAGGTACAACGATAATGCAATAATTTTGTAAAACTTCAGGGGTCAATTGTTTTCTAATTGCTGACTTAAATTTAAGTATATCCAGGGAATCAACGTCCAATCTATTAATAACTTTAAATAGTTTAATAGGTACTCGGACCGCATGTAGCCGCGCCCAGTTCTGCCGTGACCTACCCCCGTCGTAAAGCTTGCGATGGCATCTACCCTACCCTTATACCCTGAAAGGATTTTCTACATATTTTTGGGTTATGTTTGTTATAATTTGTTCAGAAGCTTAATGCTTGTCAGACATGGGCCAGACATTAGCCATACCTAGTGTCACACTATGTGTCACGTCCCAGCTGCAAAAGTAGGCATTCAATAAGGTGTAAAATACAAAATAACATAATACTCTAAAATATGTCTATGGTGCCTCATTAATAGAAAGTACGAACGAGTATGTGTGAGCAAATAAAAACATTACATAGCCAAATTCAATATATGTTATCAAAATGTTCACATTTCGATTAATGATTAATCAAGAAAATAATTGTAGTCTCCTCGTTTTTTGAAAACGGTACAAAAGAAGCCTACAGGGAGAAGTGGACTTTCAACTCTCAAAACCGCTGCACTATCTACTACTACTACAGCCTATTTGCGTCCCACTGCTGGGCACAGGCCTTTCCTCATCATGAGAGGGTTTGGGCTATAGTCCCCACGCGGGCCCAGTGCACTATCTATCTTCTATAAAACAGAACTATTAAGTATGTAGAACTAGAAATTCATGAAATTGACGTGAGAAACATCAATCGACGAGCCCGGTTCCTATACCCACAAAAAACGCCTCGTTGCCTACAGACGGTAAAAAAAAAAGAAATTAGCTCCATTGAGAACCATGCTTGTCGTCCAAAGACAAAAGAGGAGTTTTCGGATATAGGAACTAGCTTTAGTGGTTTCCCAACTATAACACTCACCGACAAGTATTTTTTAAATGTTCGCGCTTAGATAATTTGTAAGACAACGAAACTTGTAAGTAAACGCAACAAGTTCGCGTGCCGAAAGCTCGAACACGGATCACCATAAAGAAACACTCCGATACGAAAGCTCGTTCTTATAAAGCAACCTATTACTGAAATGCCTTCAGCTCGCAGGCGTCTAGATTTCGAGACCTGACGTGAAAGTTACTATTCGACTATTTTGGTTTAAATTAACATTACTATTATGTTTTACATAAATTTAAATGAAGACCTCACACTCTGCTCATGGAAATTTAAATTATTAATTGGAACCTTTTTCTTCTCAAGTCGCAAATAAACAGTCGTACGTGCGGAATACAAAACGAACTAAACTCTCCGTTTTACCATTTTGTATTTTGAACACTTCCAGAACTACAGGAGATACAAATTGACTTTTCGCTTTCTTTTTAATTAGATATTTGGCTTCAAGACTGGCCAAAACGGCCAGTTGGAATTATATAGAGCGATAAGTGATGAAAAGCGACTTGTGTTACTTTTATTACAACTAAGAATAGAATAATTTATGGCCAGTTCAAGAGGGAAAGAAATAAAAACAAAGCGGGCCGGAGGGCTAATCGGTCTTTCCCGCGGCGCGCATGTAATTAAGAATAGTTTCTGTATGTAAATTAGAGGGCTTTTAGATAAAATACCGATAAGGTTTTGACAATTGTAGAGGCTTAGTGTTTGGTTTGACTTATGGTTTGTTTGTAGAGAATAGTAATGGCTTAATGGCAATCATTAGCGTTTTAGTTAAGGAGAGAATGTAACTCCATAACTTTCTCATGGTCCTGGTACAGAGATAATAGACAATGTACAAAGTCGGTAGTATTATTTTTAAGAGCCAGTTTTTAAAACTGAAAACTTTCCAAAGCCGCTTGGGACTTTTCTCGCTCACGTAATTGCGTTGAAATTCGCATAGTTTATTGTCTGTTTTGCAGTTTCAAATTATATTAAAATGGCCTCCAATGCCATTAAATTTTTTTTTCATTAGTACTACTGTTTGTTTGAGTGACCATGGCCTGACCAGAAAATAGAACACACATACCATGAATACCAATTAACATAATAAAGTGGTGAACTTAAAGTACTGAAATATTTGGATGCTAATTCGTAGTCGTAATAATACCTCCTGACTACTGCAGAATTAAATAGTAAAAAAGTAAAAGCGGACTATCAATCAATAGAGGTAAAGCAATTCAAAGTTGAATGGGGTCTTTGAAATGAGTTTTTCTATAGAGTTCCAAGTAACTAAGCGTTGCTACGAAAAGTCGTAGCACGTCGTAGCGGGTCTACGAAATTGTGCGATTCTTATTGCTGTTGCGTTATTTTAATCTTCCTCTGGGAATTCTACGGAAACTTTTTAAAATGAATTCAATAAGTTTGTTTTATTACAACATTCAAGCTCAATATGACAAATTAATTCAAATCAATAAAAGTTTTAATCAAACGTCGTGGAACTTTCAAATATGTAAAGTTTAAGAATGTTAAGAACGCACCAGTTTTGTCATGCATTCTTAAGCAAATAAAATGAAAAGTATATTTTTACGTGGCATGAATAAATAAAGAAATTTACAGCACATAATTTACTTGAAAAAAACACAATATAAAAAAAAACCCGAAAATCTTCACCAAGGTACTAAAGCGATTTTGATGAATAATTAAATTTAACTGATATTTTTGTTTTGTACTTAACGACTTCATACTTTAAATTTCTTAGCCATATATTTTTTGTACAATTCTCTTGACGTTGACTTTTCGACTCTTGACTACTTCGCTAACTTAATTCCTCAGTTAAGTAGTCAACAATCTAAATATTTTCAAGTACAGCTACAGTGTACATACCTGGCGGCTGGTTGGGCGGCATGGTGGTCGCGGCGGGCAGTCGTGGCAAAGTGCGGCGGTACGAGCCGACTAGCCGCGTCCCGCGCCGCGCCCGCGTATTGCAGCCGGGGGAGTGTCGCTTCCAAGTTTAGGTACGATCCTCGCCTTTGCGAGAGGCTCAGTCGGCGCGAATGGAATATGGTATGAATGCTCGAATCACGATATAAGTGTCAATTTTAATATCAGGTCTGAATGCGAGAGATTGTTGTGAGAGTTTCTGTAAGTAGGTACTTTTGACTTTTGTTAAAAACTCTTCTTTCTGTATGGGAGTACTTATTCTGTTGTGCAGACGCGTGCGTCCGATCTATTGGCATGCAATTTTAAATGTAGTTGGGGCAGCATGGTAATCGCCCAGTGCAACAATGTCACCGCATAGTGTAGCTAGGCGGATAGATATTCCCCGCAGTTTATATGTATTGTCCTCGATGCCTCTCGAAAAGACACTGATCGTAAATTTCAGTGCGACACCCACTGAATAAACTGACAACATGGCTGTACTTCGTAAGATTCGTCGACTCGTAAGCGGCATGTTGGTCGTAGAAGGAGATGGTAGTAGGAGCGAAGTCCGCTGGCCCGCATAGTTCTTGCCAGGTGAATGTCACTCCGATGTTTAGGAGCAATCCTCGCCTCCACTCTCCGGGAGATGTAAAATGAGTGAGTGGGGAAAAGACCTGGTGGTTGAAGCGGTATTTTTGTCGCAGCGGGTAGTTGGAACTAAGTTCGCTGGCGATAGGAGAGACGTCTTGCGCGCTGCAATTTCCAACCACCCCGCATATTTGCAGCCACGTGAGTGATCTGAAGTTTAGGAACGATTCTCGCCTACACTTTGCGATTGGCACAAATTTGGTAAATGGAAGTGGGTAATATGGGTCTATATTGACTGACATAACATCGAAGTTCCGATTTTCACAAGTCATTATGTTTTGGGTAATAATTTTATCTTATAGATAAATAAATAAATAAATAAATTATTGTAAGTCATAATGCCGTTAGTAATAATATAAAAAGCCATAAAAACGAATTACCTAATTTCATAAGGCATAATAGTCGTGGGTCAGAACTATCATTAGTCATACCAATCAGTACCCAGAACTATCATTGGTCATAATGTAATTGATCCTAAAATTTTCTGACATAACGTTTGATGTGGTTTTTTACATTAGTCATAAAAATTATTAGCGATACACTAACCTAACCTAACCTAAATATTTCGTCTCTCGCAGCATTTCGTTTCTGTAAATATTCATACTCTAACCTAACCTAACCTAAATGTTTAGTCTGTCGCAGCATTTCGTTTCTGTAAATATTCATACTCTAACCTAACCTTACCTAAATGTTTCGTCTCTCGCAGCATTTCGTTTCTGTAAATATTCATACTCTAACCTAACCTAACCTAAATGTTTTGTCTCTCGCAGCATTTCGTTTCTGTAAATATTCATACTCTAACTTAACCCAACCTAAATGTTTCGTCTGTCGCAGTATTTCATTCTAATGAATATTTTTTTAATCTAATAAAGTCGTTATGACTACCAATAAAAATCCCAGTGCGTATAAGGCTATAAAACAATATGATCTAAAACAGTTATGACTTAAAAGCTTATGATTTATTAAGTTTCTGATAATAAACAAGTATGTCTTTAGATATTATTGATATCAATATTATGACTAACGATGTGTATTACACTTGATATT